>OX030950.1:131633582-132179137 GCA_943735915.1 Pherbina coryleti
AAATAAATCTCTTCCACTCAAATCCATAAATAGAGATAAGTAAGCAGATAAAACTTTACAGATAAAAGTATAGATGCAAATTTTGATATAGAAATAAGAATAAAAATAACGGCTTCATACCCCCAAGAGTGTGTGAAGTATTGGTGTTGCCAAGCATTGTTTTCTCAATTGTTATCTTATTTCTATTATCATATGAAAAACTGCCACACCTATTTAAACGATCAAAAATGTGTATCGAAACAAAAAAACAGAAAGAATATTGCATAAAATAAACTTCTCTATCGTTTGGCTTAAAGTTCACCCTTTTTATTTATGACTAAAAGGTAATAAATAATCGTTGATGCGATAAAAATTGAGGGAGACGAAAACATAACTGATCGTCAGTCGAAATTATTTCCAATATTTGAGCAATCATGTTATCTGTGATAAGCAAAAGTACTTCTTAAGAGCCAAGCCACTTGAAATCATTATCAGCTAAAGTAGACGGATTAGTTAATCAGCAAGGTTAGATTAGGAGAAAATAATAAATTTAATGTATAAGCCACTTTTTTCAATTAAAATTTGTGATAAAATCGCTAAGAAGAATAAACTGTTAATGCAAACAGAGAAAATGTCACAAAAATTCTACATGTGGGTGTTATTTTATTTGCTTACGCCACCTAAGGTGCGCCCTGATGCATGGCTACACTTCAATTAAATCGACACATTATATGAGGATGTCCGTCATTTGCTAAATGACCGCATTGAGACCGGTGACGCGCTTTGTTTGGTCGCTGCTATGTTGGAGCTGCTAGTAATGATGACGACCATCATGATGATGATGATGTTGTAGAACGTTATGATGTTCATTATACCGCTGGTAGTAATAACCGCTATGTTGTGGTTGACTTATTGGACGCAGGTGCGTGTCACTGAGTCGTTTATGTTTGTCATCAGGCAGCTCACCAGCCCTTTTTTTGTGCCCAGTGGAAGTTGGAGGTATTTCAAGCAATTATGCGGAAATGTCCATGCATAAAATTTAAGCTATTTTATATAATTTTGACAAAATAAAAGTTAATTCATGTATATAATTAACTAAATTCGTTAAACGGATGTAATTAGAAAAGTGTCATAAGTCGATCAAAGTGCGCTAAACTGAATTAGGCAGTAAAAATTATGTAATTTTTCTGAAGCTAATGCTATAGGGTGCCTCTTGCCATTTCAATTAACAAGAATCATACAATTGAAGAATTGAATCTTACTATTTTATATATAAAATATTCCATGGTACATAGAATGAACAGATATAAATTTAAAAGAACGGCACCTACGTCAAAACCTGCAAAGTCTACCTTCCCCAACACAGCATTCAATCCAGGAGGCTGTCTTTTAAATGGATATAAGTTGATTTCACTAAAGAGATATAATATAAATTAATGGAAAACTCTGAATAAACATAATAAAAATAGTGCCACGGGGCGTATGAGTGATTATTTTTAATTGTTAAAAATGACTATAATTTAGCTCCCCTGCGACGACTTTCACTAAATATTTAATAGTCATCTCATGTACGCCATATATCGAAAAAACTCTAGCCTACATGTGTGTGTGTATGCGCGTTTGTATTTGTAGCCAGTTTGAGCCACTGCGTCATGGTAAGAGTTGCCTCATTTTAGTTTTGCAGCACTCTAGATGGCAAATATTTCGTCTCTGCCATACATACAGCAACATTGGCAAGCACACAAGTAAACACACACACACACACACACACACACTCACATACACACATTCTATAATGCGAACATTCCGTAATCGCAGTCAACATCTTCAATGCGCCTCGCGACTTAACTGCAGAAAAAGAAGAGATCCGTTGAAAAAGCACAAAAAAAAACATTTCCAAGAACACACGGAATTAGGTCCGCAATGTGCGATAATAGCTGTAAAATGCAAAGAAATAAACGCAACAAAATAGAGGGGAAAAACAACTAACAGCGCAAAATACATAAGCAAAAAGGAAAAAAAGACTATAAACAAAAATGGAAATGGAAAAAATCCCAACAAATATAACAACTTTGATGGAATTTTATAAATGTGTAAAGCAACATTTACTTTGCAGCGTTCGAAGCCATCTTGCAGACTATGACAGTGGAGCAAATTCTAGGGAAAGTGTAAAATAATAAAAAAAAATATTCACTTATTAACAAAATTAACCAACAAAAGGAGACATTGGATACTTTGTGCTGCAAGGCTCTAGGAACTTAACATCTGATTTAATAAATAAAATAAAAAAGTAAATAACTGGCCATTTCAGCCCTAGAAAGGACTTTGACCTAGCTTCTTATGATCAATTGTGTTGTGCGTGTTATTAAGTTTGTACACAATTGACCGAGAAATGGACCTACAGGCTTAACGCCGACTCCGAACGGCGATGAACGGAATGTTCTTGTTCTCAAGAAGCTTTACATGGCATTACTCTCTGAGGTTTGCCATTGTCTGCAGAGAGGTGGCGGCCGTACAGAAAAATTATTTTAATTCAAATAATTTTCTGTCGCTGCTGGGGTTCGAACCTGGGTCTCCATGTTCGTTGACATAGCGGCCACGCACTTTAACCAACTACGCCACGGACGCCACATCTGATTTAACTGATGGTAAATATCCATGGCAGTAATAATTGAATGCGTCACTGTACGTGAATTGGGAAAATCTGGGTTTAAATCTTGTCTGTCATAGAAAATCTTTTGCAATAGAAATTAAATAAAGAAATCGTGAAAATAGAAATTAAATAAAGAATCTCACCTTCCTGCAGACAATGACAAACCTTAGATAGTTAATAATGCCATTTTAAGTTTATTGAGAACATGAGCAAGGCTGTCCTTAGTCGGCAGAGAATTTGAAGGACCAGTTCTAAATCATTTGTGTGTAAACATATATTAACCCACTCAACAGAATTGATCATAAGAACCTCAGTTGGTGTTTAAGGACTGAAATGTCCTAGTTGTTTTTTTTTTTCTTGGATGTTCCGGATGTTCTATTTGGATGTTCCGGAAGGTAAACAACAAGTATCTCTGTTCATATATCTATACATACCAAAAAATAAGTAATAATATCCTTGTATTTTTGCCCTTACCCTTACCTTACCCTTACCCTTGCCCTTGTCTTGATCCTTGTTCTTATTCTTACCCTTATCCTTGTTCTTTTTCTTATTCTTGTCGTTATCCTTGTCCTAATTTTTGTCTCCACCCTTATCTCAATCCTCGTCCAAACCTTTGTCCTAATACTTGCCCTTGTCATTATCCTTCTTTTGATATTTGTACTAATCTTTATCCTTATACGTTTTCTAGTCATTATTCTAATCTTCAACCTTCTTCTTGTTCCAATACATTTTCCATCACTGCTGCAATCCTTGATTGGGTCCTTGCCCTAAAACTTGTCAATGCCCTTCCCTTATCTTTATTCTAATTCTTATTCTAGTTGTCCTCTTATCCTTATCTTAATCATTGTCAAATTTTTTCCCCAATCCTTGTCCCAATCTATCTGTCAATCCCTGTCCTAATCCTCTCCCATCCATGTTCTAATCCTTATCCCAATCCTTGTCCAAGTCCTTATTCTAATACTTGCCCTTGTCTTACTCCTTATCTTTATTCTATTTCTTGTTCAGGTTGTTACCTTATTTTTATCTTAATCCTCGTCAAATATTTTGCCTTGTCTCAAACCATTTCTTATTTTTTGTCCAAATCCTGACCCTTATTCTTGACCTTACTCTTGTCCTAGTCTTTTTACCCATCCTTGTCCTTGACCTAATACTTTTCTGGACTTTACCCTAATCTCTATCCGAATTTTCGTCCCAATCCTTTACTTTATCCCTCATCCAATTTTTTTTCTTAATTATTTCCTTTATCCTCTTATTCCTTATCCAAATATTTATTCAAATTCTTGTTCATATTTTTCTTCTAATCCTTGTTCTAATCTTTGTCGTTATTCTTGCTCTAATTCTTGTTCTAATCTTTATCCTAATCTTTGTCCTTATACGTCTCCTAGTCCATGTCTTTATCCTAAACATACTTCTTGTCTCAATTCCTTTCCCTATCCTTTTCCTTACCCTTACCTTAATACTTTTCCCAATTTTTATCCTTATCCTTGCCCTTTGTCCTTTATCCTTAACCTTTTCCTTGTCCCCTCGGCCTAGTCCTTGCCCTTAGACTTTTCTTTGTCCTTGTCTGAATCCTTATCCTTATTATTGTCCTAATTCTTGTGTCAAATCTTGTTCTAATCCTTGTTTTTATCCCTATCCTTAACCTGTTTTTACTTTTATTCGTGTTTTGTTTTTATGTTTTTCTTTGTTTTCTTTTGTTTTTATTGTTTTGTTTTGTTTGTTCTGTCTGTCTTTTTCACATAGGAGTAACGCAAAAGAACCAATCTTTACTGTGGCACATTAAGATTAACTTAAGCGCCATGCAATAATTCTATGCAACAATCGTGCACTTAAGTTACATTTAGCAACTCCTCAGCGACCTGATGTCGTCATTACTATTGTTTTTATTTTGTCATGAGAGAAAAAAACATCTACGTTGCATATTTGTTTCATTTTCGATATACCTATTATGCGGTTCTCTTCGTTGTATCATGGCGTTTTCCATTATTTTCTAAAATTCATTATGATGGCAATGTACCAACCTTTATAAACTTAACAAAGTAGTTAAATAAAATTGACCGTAGCATTCATACATAGCGTGTAATAATACCATGCTACGATAATTCAGTTTTGCTAGCGTCATAGTTTTTGTTTTGTCGTCAGGCCATAAGCCGATCAAAGGATGGGCTTAGTTTTTGAACATTTGCCATGGCGTAGTATCGAGTAATAACTCCATTTAAAGCTGTTGCATTTTTATTGCATTTTCAATCCTTAAGCGGCTTACTTTGGGGTCTAATGACGTGTTTATGTTTTTATGAAGGCGGGAAGAGCCAACTCTTACTGGCATATAATACGAGTACATTTTCTCTTAGCACTTTTACTCAGCGAGTAATAATTGCCTGCAACAACTTAACAATTTCGTTGGCTGAGGGAGCATCCTGATACATAATAAAATTATAATTGTACATTCTCTGATTATTTTTTAGTATTCCAAATAAATATACGAAACTATCGAGTGAACTATTTTTTCAATAAATTAATGCGTCGGGGTACAGAAAAATATCGTCCAATACTCCATCTACATGAACTTCAACGTCGCTATGAATACATATGAATTAATTTTCTCTCATAGTAGAACACAAGTAATTTTTTAACCGGCATAATGTTGAAAAAGAGCGTTGATTCATCGATGTTGTTACTGGTAACGCAGCCATTATCAGCAAGATTTGGTGAACATTAGGAAAAGCAGTTGCTTTGCAGATGTCAAGAGCTTTGATAGCGCTGTTGACTTTTATATCTCCATCTTTAAAAACGTAAAAGAGGTATATTAACTTTGTCACTTTATTTATAACGCCTATAAGGAGGCGTGGTGGGTATAGAAAAGTATATATATTCTTGATCAGCATCACTACCCCAGCCGATTTAGCCATGCCTGTCTGTTCGTCTGTCTGCTTGTTACCACGATTACGTTCGTAAGTTTCAAGCTATCATCACGAAATTCTCTCTTTAAGCTTGTGTTTGAAAAATAAAGATCAAGTTCGAAAATGACCCAAATCGGATGAAAACCACGCCTACCTCCCAGACAAAGTGACTTTATCAAAACGGTAAAATCTCTTAGAATTCCACAAAAATTAATATATGGACTTGAAACTTTGCATATGAACTTTAATATTTAATATGCACTCTGAGTATGACATTTACCAAATCGAATAAAACCACGCCTAGTTCCCATACAAAGTGATTTTACCAAAGACGTAAAATTTCTTTTAAATTCATATGGACTTGACATTTTGGAAATGAGCTTTCATATTTAATATGTACTCCAAGTATGGAATTCAACGAAATCGGGTGAAAACCACGCCTACCTCCCATACAAAAGATTTTATTGGCTGCTTAATGCTTTGAATATACTTTGGTTTGGCCGGGGTGCTATTTTAACTACGGCCCAGTCGAAGATCGTTTCAAACTAGTTCCTCATACCTTCTGATAACAAAATACCCGGTATTTTTCAATTAAACGAAAATGGTTCAATTATTATCGTATTAACTTTATTTTCTTCAAAGTAATCTCCGTTGCAAACAATACAAATATTCCAATCTTGAAAACACTCTTCATAGGCTGATTTTGGAATTGCCTTCAGCTCCTTCGACGAAATCTCCTTTATCGCCTCGTCTTGAAACGCTTTCCGCGAAGTTATAACTTAACTCGTGGGATCAGGCCCTCCTGATCAAGCCTTGCGAGTTTAGCTAAATCGTGGTAGTAGGTAGGACCGTTGACATAAAGAGTGATTTTTTAAGTGCCTGATAACTTTTTTTTTAAAAAAAACGCATAAAATTTGCAAAATCTCATCGGTTCTTTATTTGAAACGTTAGATTGGTCCATGACATTTACTTTTTGAAGATAATTTCATTTAAATGTTGACCGCGGCTGCGTCTTAGGTGGTCCATTCGGAAAGTCCAATTTTGGGCAACTTTTTCGAGCATTTCGGCCGGAATAGCCCGAATTTCTTCGGAAATGTTGTCTTCCAAAGCTGGAATAGTTGCTGGCTTATTTCTGTAGACTTTAGACTTGACGTAGCCCCACAAAAAATAGTCTAAAGGCGTCAAATCGCATGATCTTGGTGGCCAACCTACCGGTCCATTTCTTGAGATTAATTGTTCTCCGAAGTTTTCCCTCAAAATGGCCATAGAATCGCGAGATGTGTGGCATGTAGCGCCATCTTGTTGAAACCACATGTCAACCAAGTTCAGTTCTTCCATTTTTGGCAACAAAAAGTTTGTTAGCATCGAACGATAGCGATCACCATTCACCGTAACGTTGCGTCCAACAGCATCTTTGAAAAAATACGGTCCAATGATTCCACCAGCGTACAAACCACACCAAACAGTGCATTTTTCGGGATGCATGGCCAGTTCTTGAACGGCTTCTGGTTGCTCTTCACTCCAAATGCGGCAATTTTGCTTATTTACGTAGCCATTCAACCAGAAATGAGCCTCATCGCTGAACAAAATTTGTCGATAAAACACATTTCGAACCGAACACTGATTTTGGTAATAAAATTCAATGATTTGCAAGCGTTGCTCGTTAGTAAGTCTATTCATGATGAAATGTCAAAGCATACTGAGCATCTTTCTCTTTGACACCATGTCTGAAATCCCACGTGATCTGTCAAATACTAATGCATGAAAATCATAACCTCAAAAAAATCAACCTTTAATATAGAATATATATTGGATATCCTAGGATGAAAGTGCTTCTTTACAAACAAATAGTTAAAAAGCTCTTTAAAAAAAACAAAAAAAAGCTAGAAAATTTTAAAAGATGCGGAGATTGAACTCGGACCACTGGCATTACTATCAAATGTCTTACCGCTCTGCTATTACCACGATGTTTTGAATACGAACAAAATGTGTATAAAAATCTGAAAAGCACATCCTCAAAGCATATCAAAACTACACATAAAAAGCGCTATTTCTAGGAACGCTTTTTATTTTGCCGCTGGGCATCTACAGCAAAAGTAGTTTGATTAATTGGTATATAGGACAAATTTTTGTATGAAGAGTTTAGCTCATTAGATAGAGCGCCGCCTTTGTAGTCTTGAGTTCGCAGGTTTGAACCTCAGCGGTAACAAGTAAATTTTTTAAGTCTTTTATACAATGTATATCCATCTCATTCTCTCTACTGTAAAACATATCTTTCTTCTCTATCGTGTAACGAAATGCAGTAAATTGACCTTGAAATTTCACTCCTCAATATTCTCGATCAAATTTCGAAGCGCCGCCTAAGAAGTTTCACTTCAAGAAGTTGTAAAATTGTTGTTGGAGTCAGAAATTCCATTTTGGTATGATTAATTTTTTCATGATTTTTAAGATAGAAATCAACTTCAACCAATTATTTGTGATCGATTCTCTTTTCGATCACATATAACAATTGTTATATAAAAGTTACGTAAAAGTAACGTTGTACTGGTCGGTTTTAAAAAAAGTTGAAAGAGGTATTTTTCCAAAATTCTTCGGCATTGCATTGAATTCTTAATCGCTGAGTATAGGTGCTATGATTAAAATAATAGTACGACCGGTTAATTCTTAACTACATTATACAAAAAAAAATTCAAAACGTCAAATTATTTCTCCATGGTTATTAGTAAAAAATATGGCACTTCAATAAAGTCCTACTCTAAGCCCTCACAACCAAATTTGTCGAAAAATTTTTGACATCATGGGGGCGCAGAGAGAACCGCTAAAAAATCGATAATACAACATTCATTCAACGGCGTTGCATTGAATTCTTTTTCGGTAAGTATATAAGCCACGATAAATGTAGTAAATTGAAGGATTTAACCCTGCTTTGATAAGCTTATTAAAAGTCGCTGAAAAGGTAACCACACGTCTATGAGACGTATCATTGCTTTCGTGGCTTAAAGTTGTGTTAATAGCAATTTAATTTATTTTTTTTATATTAACATGGCTCTCTCACATATTCCCTTGTTATTCAAACACATTTAATTAGATTTTTTTTTATTAAAAAAGAAAAAGTAAAATTTCATTCCTCTTGTTATATTAACAAAAAATGGTAGTGTTCTATTCAATGAACTGAATTTTTCTTCAAAAATAAAAATTAATAGATATCTTTGATTTTTCTTACTGACTAAATTACAATAATTAACCCTTAAATGCACCGTGTATCTTTCACATGTAAATTCACATGTTTCTTTGGCTTTCCACCACGCTTAGAACATTCTACACGTGTTTCACTTGATTGCCCTTTCCCTCCCACTTATCTATCACCCTATTTCGAACCAAGGCAGACTTGACTGAATAGGTATTCCACCTGAAATCCTTGGTTCAAAGCTAAAAAAAAAAAAAATCGGTTCTATATTTAGAATATTATAAGTCTTAAATAAAAAAATAGTTTTTATTTCTATTTGTCATACTTTTTAAAAAAATTATGTACAAAGTCAAAAAAAAATTGTTGTTTTAATTAAATAAACACTATTTTTAACAGTTTAACTTCTAGAAACAGATAAATAATTTTGATTAGGAAAAAATACTGAGTGCTTTCAAAACATGTCCTTGAGTGATTTTAAGTGGTTCGAAAAAATTTCGATCATTTGGCCCCTCACTAGGTCACTTTAGTTGGTTGTATCTTTAAAGATACAGTGTGCACTTTCTGCATGATTTGATAATTTTAACTTTTTAAAATAAATGAATTAATAAAAATTTCATAACAGATTTCTTTTATTTTGATATATTTTAGTAGGGATTTTAGATGTGGGTAAATTCACATTGTATCTTTATAGATACAATCACTTTTTTTAAAATAACTTTTTTAAAAAAAAAAATTTTCAAAACTAAAAACGCACTCTTTATTTTTACTCAATCTTACATAAAATATATTTTTACGGTAAAAATCGGGGCCCTTGTGCATTTAAGGGTTAAGATAATTAACAGAAATTTTAAGTGACTGAAAATCAGGTACATGATTTGCACAAGTCATTTTTATGTCCCCCGCATGGGCTTAGAACATTTAACGTATATAATTTTTGACATGCGCCTTATTTTAGAAGGCACAATATCTCTTTTTTTCTTCGGTTCAGGCTCCTACACGTTTTCATTATTGCCGTCTTTGGGTAATGCATTTCCAATATTATGTCTCAAAACCTTGCTCAAAGGAGGACCCTCCAACCGTTTTAACATCCAAGTCGATGTTAGTGAATCATAAAGAGTTTTTATAAACTCACTGGCGGCCTCGGTAGTCGAGTTGGTAGCGTGCTTGACTGCCACCCCAGAGGTCCCGGGTTCGATTCCCGGCCAGGCCATGGTCCTTCGCTTTAAACCTTTCTTAATTTTCTTTCCTAATTTCTAATCAACTGAAATTAAAAATTCATCAATATTTACGACATGAAGTTGTAGTTGATGGTAGAGAAGTTTGTGGATGAGATTGCCTTATAACTTGAATTGACTGAGGTAAAGGCATAACACTTGCCTCTGATTCAAATTCACATGTTTCTTCGGCTTTCCACCACGCTTAGAACATCCTACACCTGTTTCAATTGATTGACCTTTCCTTCCCACTAATCTATCACCCCATTTCGAACCAAGGCAGACTTGACTGAAAAGGTATTCCACCTGAAATCCTTGGTTCAAAGCAAAAAAAAAAAAAAAAAAATATGAATTTATGAACGCTATGTTAAGCACTCCGTAGAGTATTGCCATAGGCCACACTAAAGATACGTCTCTTGGACGTATCCGATAGCCATTTCTCACAACACAACGAACTTACCACAACAAAACAACCACCTAGCAAGCTGCAGTGAAGGACAGGGTTGCCACCAATTTTGAAGCTGCAACATCTCGAAAACGGCGTAATATAAACCTTCCAGACCAAGTAAAGAAGCGAGGCAGATGCTTCTTTTGCGTTAAAGAAAAAAAGTAGAAGGCAAAATACATTTATAATTTGGCCTGCTGTCTCTACCAAAAAACTATTTGTAAAGCATATCATAGCCAAAATGTGTGCAAGAAATGCATTTTAAACAAATAAATGTTTTTATTTATATTTCACATATTTACTTAAACATTTAATAAAATATTTTATTTTCATTTAAAAGTCTATGTTCTTAATAAAATCCACACAAAGTATATGGGTGTAGAAATCTACACCTCAACGTAGAATTCTGAATTTTTTCTCAACGTAGGACTAGGGTTAAGTCCATAAGGACTTCGTATTCAGTCTGACCGTCTGCCAGCGGTTTGGATTTAAAAAACAATTTCGTCAAAAATAATGGGTTTTGGCTGCAAATTTTTATGATGGCGAAATTCTAAGTTCAAATAGATATTTCGTCTTAACGTAAAGTTGCAGCAAAAAACCGATGATTTTTGAAAAAAACAAATCAAAACTGCTAGCAGACTTCTTCTTGAACACAGCTTTCATCTTGACTTAAGAACTTGCCAAACAAAATTTAATCCATTATTTTCAAAGGGTGAACCAAAGGTTGTAATATACAAGTTTTTTCATATCTGTGAGTTTCATATACAAAAAATTTTTAATGTCTTCAAAAATAAAAAAAAAAATCTACCAAATTGAAAAAAAAAATCTACCACGTTTGGTAGAATTCTACCAAAACGGCAACGCTGCTCGTAGATGCTTTTACTGCAAGTTGTTGTCCTCATTTTTCTCACTCCTTCAGTGAAGGGCTCCACGAGAGAGAGCCAAAAATTAAAAAAGCTTACGTCTCGCAGATGTAGGTTATCAAAGCAGGGTTAAACTTGGACTTACGACAAAAATAATAATAAAAATTCTTATCATCATGATTTCAGAATGGCAACCACAAATTTTTTTTTTTATAAAATGCAGTTAAAATGCTACAACAATGACAAAACGTTGCATGGAATTTTAACTCTGTGACTACTGGCGTAGCGGTAAATTTTATAAACCTAAAATGAAGGTGAGGTCTTCGGGCAAAAAAAAAAAAAAATGCTATAATTTTGCCGTGGCTCTGAAAAAGTTTTTGATTTTTTTGGTGAACAATGAATTCGCTTGTTGAATAAAATTCCAAATGCTTTCTCACTTTTTCCATTAAAACAAATTTATTTTATATTAAAGAGATGATTTAGTTTGACCAAAATTAAAATAAAAATTAAAAAATGGAAATGAAATATGTTAATGAAGATTAAAATGATAATGAAAATGATAATGATAATGAAAATGAAAATGAAAATAAAAATGAAAATCGAAAATTGCAAAATGAAAATGAAGATGAAAATTAAAATAGAAATAAATTTTTATTGATATTGAAATAAAAATAGCATTACAATATATAAAAAATGTATTAAAAATTAAATAAAATATCTTAAGATTTCGGACAAGCATTTAAGCAATAATTTGGACAAGAATTAAGACAGGGAGAAAGATATAATAAAAATAAGGATAAGGAAAAGGGTGAGGATGCGGAAAAGGGACAAATAAAGTATACAAATAAGAATAAGGACAAGGATAAAAATACTTTGTCAGATACCAACTTTCAACTTATAAAAGTTTCATTTTGAAAAAGTTTTTTGTATTGTCAAATAATTGAAAGGCTCTAGTAATTTTGATCGCTTTCTAAATGAGATCTTACAAACTCTTTTAACATTTTTCGAAGATTTTACTGTAGTAAGAATGTTCTTCAAAAGTTTTTCAGCAACCATGGCGTTATGCCTACAAAGCAGGTAGTATAACTGCAAAAGTGGAGTAATGTTGAGTGCATTGAATGAAGTGCTACCGAACGTTGATTGCCTAGGCCTAGTTGGCCTAGATAATAAAAAAAAAAAAATAAATAAATAACTGGCCATTTCAGCCCTTGAAAGGACTTTGACCTAACTTCTTATGATTAATTGGCCTAGATGGACGCGGTAAAATGAAATAGCTTACTGCAGTACTTTTGGAGTGTTGCTGAGGCGCAACATAACGACACGAAATAGTTGATATAGTACTTTTGTTGTATTAGAGGTGTCAGAGAGGATGCGAAGAGATGAAATAGTTTACTCTAGAGTAATTTTGGAGTATCAGAGAGGATGTAAAGAGATAACATAGTTAAATTTATAGTAATTTCGAAGTGTCAGATGTGTGCCAGAGGTGCCAGAGTGGATGCTAAGAGTTGAAATAGTTAACACTATAGTAATTTCAAAGTGTCCGGGATGTCAGGAGTGTGAAAAACGTAGAGGCTGTTGGATGTTGATTGATGGCTCAGAATTGGTTTTGGCGGAAAAAAGTGGCGAGTTAAAAGGCTTTACTGTCATGAGTGATACGCTATGTGTCAGTGTGTGAAAGTGCTATGTCGAGGTAAAATCCTTTTGCCCGGGAGACTATCACAGGGCTGGCCCTTCGGGGAGTATCGTGCTCGCTGTGGTAGCTCAACGTCGCGAGCATGACCTATGGTGGTCGGCTTAGAGTTGCGCTTGTCTACAACCGGGTGTCAATGCCCATATATTGGCAGAGATTTAAGATCGGTCTCGATTTCCACCAATAAATGTGGATGTTTATAAAACTAGTAGTCCATAAATTGATAATGTTGCAATAGTGCTCCAATACTGTTAGATATTACCAGTACAGTATATTTATTAAAGTAAAATAACAGGACGGTAGTCTCGTTTGGAGTCATGGAAGTGACGCGAGGACACGATTAGATTGCCATTAATGGCATGAATTGATTATGTATCCATAGCATCCTGAGGGAAGATCTATCTGTATAGAAGTTAATTATGAATTATTTTGGGCATTGACGTCTGGAAGATCTATCTGTTGGCCATGGGGTAACGTAGAATTAAGCCCAACGGCAGGTGTTTACGATAAACCATAAAGTTCGTGGGAATAAAAGAAAGTCACAAGTAGCCATACCGGGTGAATACGGAGCTTGCGGGAAAAGTTGCAATTTGTCTGAAACCTCGTCGAAAAGGATGAAGAGGTTCTTTCGAATTCATCAGCACTGTTTTTGTTGTTTAGTTTAGTTGCGCAGAGGAGCATTAAATTTGTCGGTATAAAAAATTGAGATATGGTGGAGAAAAGGTATCTCCTTATTGTGCTGTAGAAGGCTGCTTTGTAATCGACAAAGACAAGAAAGGTGTCGAATTGCTTTTTAAGAAATTTTCCACTCAAAGACTTCTCGTAACGTGGGAATTTAGTTGTGGCGGCCATGGCTGAGGACTGTTGAGCTTGGACTGTTGCTTGTAAATTTTAAGAGCCGGGAGGTTCTAATCGTATCAGATACAGAACATTGTTTCAACAGTAGTGCTTGGCCTAGCAATAAATGTGCTTGGACTGTTGCTTGAAAATTTCAAGAGCCGGGAGGTTCTAATCTTCGTATCAGACACAGAACATTGTTTCAATAGTAGGAAATGGAAAAACTCAGAGAGCAAATAATGTCATGTAAAACTTCTTTAAAACATGAACATTTTCCGTGAGGAGTCGAAATTGTACATGTATGTCAAGATATCAAACATTTGTTCACAACCATATACATATTATATACCTTCTGTTCAAAATTGAACCGGACTGTGCGAATAAAACAACAATGGGTGCTATAAGCCTAATGATTTTTTTTTAAGTCTGGTTACACTGTTTTGGGCTTGGGCTTCATAGACCCTTCTCATCCAGCAACAATAATAAACGAGGAATATGTCAAAAAAGTAGAAAAAATTGTGCTCGAAAATCTTCGTGTGACCGTGAGAGATAAAGCTGCCGAGCTTGATATATCGATGGTATGGGAGCACACCATTTTACATGATGTTTCAGGCATGCGACGGGTTGCAGCGCGGCTTGTCCCGAAATTGCTGAGTTTTCTTCAAGAAGAGCTTCGAAAAATTGTCGCTCAGGAGATGCTTTTAATGTACGATACGGACATTCAGTGCATCATTACTGGTGACGAGACTTGGGTGGAGCTGGGAGCAGATCTGCAGCTATCCAGATGAGCCGAAACCCAAAAACCACGACAAAGTCGTTCAAAAATTAAGGTGATGTTGAGTGTTTTCTTCGACTCTCAAGGTGTAGTGTACTCGGAATTCCTTCCGCAAGGTCAATCGGTCAACTCTCAATACGATTTGAGTGTTTTATGGCTTGGTAGCTTTTTCTTGTTTGAAAGTACACCGTTAAGGACCAATCAATGGGCTAACAGTCTATCATATAAAGTTCTCGATAGGGCCTTATACGAGTATGATATATTCAGATGGCTTAACCTACGACTGAGAGATATGAGATATTCAGACGGTTGCTGGCACGACTGATGGTATTGAATTTATGCAAAAAGAACTTCATATCCACTTATGAACAGCTAAGCGGATAGGAAGTCAGCACACTGGGGTTCTTTGTTCTGAAACAGAACTAAGACTATTAAGAATTTATAATATTCGGGCAGCGACACCTCAATCCAGACATTTGTTCTTGGTTATTGTAAGATAAAATCCATATAAGCGCAATTTTTTCAGCGTCCTTAAACAGGGTTAACTAAAATTTTTGCATTTTCAATTTAATAAAATATTGCGTTGTAAGAGACAATCCAACCCATGGTATCGTACATAGGAGTTTGAGAACGGTACACAATATATGAATAGGTCACAGTGTAATTTCACCCAAACTCAATTTATCTCTGTTTATCTAGCCCCTGAGCAATTCAGTAGTGGACATTAATCCTGGCGACCAACTGATTGAGGCGTTGCCAAAATATATTAATATCTGTTAATATCTGCTTCGAGCCAAGGCTCTAACCATCACGCGCTCAGAAAAACCATCGCATTATCACTCCACTGTAAGTTGCTGGCGACGAGACGACAAATATTGAGACACCCTACAAGGGCTTCACTGATACTGCGAAAAAAACCCCAACCAAAAATGTTGGTAAAACAAATATTGGGTGTGAGTGTGCAAAGTTGAAAGCCGTCGCATTATGGCAACAGCAAGGGTCCAGGCCAAAAACCAGCAACAATAGTATGACAAGAGCAACAGCAACAGCAACAACAACGACAACAGTAAAAACTATGTAAGAAAGTACCTAAAATGTATGCAGAAAGCGGACACAAAATACAAACCTGTGAGCAGATATATGTGTATAGTTTATATATAGTACATATGTATATGTAAGTATATATGTAAATGTACATATTTACATCTATAGACATATATACAATACTCACTCCCATTGATGTGAGGAAGTACGAACGACCCCAAACTGTAATAAACAAGTAGAAGGGAGTAAGTAGTGAAACTCCATTATAAAGGAAGGAGAGTGAGAAAGAGAGAGGCAAGAGACAAGAATTGCAGATACGCAAAGTAGCAACAAGTAAAAAAGGGCCAGACAAGTAAAAACTGACTAAACGCCAGAGCAACACAAGGACGCACTGCTGCTCGTCAGAGGTTGCGGGGCTTTACTGCGAGCTGAAAATAAAGAATTGGATTTAGCTGGTTGGCAGGGTGTTGCTGGGTATTCGCCTTTTAACGGGAGTTGGTGCGAGGTTGACAACGAGGTTGAAAAAAAAAAAAACAAAAATGCTATGCGTAGAAATGCTGCAATGCCGATGTCAAGTAATGATGAGCAAAATCAACGAAGAATGAGCGATAAATAAGCATAGCAAAGCGGTAGCTGGGAGAAATACATAAATCAGGCTGCGAAAAGAAAGGCCATAAAATTGAGAAATTTTCATGGTTCAAACCAACCCAAACACATACACACACACGAACAGTCCTGCGTAGTAGGCGCTGCAATGGCTTAACGAAACCTTATTAGCAAAACTTAACGAAGAACATAAAAAATGACGCATAAACAGATAGATACAAAAACGAAAGTGTTGCCATAGTGCGAATGAAGATATATAGACTAATGTAAGACATGTCGAAGAGATAAGCTGGGAAAAACTGTGAAAATTGAGCGCAGTTTAACGAATGCTCATGTTTTCGTTCAATTGTTGTGGTTTCATTGAAAATCCGGAAAATGAAAAAAAAATAGAAATAGAAATGTAAAAACAGTTAAAGAGCACAGCACAAAAATTGGTCTGCAAAGTTATAGAAACACTAACAACAACAACGAGCAATTATTACGCAAAGGCCGCAACTATTTCCCAGATTTCCTTCAGACATCAGCAACCCCTAAAATAGCGGTTTAACGAAGAATCTGCAAAATTAGGGGCCGCTGCAGCAAAATTTTTTATTTTTTCTTTATATATTTTTTTTAATGTTTTCTTCATCAATAGATACTGACTTTTTCTCTACTTTTTGAGGTTAGGTTTTATTGTTGAACTTTTTTCGCTAATCTTTGTCTCCTCTTTATGTTGTATCTTCCATTTTCGTGCTTGCAAAAATTGTTGCCTTGACAAAGTTTTTGTTGCTGTTATTGTCTTCGTTTGAAAAAGCACGCATTGCTCAAAAATTTTCCCGAATTTCTTTGCTTGTTTGTCTGCATGGTATTGCTTGGTATTTTTTGTTGGCTTTGGAGCTTGGCCTGGAATATTTTTGGAGAAAATAATTGTTTTGTTTTCTCTTTTTTTATTTGCTGATTTTGCAGGGTTGCATATTCTTGCGCAGCATTCGCGGAATGGCAAATAATTCGACATTTTGGAGAAATCACTGGCTTCTGTACATAAAAAAAAAGAAACGTATAAAGTAAAAATAAAAAAATTACAAAAACCATGACAGTTTGTTTATGAAAGAAAACTTTTGTGTTGTCACAAAAACACATACATATGTATTTTTATGCTTGGATAAATAAAAGTTTGTGTAGGATGTTTGTAAGCCATGCCACACAAAAAATACACAATAAACACCGTTTGAAAGCATTGAACAGTTATTTAGAAAAATAAAATATATCGAGAATACCATCCACCCATTAACCGCGGTGAAAAATTAACTGTTATGCACACCAAGAAATCAAGTGGTTCAGGTTGATAAGGTCCTTCAAAAGCATATGAAGCACATTTAAATGTTTGATATATCTCCTAATCTCACCTTAAATTGCTTTAACTAGCTTACATCCGTTACTTCAATTAATGCTTTATGGCTTTTCAAGTGACTTCAAGAATTACCTCTCCTGGCACGTGCCTAAAAACTCTTATTTGCTTTTGATTTTAAACAAAACTTTGAACATAAAACATAAGCAACAAAATAAGCTTAGTTTGTTTGATTTTACTCTTTGAAGTTAAGCTTTCCTTAATTGCTTTTGTTATTTTATAAAAACAACACTTGAACATTCCATTCAAGTTAAACTTTGTAATTGTTTTTGAAACTTACTTGTTCAAATATTTCTAAAGTTTTTCTTTGACGTTAGTCATCTTTGGATGCTCTTTGAGAGCTTTTATGCGTTTTTATAAGTTTTTGTTTTAAGCTTTTGATGAAATTCGCAAACCTTTACATCGTTTAGTGAACTTATGAGAACCACCTTAAAAATATGGGTCCAATTTTCCAATTTCCTTTTCTGTCAAAATTATTGACTAAGATGATTGGCTCTGAGCCCGATGCTTTCGAGAAGTCGATTGCTCAAGGTCTGCTTGAGTTAGAGGCCAACATCGACCTGAAAACCTATCTGAGAGATTATTTGTGCGCGTGAGATTGAGTTCGGCAGCAAGAAGGCTATAGCAATCCAATCCCACAACAGAAGACTTTCCAAACGATTAAAATCATTTGGCTTATTAACTTGAGAAAAATTCTCCGGCAAACATGTTGTTGTTGGTGAACGTAAAGTTCTGCCCAAGCCAACACGCAAGGCTAGAAATTCACTGATCTACTTGCACATTGACCGCTGTCTACGATGTCATCTTTGAGGTTTTGGTATTCCCAGCTGAAATTTTTGGCAAACGTATTCGCGTCAAGTTGGATCGTACACAGCGGATTAAGGTGCATTTGGACAAGAACCAGCAGACAGCTATTGAACATAAAGTTGACACCTTCACATCGGTCTACAAGAAACTTACCGGTCGTGATATTACCTTTGAGTTCCCAGACAACCTCTTGAATAACACATGGTCCAATAAGTCCCGAGACTAACTTAGAGATTTAATATTTCGATAGCTCCAACCTTCAAACAATACGTGTAAAAATTGCATGACAATCTAACGTTTAGTTCAGAAGTTGCAGTGATTAAAGTGACGCTACTGTTGATATTTTCTAAATAATGGATACAAAGCAATTCCGTGTGTTGATTTATCACTGCTTTTTTTATGGGAAAAAAATACCGTCTAAGCTGAGCAATGGCTTCGAAAGTGTGATTCGTACTCTGCTCCGTCAAAAGCAAACATTTGCCGATGGTATGCTGAGTTTAAACTTGGTCGTACATACACAAATGATGCTGAACGTTCAGGACGCCCAAATGAGGCAGTTGTTCCACAAAACATAAAAAAAGTACACAAAATGGTATTGGCCGAGCATAAATTGAAGGTGCGCGAGCTATCTGAGGCTCTGAAGATATCGAAAGGCAGTGTGGGAACAATATTACAGGAACATTTGTCGATGAGAAAGCTGTTTTCCAAATGGGTGCCACGTTTTCTCACACCGGACCAAAAACAACAACGTGTAGATGATTCGGAGAGCTGTTTGGGACTGTTTATAAAGAATAAACATGCATTTTTGCATCGGTATGTGACAATGGATGAAACATGGATCCACCATTACACAGCGGAATCAAATCGGTCGTCAGCTGAGTGGAGAGCAACCGATGAAAGCAGGCCAAAGCAACCAAAAACACAACAGTCGGCTGGAAAGGTTATGACATCAGTATTTTGGGATGCGCATGGAATTTTGTTCATCGACTATCTCGAAAAGGGAAAAACAATCAACAGCGATTATTATATAGCGTTGTTGGAGCGTTTGAAGGATGAAATCGCGAAAAATCGGTCCCATTTGAAGAAGAAAAAAAATCTTTTTCACCAAGACAATGCACCGTGTCACAAATCGATGAAAACGATGACGAAAATCCACGAATTGGTCTTCGAATTGCTTCCTCAGCCATCGTATTCGCCAGATTTGGCCCCCAGTGACTACTGGCTCTTTGCTGACTTAAAAAAAAAATGCTTGCCGGCAAGAGATTTGGCTCCAATGAAGAGGTGATGGCTGAAACTGAAGCGTATTTTGAGGCGAAGCTAAAATCGTTCTACAAAACCGGTATTGCAAATATAGAAAAGTGGTGGAATGAATGTATTGCTCTTGAAAGAACCTATGTTGATGAATAAAGAATAATATTTGCAAATAAAAATTAAAGGCGTCATTGGGACTCAGAGGGAGCTGTTTAAGAGACGAAAATGCAGCTTGTTTGGATTTATAACACGTTATGCAAAGGTGCTAAGGTAAGAAATATTATACGCCAATAGAGGCTGGTTCTAAGTACTTAAAAAAATACATGACGTCATGAGGCCGCGGAGAAACCCGTTGCGAAATGACGTTGCTTAAAAAACATATTTTTTAAGAATTATATTTTGAGCTTCATGCCAAATAATTCATGAAGTAACAGGTTGCTACAACAACAAAAGAGTAGCGTCCGACGAATTCTGAAAGTAACTCTTCAGAAAAAGACCTGTGTTTAAATTATTACGTATTAAAAAAGGCGTTGTAAACTTTGTAACTTTGTCACTATTCGAAAATGTATGTATGTATTGCAATATTTCGGTCCGATTTCTGTAATAACAGTTTTCTTTTGTTTTTCGTTGCACAGAAATAAAAAATTTGAGCCCCATCCATAAGAAGGGCTTCTAGAAGTGCTCATTGGTACAGCGATATAAGGAGGTATTAAGATGCCAATAGTAGTAGTCTTAGCATGGCTTCTTTTGTTAAGGCCTAGTATAATTGCCCACTGGGATGCGAAAGCGCACATGTTCGAACATACACAAGCAGCGGCAGAATCTAACTGTATGCTGACGATTGATTGAATCGAGAAAATCACTGATCAGAAATTGCCAAACGCGGCTAAAGAAGTTATCACTTAAAAAAATTACTTATTGCGTCGTCAGGATTAGCAGCTTATGCTAAAAAAATGCAATATTGTTTCATGGAATTATTACTCGCTGAGTAGCAGATTATAAGATTGCAGACTCAAAACTGTTCTGATATATCAGGTGTACAGAAAAGTTCGAAAGGATTTTTTGAGATGGCAGCACTAGTATTAAATCGAATCAGATAATGTTGCAACCTACTTCATGAGGCTTCACATCATTAGACTTTCTTTTTCCGTATGTGTCGTTTCGCTGAAGTGTAAAGAACATAGTTTTTGTGTGCTCCGAATATGTCAACTTTTGTGCTTTCATTTAAAGAAAAATGTCGAAAAAGGCCATCGAATGCTCCAGGAAGCTTTCGGGGAACATGCTTCATCGATTTCCACATGTGAGTTTCGGTTAAACGTTTTAAAAGTTGTGATTTTAATACCGATAAGTGCCAAAAAAGTTTAAGGATGCTGAATTGAAAGCTATATTGGATGATGACTTGTAAAAAAAAAATAAATAACTGGCCATTTCAGCCCTTGAAAGGACTTTGACCTAGCTTCTTATGATCAATTGTGTTGTGCGTGTTATTAAGTTTGTACACAATTGACCGAGAACCGGACCTACATGTTTAACGCCGACTCCGAACGGCGATGAACGGAATGTTCTTGTTCTCAAGAAGCTTTACATGGCATTTTGAATACTCTCTGAGGTTTGCCATTGTCTGCCATGGCTGTACAGAAAAATTATTTTAATTCAAATAATTTTCTGTCGCTGCTGGGGTTCGAACCTGGGTCTCCAAGTTCGTTGACATAGCGGCCACGCTATGACTTGTACCAAACACAATAAGAACTCGCAAAAGCATTGGGAGAGACTCAAAAAGCCATATCTGTTCGCTTAAAAGCCATGGAAATGATCCAAAATGTAGGATATTGGGTGCCATATGAATTGAAGCCGAGATACGTCGAACGCCATTTTTTCACTTGTGAACAACTGCCCTAATGGCAAAAAAGAAAGGGATTTTTTGCATCGTATTGCGACTGGTGATGAGAATTGGTTCATAATGATAATCCTAACCGCATAAAATCATACTGGCCGCCCAGCCATACGCCAAAATCGACGCCAAAGCCGAATATTCACAGTGGCAAGGTCAAGATCTGTATTTGGTGGGACCAATTTGGCGTGGTGTACTATGAGCTGCTACAACTGGGTGAAAGCATCACAGAGCAACTCTATCGAACTCAATTGATGCGTTTGAGTCGAGCATTGAAGCAAAAACGACCTGAATATGAGCTAAGGCACGACAAGGTAATTTTGCAACATGACAACGCTCGGCCGCATGTTGCGAAGCAGGTCAAAAAATACATTGAAAAGCTGAAATGGGAATTTCTACTCCAACCGCTGTATAGCTAAGACATTGCCCTTTCCGACTACTATTTGCCCTTGAGGATCAGCAATTTCGCTCTTTTGAAGCATTCCAAAATTGGATCGATTCGTGGATCCCATCAAAAGGCGCATCGTTTTTTCGAGATAGTATCAGAAAATTACCTGAAAGATGGGGAAAAGTAGTGGCTAGCGATGGACAATAATTTGAAAAATGAATTTGTAACAAATTTTTCACAATACAGTGTCAAACTTGAAAAAAAACTCCTTTAAAACTTTTTTGTACACCAAATAGCATATTTTGTTTTAGCGAAAATGTTCGTCTAACTAATTTTGAAAAATTCTGTTTTTTTTACACCAAAAACATTCCCATATTTTCAAAATTGCACAAACTTTAAGTACAACGTCTTTCCAAACGTCTTGGAAAAAGAAAAAACTAACTGAAATTCGCATGTTTTACTTTCGATGCAAATAACTCCGTTGTTTTTGAACATATTTCATTCAATTTTTGTACGTTGATAAACCCAATTCAAGCACTTAAAAAAACTATTAGATGTGTACAGTTGGCAAAGGGTATATATTTTTTATCTTTTTTTTTGTTTTAAAAGAGGTCCAAAATATGGACTTTTTACTCAAAAAATGGCACAAAAGTTGTTGTAAAATAATAAAAACTCAAATTTGCATCTTTGACTACCTTTAAAATTACAAAGCATGTTGTGTCAAAAGTGGTTTCAGTTTTACGAAAAATTTTATTTACAGTTTCTGTCATAAAAAATAATACCTACTCCCAGTGATTTTTTAAAGAAATTAATTTTTATAGAAAACAAGTTTGAACTTTGGTCCAACTATGTTGACAACAAGACAATACTATGAAGACAATAAAGGCAACAACCAACAACAAAGCAACGGCTCTGTATAGAACAAAATCACACAGCAGACTAGATAGACTGTTTCGTTGGCCGCTACACCAACTTTCGTTGGACGAAATGTCATATTCAAATTTAAGATTTCTGGGAGAGCACGCCCATATTGATGTTAAGGAAAATATGATTAGTTGTGTGTTTATCACAAAAAACAACAAAGTTAATAACAAATTTTCTCCACACCGTTTAGATGTACCATCAGTTAAACTAGCTGAACCCTAAAACGGAAGTGTGGAAAAAGGGAGAAGCTAACAACAAAATAACACAACCTCAACATGCTCTGAAAGCGGTAAACCACTGTGATCGAATTTTCGAAGATGCACAAGGGCTATGCCTAAAAGTATAAACCTTGCCAAAGGGTGCATCATAAGCAGCTATGGGCAGAGAGCAAGAATTGAGAGCAAAGTCTTATGTAGCAACACAAAACGCAACAACAAATCAAAGACAAAAGACAAACACAAAAACAACACAGAAGCTTTAAATGTAGTGGTGCCCATACCCGATCATAAGTAGATAAGAACTTAGGCTCAGTGAATAAAGGCCTAACGAACTAACGCCTAAAAAAAAAATGAAATAATGCCTAAAAATTGCAACAAAAAATTATATAGGAATTAGGCGGTTGTTCATTATGAAAGAATGTCTAATATTTTAGGCATTCCTTCATTAAAATTGTTAGGTAATTTTTCATAATGAAAGAAAGCCTAAGAATCAAAAATGAAAAAACGCCTAATTAGATATTTATTCATTTTTGATTGTTAGGCTTTCTTTCATTAATGTTAGGTGATTTTTCATTTTGCTAAAAGTGTCATGATTTATTATGAAAAGCAATGGTTACGAAAGGTAAGTTCCCTTTTACAAAATGTTAAAATAATGGTATTAATTTTCCCTTTTACAAAATGCATACACTATCTTGTAAACATTCTGTAAAAGGGAAAATTATTAGTTTTTAAAATTATAAAAGCAATTGATTTTCCCTGTTACAAAATGCATACACTATCTTGTAAACATTCTGTAAAAGGGAAAATTATTAGTTTTTAAAATTATAAAAACAATTGATTTTCCCTTTTACAAAATGCATACACTACCTTGTAAACATTCCGTTAAATAGAAAATTATTAGTTTTTAAAGTTATAAAAGTAATTGATTTTTAATTTGTTAGTTTGTTTTTTTTTTTTTAAAGGTTGTTAGGTTTTCTTTCATTAGGTGTTAATTCATAATGAAAGAAACCCTAACAATTTAGACTTTCTTTCATTTTTAAAATTGGACTTTCCTTCATTTTTAAAGTTAGACGTTCTTTCACTTTCTTCTTAGGCGTTCTTGTTTAGGCATTCTTTCATTTTGAAAAATTAGGCATTAGTTCGTTAGGCCTTTATTCACTGAGCCAAGAACTTACCCAGCGGTCCGTTATGGCAGCAGCTCACCTAGAATCACGATCGAAGCGCTTCATCACTGTTGCTGGTCCAGCAGGAAAAAAGCACACTCTTCGAATATTTGTTTTCTTTGCGTTTCTCTCGAAACAAGCAAGCACAGAGAAAAAGTTTTGAGTTTTTCTCCATTGTTATTTAGTGCATGCCCATGATACAATTATACAGGTAGCATTACAAGTATAGATTTTCTCAGCAACAAGGAAACGACCATCTGTCAAAAACAGTTGTTCGTGCAACAAGAATTAAACGAATGTAAAAATATATAAATTCCGCAAAATATGTGCGTTAAATACACAATTATAATAATGAAAGTTGTGAAAAAATTATGTGTGATATATGTTTAACGTTTTCCAGCCGTGGTGTTTTAATTTTAATTGAAAACTTCTTCAATTTCGTCCACATGCATCTGCAGCTGCTGAGGTTGCTGCACTTAAACGTTTTCAACCTTTTTTTTTTATGTTTGCACTTAATAACATTAAGTTTACAAATTATTTTCGTTCTAGTAATAATAACTCACTATTAATTAAATAAAATAGGCAATATTTTGTAAGAAAATGTTTGGTTATTTGCAAGCGCTGAAACATAAACAATGGCGAAAACATAAGAAATAATTGAACGCTCTCTTTCTAGACATTTTTTTTGACAGATGGTCGTTGCCCAAGCAACTGTCAATACTACCTTGTATTATTATACCATGGTGCATGCCTATTTGTTATTTAGTTGCGATTCAGTTCTCTAAGTCAAAAGACATATGGCACGCTAAGCGATAATAGGTTAAACAAAACTAAAATAAAATAACGAGTAAACACGCAACTATTCAAATGCTGTTCAAATGTGCTTTGAGCATAGAAAAAAATTATTGATGAGTTGAAAAAAAGTAGAGATAGAGCGTAGTTCACTCATTGCTCTAACTCTCGCTCCTTATGCACCGCTTTCTTCTATTCCATTACACAATGGTGATCATCCCCCGCTCAATATAATTTTGTCCACTCTCTCCCTCTCTTTTTCGAAATCAACTTCAAACTGCTTCCTTCCTAGGACATGGCAGTGTTAAAAGAAGCACGTTTGGCAAGGCGGATGCAAGCGCTTGCTGCTACCACACCAGCGCTGCAAGATGCCTTTGGAAGCGCTCTTTTTCCCGCTGGGTAGTTACTAATGTAAAAGCATTCTTTCTGTCAAAATAAACTTCCGGGTAACTTTGTCCATATAGTGGCGTCCGTGGCGTAGTTGGTTAAAGTGCGTGGCCTCTCTGTCAACGAACCTGGAGACCCGGGTTCGAACCCCAGCAGCGATAGAAAATTATTTGAGTTAAAATGATTTTTCTGTACGGCCGCCACCTCTCTGCAGACAATGGCAAACCTCAGAGAGTAATCAAAATGCCATGTAAAGCTTCATGAGAACAAGAACATTCCGTTCATCGCCGTTGGGAGTCGGCGTAAAACCTGTAGGTCCGGTTCTCGGTCAATTGTGTACAAATTTAGTAACACGCACAGCACAATTGATCATAAGAAGCTAGGTCAAAATCCTTTTAAAGGCTGAAATGACCAGTTAATTATTTATTTTATAACTTTGTCCATATGTTGGCAGTATAAGTAGGACCTTAATAGCTTAAGTGGATCATAGTGAAAAGTCATGCAAGACTACTGATGAGTTGACGTAGCGGCGAACAAAACAGTCTGTCTAGTCTGCTGTGTGATTTACTCTATACAGAACCGTTGTTATAATTGTTGTTGTTGGTTGTTGCCTTCATTGTCTTAATGCTGTATAGTTGTCAACATATTTGGCCTAACGTCCATTCACTTTACGGCGAAAACTAATTTTTTTCTGGCTTTGATAACACTGAATAACAAAATCAATTTTTTTCCAAAATAACAAGGTTCCGACAATGGATTCTGGTAGAGGGGACAAAAAAACAATCACGTGTATCGGCGTTTTTAAATTTTTGTCTGAGTCTTATTTCAAGGGGGATTTAATTTTCGCCCTTTTTGGACATTATTATAGTGAATCGGCATAGGAAATCATGTTATCCTTACATTTTGGGTATAGGACGTGTTCCGAAGATTTATGTAAAATACTACGAGAAATATTTTTGTGGAACATTTTAACCCCCTAACTTCTCAATTTATGGGTCTTTTTTGACCTTTTTTTTGTGCTTTATTTGGTTGATTATCAATAGTTTTAAAAGATGTGATTTTTTTTAGAAACGCCAAAAATTGTGAACACAATAACAAGTATATGGTGTATATGGTAACAAATTTTAGTAAATAAAATAGTGGGAACCGGAGGAGGGGATTAAAATTAACTTTTGTTTTGATTTTGCTTTTCATAATTTTTCATCTTATCAGCCAAAGTGCATCCTATAAAGTTCGTTGCTAAGTATGATGTTAGAGGGTTATAGAAAGTAACCCTCTAAAACCAAGTTTTGTGTGACATTTTAGCATTAATTCTGAATAAGTACGAAATTAACCCTTTAACACATTTTATGTTTTGACTTATTTCTGGCATTTAAGTTGAATTATCAGCTTTGATGTATTCGAAGATTTATAGTAGAATTTTATGGTAAATATTTTTGTGGAACATTTTAACCCATTATATCCTTGTTTTATGGGTCTGTTTTGCCTTTTATCACAAAAAAGTCAAAAAAGACCTATAAATTAAGAAGTTAGGGGTTAAAATATTCCAAAAAAATATTCCTCGTAGTATTTTACATAAATCCTCAGAACACCTCCTTTACCCAAAATGTAAGGATAACATGATTTCCTATGCCGATTCACTATAAGAATGTTTAAAAAGAGGGAAAATTAAATTCCCCCTAAAATAAGGTTCAGACGTAAACTTTCAAAACGCCGATACACGTGTATTCTTTTTTTGTCCCCTCTACCAGAATCCATTGACGGAACCTTGTTATTTTTTTCGTGTTGAATAGTGTAATCAAAAATTGCTATCTCCTAAATTAATAAAAATTTAGAATTTCTTTATTCTTAATTCTTCATTTTTAAACCCGTTATTTTTGTAACCGAAAAGGTTTTTTGTTGCGAATTTCCATGTATTTCATTAGAAAAGAATTATTTTTATAAATTAAACAATAAACCGAAATTAATGAGATTTGTTGAATCACGTCCAGCTTATTTTCCATTATTTGGGTTGAAAATATTAAAACGAGGACTGAACATCAAAATTGTACATTTTTCCCCGAGTAATACCGGGTATATACCGGTAGTAATACCGGGTATTTTAGCTAGTGAATAAATTAGTAAAACATTAAGATGTCAAAAGAAACCAAATATATTTTCATCGGAAAAATGTTAGGCTTTTAAGGGTTAAACATTTATTGCCTAAAGTTATCTCACTAATAAAGCCAATTTTCATTTCGAAATTATGTAATTACAGTATTTTATTTAATTTAAAGCTCTACACCTCTTATTTCTATACCATATATTTACTTTTTCAAAATTAGTAGGAGGGTGTCACTCGGTGCTTTGATTTTTGCGTTATATTCCCAAACAAATGAGTCTAATTAAGAATTGATTTAATAAAAAAACACAATTCAAATTAAAGGTAAGTTCATAAAAGATTGCAAGCAATGATCAAAGACATTTCAGATCGGAGCTGACTAATGAGCTAACAAATATACTGCTACTTTTCTTATTGAAACAACAATTTTTATAAAAACATTTCATAGCACAATATAAAAGATCACAAAAGAAAAATGAAACAAATGCCTTTAATGTAAAATCTAAAAAAATAAAGAATAAAACAATCCAAAACACACAAAACAACAAGCAACCAAGATGGCTACAACACTATTAATTATCCTGAGGGTTGATGTTTTAAATGAAATATTTTGTGTAATAAAGAATAATGACATCGCATCATTAGCTTAGCCCTGCCAATAGCCTTACTTTACTTTCGTTTTTACGCAAGAGAAATATTTTTGTTGTTATCAACTTTGATACTAAATCTGAGAGAATGGATATTTTTCCACGAATTTGCTCCTTGACAAAGACTCAAACACAATATTAATGAGCTACATTTGAATGAGCTACATACATATATATGTATGTATTTCATCATTCAGTTATGTCGAAGTAAGCAAAATATATCAGGGAGGCGGAAGTGATGTCTTATGTCGCACTAACACGCACTTCAAAACGAAACTCAAGGTTGCGCAATATTGATATCAATAACTGAAGAAGCAGAAAACATATAAGGATGAAAAAGATAAAAATAAAAATTAAATATATTCCTTAAACAAAAGGTTTCCATATGTAAGTTAACACGTAAAATATTCAAAATAAAATTAAATAAAGTAATTGGATCCCTACAATATATTTCTCTGGAATACTGACAAAGTGTGCAATGCTGACGTAGCGTCTACTGCGCTTTCATGAGAACCAAGCAACAACAACAACAACATTAAAAGATCGCTGACTAAACATCCGCTGCAGTTTGAATTATTTAAGGTAGCATAAGTTATCAAACTTAGAAAATAATAAAATTGTATTCAGTTGATTTAAACTCATAATAAAGAACGGTCATAGACCGGGATAAAAAAAACTTTTTTTTTTAATTAATTCGGCAAATACGAATTTAACTGGCGCCCAACGTGTTATAAAGTGTTAAGTTTTGCTGGAAAAATATAAACACTAACCCAACGTGTTATAAAGTGTTAAGTTTTGCTAAAAAATATAAACACTAACCCAACGTATTATAAAGTGTTAAGTTTTGCTAAAAAATATAAACACTAAACCAACGTGTTATAAAGTGTTAAGTTTTGCTAAAAAATATAAACACTAACCCAACGTATTATAAAGTGTTAAGTTTTGCTAAAAAATATAAACACTAAACCAACGTGTTATAAAGTGTTAAGTTTTGCTAAAAAATATAAACAAAATATAAACACTAAACCAACTTGTTATAAAGTGTTAAGTTTTGCTAAAAAATATAAACACTAAGCCAACGTGTATTAAGTGTTAAGTTTTGCTAAAAAATATAAACACTAAAACCAAGCTCGAACATATTATCGGGAAAAAGAAAGAAGCGTTAAGTTTTGGACTAAAACATAAACGCGGAAAATAGTGAAAAGTTTGCTTAAATGTGCTACACGAACTAGCGGCATTAAAAGAACAAGAAGCGTTAAGTTTTGATAAAAAACATAAACGTATAAAAAGAATAAAAGCTTAAACGTTAGTTTCAGCTAACTTCGCGAGTGTGTGCGATGTAGGATCCCAAGTAGCGAAGAGAGAGCAAAACGGACAAAATCCAGTCGACCAGCGAAGGATTTACCAACGGCAACTTGACATCAACAATTTTTTTCAACGAAATGATGACAATAATATATTTGTAAGAATATGATTTTTATATTGTAATGAAATAATAAGTTAAATCTAAGAAAAATTATAAATTTAAAACAGTTTAAAAAAAGCAAATAGAAATATCTAAAAATCACTCCTAGCAATATAAGACAGTGAATTTAGGTAAAAATAAAAGGAAAATAAAAAGATTAAAAAGCATAGGTTAAATTAAATTAAACTGCACAAAGGATTTAAAAAATAATTCGTATAGAAAATAAAATGTGTTTACTTAACATTTTATAGAAGTATCTAAAATAATTTATACAAAATAATAAAATTTAAAATTTAAAATAATAGAAAAAACAATAATAATTTAGTAGTCTTTTACGTTCTTAAAGAAAAATAACCACAATGTCAAACCCAAATAACCTTATAAGACCACCGGTTCTAAATAGTCAAGGTGCTCAAATAACACCAGGCCAAATTACCCCAGAAATTCAAGCCTTAATCCGGCAGGCTGTTGAACAACAATGTGCAGCCTCAATTAATTCATTTATAAATCCCATTCCTACCCAGCTAACTGACGAAATAATCACAACTGGAAACATTGACGACTGTGACAAAATACCGGACATCGTACGTTGTTTGAGGGAATTTTCAGGAGATATTTCAGAATTTGCTTCATGGAGGAAATCTGTAGAAAGAATAATGTCCCTATACGAAAGTAAAAGAGGATCATCAAGATATTTCGGCATACTTAGTGTCATACGGAATAAAATAATTGGACAGGCTAACGTAGTGTTAGAATCCTATAATACGCCCTTAAATTGGGAAGCGATTAAAATATGTCTTACCACCCATTATGCAGACAAGAGAGACATTGGTACATTAGAGTACCAAATGGCGAATCTCGTGCAAGGCACTAGATCTTTGCAAGAATTCTATCAATCAGTTTATGAACACTTCTCATTAATTTTAAATAAAATTTCTTGCATGAACATAAGCAAGGACGCTGAAAAAACTTTAACGGACTCCTATAGAAACAAAGCTCTAGACACGTTCATAAGAGGTTTGAACGGCGAACTCCCGAGACTATTAGCCATAAAAGAACCATCAGATCTACCACAAGCCCTCTATCTTTGCCAAAAGCTAGAAAATCAAAATTACAGAACCAATTATGCTTTAGGAAATAGGAAAACTACAATTCCACCACCTATACCTCAGAGAAAGCTAGTTCCTCCTTTAACAAAAAATTTCTACCCACAACTGGCACATTTTCCAAGAAATGCAACCGTTCAACATACTCCCCAACCCTTCCAAAATAATATATGGCAACCACAGCGCCAACAATTCTATGCCCCTCTGGCACAACCCAATTTATTTAGACCAACAAACCCTCCACCGAGACCATTCGCTGCTAAACCACAGCCACGGCCAGAAGCCATGGAAGTAGATCAAAGTATCCAGAGTAGAGCACTAAATTATGTAAATCGTCCCAAGCCAAACGATTTCTATGGTAAACGACCAGGTGAGAATACGCCCCAAACAGGACCGAGAAAGCTTCAGAGAAATTTTAATATAGAACAAGCGTACCCTGATCAGTACCAATATACCAACTTATGTAACGACATGAATAATTTCCGACTAGACGACGCAAGACGATACAATCCCATTGAACAAATAAATAATACAGAGACAACCCAAGAATACCAAGCTTCAGAAACTCGACAAGACATGGAACAAACATTTAATGAGTACATGCAATATTACGAGAATCAACAAGATCAATTCGGGACACATGAAACCCAAACAGAAACCGCAGTTCCTTTTTCCGACCTAACAGATATACATTTTTTAGAATGAGTGACTCCTCACTGCCTTATATTCAAGTCAAGACAGTAGGAGGTAGAATACTTAAAATACTAATTGACACGGGTTCAAATAAGAACTATATCAAACCTTCCGTCGTACCTAAAGCGTTTGCAAATAAAGAACCTTTCTTTGCAACTTCCATAGCAGGTAACATTAAAATAACACACTTCACTCGTGTAAATCTTTTCAATATACCACAACTCGAAATTAAGTTCTATTTACTTCCCACCTTAAAATCATTTGATGCCATTTTGGGAAATGACAGCCTTAAGGAACTATCAGCTGTTATTCATACCAAACATAACTACATGCAAATATTCAATGGTACAAAAATATTAATCAGACAATGTCAATCAAAAGCAGTCCATACAATAGACATAAAAAATGAACAAATGACAGATAAACAGAAAAAAGCCTGCGAATTACTTGTTGAGAAATACAAAAATCTTTTTGCAGAACCCAATGAAAAATTAACCTACACAAGTAGAGTCAAAGGTGAAATCAGGACTACTTCAGATTCTCCTGTTTATACACGAAGCTATCCATATCCCGTTTCTCTAAGGGATGAAGTTCAAAAACAAATACAAATCCTTTTAAGAGATGGTATAATAAGACCATCCCGATCCCCGTACAATGCCCCTGTGTGGATTGTACCAAAAAAACCTGACTCAAATGGCAATAAGCAACATAGATTAGTAGTAGATTATCGTAAACTTAATCAAATCACCATTCCTGACCGTTACCCGATCCCCGAAATAAATGACGTCCTAGCACAATTAGGGAAATGCAAATATTTTTCGGTACTTGACCTCAAAAGTGGTTTCCATCAGATACCACTAAAGGAAACAGACATAGAAAAAACTGCTTTTTCCATTAACAATGGAAAATTCGAGTTTACAAGGCTCCCCTTTGGTCTAAAGAATGCACCTGCAATCTTTCAAAGGACCCTTGATGATATTTTGCGCGAACACATAGGATTGTTCTGTTTCGTCTATATCGACGATATTATTATATTTAGTAAATCGGAAAATGATCACATAGAACATATTCAACACATTTTCAAAACCTTAAGTGAATCAAATATGAAAGTTCAATTAGACAAATGCAAGTTCTTCCAAAATGAAGTGGAATTCCTTGGATTCTTAGTTTCGTCAAATGGTATAAGAACAAATCCGAAAAAAATTGAAACTATTAAAACATTTCCTCTACCAAACACACTTAAAGACCTACGTTCATTCTTAGGCATGTCAGGACATTATCGACGTTTTATAAAAGATTATGCGAAAATTGCTAAACCCCTGACATCCCTTTTAAGAGGGGAGGATGGACGAGTGTCCAAGAAAGACACAAAAAAAACTTTAATTACGCTAAACGAAGACGCACTCGATGCAATAGAAAAAATTAAAAACATCCTCACTTCCAATGATTTGCTACTATCATATCCAGATTTTAAAAAGCCATTCCAACTTACTACTGACGCTTCAAATTTTGCGCTTGGAGCTGTCTTGTCCCAAGAAAACAGACCCATCACATTTATATCCCGCACACTGTCAAAAACCGAAGAGCACTACGCAGCTAATGAGAGAGAACTATTAGCCATAATTTGGTCGTTAAATGCTTTAAGAAACTATCTGTATGGTTCGGCAAAAGTTGAAATCTATACGGACCATCAGCCACTCACATATGCCTTGAGCAATAGAAATAATAACGGAAAAATGAAACGTTGGAAGTCTATTCTCGAAGAGTACAACTACGAAATAAGATACAAACCAGGAAAAGCGAACGTAGTTGCCGATGCCCTTTCTAGACCTCCTCAAAACGTCCCAATAAATTCTTTAACCGCCACTATTCATAGTCACGAAAGCTCAGCTGAAAACCTTATTCCATCAATAGAAGCCCCTATCAACGTATTCAAGAACCAACTTTTTATTTTAACCGGTGAAGCTGATAATTATAATTTCACTATACCTTTCCCAACATACCATAGACACGTTATAATAAAGCCTCAATATACACAAGAAGATTTGATAGAAACATTTAGAAGCTATTTGAATCCCAGCGTTATTAACGGACTGTTAACTAGCGAAGAAATAATGGGAAGAATACAAGCAATTTACCCTTTACATTTTAGTTCCTATAGAATTTGTTATACACAGAAGCAGGTCGATGATATTGTCAACGAATCAGAACAAGAAGAGAAGATATTACAAGAACATAGAAGAGCTCATAGAAGCTATAAGGAAAACAAAATTAAGCTACTTGACAAAATTTACTTTCCTAAAATGACAGAGAAAATTAAGAAACTCTTAAAGGAGTGCACAATATGCAAAGAAAATAAGTATGAGCGACACCCCACAGTACAGAAAATACTAGCGACACCAATACCAGAACATCCAGGGCAGATATTACATATTGACTTATATAACACCGAAGGGAAAATAGTATTAACAGCATTAGACAAGTTCTCTAAATACGCCCAAGCACGACTAGTAAAATCCAAAGCAATAGAACATGTTAAGGAACCATTAAGAGAAATATTATTATCATTTGGAAAACCTAAAAACGTTGTAATTGACAACGAAAAATCGTTTAATTCTGCCACCATTACCCATATGTTGAACGAACAACTCGGAATCCAAATCTTCACAACACCACCTTATTCCAGTACTATTAATGGGCAAGTAGAACGTTTTCATAGTACTCTTACCGAAATTCTAAGATGCTTAAAAGCTGAAGATCGCTATTCTTCTTTCCCAGCACTACTTTTCTCAGCAGTATTTGAATATAACAATTCTATCCACTCGACAACCAATAGAAAACCTATAGAACTTTTCATGGGACGAACGCTAGGTGACACAGACGAAGAACAAGAAAGGAAAAGATTAGAAAATATCCAACGGTTGAAGGACAAACAAGAAAAAGACATGCTAAATCATAATAAAAAAAGAAAAACACCAATAGATTTTTCAGAAGGCGATACCATATATGTAAAAATAAACTCAAGATTAGGATCCAAACTGACTCCTAGATACAAAAAGGAAATTGTAGCTCAAAACAGACAAAAGACAGTAATAACGGTTACAGGACGAACGGTACACAAAGATCGAATTAAAAAATGAAAAATATTATTCTTTATAAATAGATTAACCATTGAAAATATAAATGAACTCAAAAATGTCACTAATTTGATTATGAAAACTATTAGATCTAAGGAAGACATAAAACAAGATTTAATTCTAAGTTACAAATTTAAGTTGGAAATGTTAAAAGAAGACTTAAGAAATATAGAATTCTCCATAAGTTGTGCAAAAGCCAATGTAATCAATACGTATATCCTAGCAAACGAAGAGATAAAAATGGTAGAAAGATAACTTGACAGGAATGATATTCCCTATGTTAATTTAGATGAAGCTCTTGAATTCTCCGATATTAAAATAGCAACAAATAACGAAACAATCCTTTATATCGTAACTTTGCCAACAGTAAAAACAGACACATGTAAATCTCTTCTAATAAAAGCAGTTAAGAAACAAAATTTAATTAATGACATAAAATACGAAAACATTTTAAATTGTAATAGTAATATTTTTGGAGTCGATACAAATTGTAAAAAATATAATGAACTCACTATTTGTAATAGTAAGAATATTGTTAATCTGAATAATTCAACTTGTATTAGTAACTTATTAGAGAGTCGTAAACCCAATTGCACAGTGATCAACAACCAGCACGTCGCCTCTGTAGAAGAAATTATGCCTGGATTAATATTCCTAAATCAATTTAACGGAAAAATCAGTATTGATGGAGAAATCACGAATTTAAACGGCACATTTATCATACGCCACCATAACAGCACAATTAATATTAACGGAAAAATTTATTTGCATCACGAAGTATCCTATGGAAAACCCTTACCAGCCATTCTTCAACTTCAAAACCAACAAAACGAAATAGAGGAAGTTCTTTCATTAAAATTTATCAACGAACTACAAATAAATAACACCCAACATATCAATCAACTCGAATTTAAAAATAGGCTTAGTTACACAACTAATTTTAGCCTATTGGCAGTCATCATTGCAGCATTTCTGTTCTTAATAATAAGGAAATACCTAAAAAATAAAACAGTTAAAGTCCAAATACCAAATAACTTTAAGGACGATTCCATAGACACGACACCGAATGCAGTATCAGTTCAAACCAATCAGTTTGAGGTTAACTACGCATCATAGGTCAAACGAGGACGTTTGAACTTAACGACGGAGGAGTTAACACGTAAAATATTCAAAATAAAATTAAATAAAGTAATTGGATCCCTACAATATATTTCTCTGGAATACTGACAAAGTGTGCAATGCTGACGTAGCGTCTACTGCGCTTTCATGAGAACCAAGCAACAACAACAACAACATTAAAAGATCGCTGACTAAACATCCGCTGCAGTTTGAATTATTTAAGGTAGCATAAGTTATCAAACTTAGAAAATAATAAAATTGTATTCAGTTGATTTAAACTCATAATAAAGAACGGTCATAGACCGGGATAAAAAAACTTTTTTTTTAATTAATTCGGCAAATACGAATTTAACTTGTATATGTGCATCTATGTTTTTCTGTTGGCATTGAATTATAGTTTAAATAGTCAGGGAAATCGAAAAAAAAATTTGCCCACCCTGACCACCGAGAATGCCTCAAATATTTACCAACAAGCATGCGTTCTTGTAACATAGAAAAAGACGCAAAAAATATATTTTCTGCCTAACCATAAAAATCCCATTGCGAGGAAATCTAAATATAAAATCGTCATAATAAAGCAATAAAAAAAGGTAGAGGGTTTCTTCAAAACATAATGGCATAAAAACTTTTTATGCCGACGTATTTATAAGGCAGACAATTCCTGGCCAAAGATGTTTAACGTCGGTGGATGTTTTTTTATTAGGGTTATGATTGTAGAGAATAAAAGAAGCTTTCATATAAAGAATAAATTTAAATAAATATTGCGTATACGAGGGCAATTTGATAAGTCAGTGAATTTTTTGTCAGTGATTTTTATTCCCTCCAAATAATAGGTTTAATCAAGCTCCTCAAAAAAGGCTTTTATTTCAGAGTGATTACCTCTTCATTCGACCCAAATCTCTTACCGCCGAGCCATTTTTTTAGTTTTGAAAATAGAAAATAGTGGCAGGGAACTAAATCTGTATAATATGCGCTGGATAGGGTAGCAGTTTGTTGCCCAATTTATGGATTTGTACCATGGCGATTACAGATGTGTGTGCCAGTGTGTTGTCATTGTGAAAGAACACTTTTTCTTCGCCCAATGCGATTGTTTTTGCTTCATAGCAATGTCAAATCTGTCCAACAGCTATGAATAATATTAGCCGGTGATCGTTTAACGCTTGACTCCTCGATTTACGCCATGACTTTGTTGGCCGACAGAACCACCTCGAAATTTTTTGGTGCACGTTTACGCGAAGATCCGAAAACATCTTTGAGTGTGAGCAATCGCGGTACACATCGCGCGGATAGCTTTTTCGGCTCAGTGAATAAAGGCCTAACGAACTAATGCCTAATTTTTCAAAATGAAAGAATGCCTAAACAAGAACGCCTAAGAAGAAAGTGAAAGAACGTCTAACTTTAAAAATGAAGGAAAGTCTAATTTTAAAAATGAAAGAAAGTCTAAATTGTTAGGGTTTCTTTCATTATGAAGTAACACCTAATGAAAGAAAACCTAACAACTGGAATTAAAATGCTGAAAATATATTTTGAAAGGAAAAAATGTATTTTTAAATTATATTTAACTATAAGTTATGTATAAACAGTTAAATTTTCAACAACTATAGCTTTACATAGCGGACATTTGAAAAAATTTTCACCTGCGTTAGCTTTTAGTTCATTACAACAGTTCAAGCAAATTTTTAAATGCCGACATGGCAAAAGTAATATATTTGGCTTTGAAACCAAACACACTATGCACATCGCAGTATCAGTTTCGCCAAAATAATGACTTGGTATGTTTGGATCAACAGTATCGTCGCCATCATCATTTTCATCTTCGCTATCATTATCGTCCTCGTTATCACTGTTATGCCCATTTGTTTCAAATATGTCCTCATCTGGTTCTAGGTCAACACAAATTTTACTTTTTCCGAAAACCATTCTTTGCATAAATTCTTTGGGAGTAATTTTTCCCTCCAAGAGTTTATGACTGGCTTCTTCAATGTAACTTGATTTTTGCTCATAGACGGTCTTCTTTTTTTTTTAAGTGCCATGGGATCCACCACTGCATATAAGAAGCTCAAAATCTTTACTCTTATTAAACTCTTCATCAATAAGAGCTTTAACAAATTTGAAAAAATTTCCATTTTTTTTAATGATGCGGCCAATAACGCCGTTATAAGCCTCGACAGCTGATGTAGTCCGTGTTCTTTTTAAGAAAACCGAAAATACTTCGGGTGTCACCTTAAAAAAAAAAAAAACAAACAATAACAAATTAAAAATCAATTACTTTTATAACTTTAAAAACTAATAATTTTCTATTTAACGGAATGTTTACAAGGTAGTGTATGCATTTTGTAAAAGGGAAAATCAATTGTTTTTATAATTTTAAAAACTAATAATTTTCCCTTTTACAGAATGTTTACAAGATAGTGTATGCATTTTGTAAAAGGGAAAATCAATTGCTTTTATAATTTTAAAAACTAATAATTTTCCCTTTTACAGAATGTTTAGAAGATAGTGTATGCATTTTGTAAAAGGGAAAATTAATACCATTATTTTAACATTTTGTAAAAGGGAACTTACCTTTCGTAACCATTGCTTTTCATAATAAATCATGAATGGTGTAAATAATTCTTGCATATTTGTATTCATCAATTCTTTTTTTATGTTCCCAAAAACCGCATTTATTTGTGTAGCTGGTTACAGGGGTAGAGCAAGGATTTTATGGTATATCGTAGAGGCATTTTGATTGTTTCTTATTGAAGATGCCAATTGTTTCCACTTATACGAAATATTTCTCCTTATTGCTTGGCAATAATGAAACCAACAACCATAGATTTCACCATAGGCGAGTTTTTTCCTATTGCCATTTGAAGACCGACTTCGAAATCAGTTAAAAAACTTTTGGCGCTTAATTTAAATACATTTTCATTAATGTATGAAAATATATCTTCATAGTTTTTTTGCGATTTCTTATCCATAAGTATAAAAAATAATGGAAAGATCTGAAAAAAAAGAATACAAATAACAATAGAATTTTATTTATAATGTAAAATGTCTATAATTTATATTTTATTTTATACCTTTCCGAAGTATTCAATATGAATTATTAAAAGCTGCTTGAAACAGCTATTTGGAACAACTGAAAATGTTCCATCTACTATATATGTCCTATTCATAGGAAGAATATTTTCTTCAATTTGTAGCATAATTTTCTTTGAAGCAAATATGCAAAATGAGCCGTTATTCCCTTGGATGCAAGCAATAAAAAATTGATGTTTCGGATCTCCATGCTTCGTTAAACCAAAGTTCGTATAAATGGATTCCAACTGAAATGCCTCCACTACCTCTTGCGCACATGTCGGAGATTTCACAAATGTTTTTGCTACTAATAATTGTAAACCTCTTTGCATCCTGTGAAAATCTAATTGTTTAGATTCCTCGGGGTTGCTGCAATAATATCGCATTTAATTAAATTTAGATATAATCAAACTAAATAAATATAGTCTCACCTTGCACAAACATCGTAGAAACTTTTTTTGATTGTACTTAGCGCATTCATATCACTTAAAACTGAGGACGAATTCAAACATTCACTTTTAATTTTATTTACACACTTTAATTCATTTGCCAGGTTTTCCGATTCACCATGATTATGTTCAATGATTTTTTTTTGGTTTTTGACACACGTCATTCACTAATTCAACCTTTGCCTTGCATTTTTTATTTAAACATACATAATACTTTTTATTTCTTATTAATGTTTTAAATTTATACAATTGTTTTTCTGATATTACATAAAGTAATTTTGAATTAATCCTCTTGCCAGAAATAATTTCGTAATCCATTTTTAATTATAATATAATTTTTAATGTCCAACACTTATGAATGACTTGCTCGTAGTGATAGAAGTTTAACGAATGACGACAACTGATAACAAATTGCAAAAACATTTGTCTAACCGTAAATACAACTGTTAGTTTTCAATGAATTCACGCATAATAGTAATAAAAATCACACTTTTAGCAAAATGAAAAATCGCCTAACATTAATGAAAGAAAACCTAACAATCAAAAATGAATAAAAATCACACTTTTAGCAAAATGAAAAATCGCCTAACATTAATGAAAGAAAGCCTAACAATCAAAAATGAATAAATATCTAATTAGGCGTTTTTTCATTTTTGATTCTTAGGCTTTCTTTCATTATGAAAAATCACCTAACAATTTTAATGAAGGAATGCCTAAAATATTAGACATTCTTTCATAATGAACAACCGCCTAATTCCTATATAATTTTTTGTTGCAATTTTTAGGCATTATTTCATTTTTTTTTTAGACGTTAGTTCGTTAGGCCTTTATTCACGGAGCCAGCTTTTTCATGTCCAAACCCGCTCAGTAAAGGCCCACCTTGAGCCTTGGTGTAGCGCTAAATTTTGGGAGTAGGTCGGACTTTTGTATATAACAACAGTAGCCTTTTGCCTGCGAAGCAGTAGCGATGATGCTTTAAAATAATTTATTAGGACGAGAATAGTCATCTACTTCGATGAACTGCTGAAATACCATTGAAAAAGAAGTCGAAACCTATGACAATATTTCCGGATATTGGAGGAAGAAATGAAAGAATGCAATATTCGTTTAATTTTGTCCCTTTGAGGAGTATCGTGATGGCTGTCGAAGCTAAATATAGCAAGCATGACCTATGGTTGTGGATTTGCGCCTCTCTACAACAAGGATGCAATGCCCATAAATTGTCAGAGATTTAAGATCGGTCTTGATTTTCACCAATAAATGTGGATAACACTAGCCAACCACAAATTGGTACTATGGGTTTCAAGTCTACCCGGTTGTAGACGAGGTGTACCCTCTAATAAATATAATTTCATTCAGTATAAGGGATGGACTCAGTATTGCTGCTATTTATAAAATAGGGTGGTTGTCACGCCTGGAATCAGGGAAGTGACGCCTAGGCAGTGGTTTGAAGAAGTTTGGATTACATGAGCAACCAACATTCTGATAACAGTTGAAGGGAGTTACATTGTGGCACTAATAACCTCAACACTCATTTTCTGGATGGCAATCCCTTGAACCTTTAACTCCTTGCCAAAGGGGCGCGTAGTATTAAGTTTAAACCAAGGATATAGAAATTGGAAACTTCGGTGTAAAACGGATATCACTACACTAAGAGAAAAAATATTAAATTTATCCAAAAACTTTTTTAATTTATCCAAAAAGCGAGTCAATTTTGCACCAATAACGCATTTGCATAAATCGACTACGTAAATATTTAAAATTTATTTGAATACTTTTTTAATTAAATTAAATATTTAAATATTTAAACAGAATTAATAAAAAATATATTAAAATTAGGCACGAATTTTTTTAAAATATCTTTCAAATATTTACTATGTGAAAATAAACTATCGCATTTAAAGAAAATTTATATAAAAATATTGAATTTAAAAAACAACATATTTAAATTGAATATGTTATTAATGGTTTTATGGTATTATTTTATTCATATTGCGTCCATCAAATGCCATTTGCGTGTATTATTTATTCTCGCTTCACTTTTTTCGTTCTATAATTTATACTATTTAAACTAGAGGAAGAAAAAGTAATATACAAAATATATGTAGGTAGAAGCAAATTATGTAGGTAAATAACAACCGGTGCAAGATATTTCAGAGAAAATATCAAGTTGTCACTCCACCCTATATCATTTCATTTCTTTGCCAAACATCCATGATATATTACCCTTGCAACAATAACTAAATGAGAACTAAATGAGAACTATAAGAAACCTGCAACTGCAAGAAATAAACTGCAGGAACGGAGTGCGATGCTGTTGCTGCTTGTAGGAATATGTGTGTACGTGTGCGATGCTGTTGCTGCTTGCTAGTATGGAATATGTGTGTACGTGTGTGGTATAAATAAAATTCAAATACGGGAAAAAATCGAGCTGTAAGGAAAACATTTGATTTATCCACGCAAATATAAAATGGTCACAATGTGCACACATATGTGAAAAAAATCTATGAAGCCTGGATTGCAGTGGCAGAGAGGCGTGCAACCGAGAGCACCCATGAGAGAAGAATTATGAGAATGCAACAACAAATTTAGAAGTAGCATCGTCGGTGAAAGAGCTACCATACGGGTCCGGAATAGATAACTATGCAAGTTTAAAAATAGTTTTATTTGTGTAAAGTGAAGTTGAACCTTAAAATGCATTTTTTCTAAATGGCATTTTTAAAATCGGTATCAGAAATTACTCGAATATTCTGAACCAATCTATTTAAAATTTTGTGGGCTTATTTAATACACAAAAATGTAGTGTTTAATAGTTCGATTTTTTTCGATAAAAAATTACCGTTATAGAGCCAAAAAACGAGTTATTTTTAGTGAAAATCGAAACGTAAACTTTGACTGTCCGCCATTTTGTCAAAAATGCATATTTTTTAAAATCCATCGATCAAACACTAGTTTATATTGTTATTGAACTAAAGCAGTGTCGGCCAAAAAAATACATACACAGTTTTTTCAGTTTTGTAGTAGTGTGCGCCCAAGTGAGAGCAAATAATCTCTTTGGCTTACACTGTGAAAATTTTACTTTGCAGGAGGTTTAAAGAAATTTTTTATTATTAACATTAAGCGGCATTCTAAATGAATGCAGGTATATGAAAGTGAATTGAAATTAATTAAAATTTCTTACTAGGTAAATAATGTGCAATATTATTTATTGTCTAGGGGCCGCATTATTAATAATAATTAATAATAACATTAATATTAATATTTTTTTAATAATATCAATGTGCATATATTTATTATTAATATCAATATTACATATTTATTTGGAAAGTAATCTTTTACTAATAACATTTTATCGACTCCTAATAGTACTAATATTATTTATATTGCATATTACTTCAAAATAAAAAAAGCACTGGTAGCGCACCCTACTTTCTTCTGACAAATTAAGTTTTCGCTTCCCCAAAACAATTTCTAAAGAAAAAAAATGCTAATTCCCACATTTGGTTGAAAATTTGTTTTACGTGTAAGCATTTAAAATTACGTAATAAATTGCGCGCATAGAAGCGTGGTGTTAACTAGCCAAAAGCGAAACATCGACTGAGCGCTCTTGCTACGAATAATCGGCAGCGTCGGTGTAAAAGCACGACAGCCAGTTTTATGTCGGTGTAAAAATACGAAGTTTCACGAAGCACGCGTGCATATGCGTCGGCAGACACTGAACCAGTGATGTGATTCTGATTTAGTAAAAAATCCCGATCACAGCCCGATTTAGACCTGTTTATCCCACCAAAATGACACGAGAAACCCACAAAAAATCCCACCCAAATATTTATACCAATAACGATTCTTTATACAATTTTTGAAAAGAAATAATGATGGCCACCTGCTGAACAGGCCCACCTACTTCTGAACGCTGTGAGTTCTGACGTCTGTATGATGCGCCAATGTGTAAAGTGTCGCAGTAACATCTCATTGAATGTTCACTTTTGATAAATCATTCAGATGAATGCGCGTGCTGCTTTAGCCCCACGGCCATTGAGAAATAAAATATTCGAATAAAACGAAGCTGAGCAAAAATAGTTCATCTCTATTTAGTGAATTTCAGAGTGTTTCTTATCGATAAAAAAATGTGAATATGAGTAGAATTCTATATTTAATGTATATTTTTCACGATTCGACGAGCAATTTAACAATATTGAGAAATGGGAAAAAAATATTTCACGTCATATCATGATGGCGTACCTGCCCACCCACTGAACAAAACGTTGGCCCACCTTTTCAGCGGTCGATTTCGAGACTTTTGCTAGATCGATTGCCAAAATTATATTTTTTGGAAATTTTAAATTCTGATTAAAGTTCTTGTTAGTTATTAAACATAGCTTCCAAATGAAACCAAGAGCTCTGAAAAATTATGTTTTAAAGCAAAGGTACACGCAAAGAAATTTTTCGTTTACCACAACTGAAAAATTCACCAACTATACTTCGTTTGCAAGTTGTATTTGCCGCAAACGAATATTCAGTTGTCACAACTTAAAAATATATCTTATATATATGTACCGCAAGCTATTTCGGTCATTATTATTTATTTTATTAATAATCTTTCTCATTATGTCCGTCCGTCTTCTTATGGATTGCACCTCTGTTGCTATCTCCGTCCGCGTATTAAGCAAACTACCAATTTCCTTATATAGTAACAATTTGTCCAAAAAGTAATTCTAAACTATAAGCGTTAGGTTTATACAACGAAGGGAAAAATAAACAAAATTTTCAGTTGGGAAAAACGAAGTTTTCAATTGCTGCAATTTAAAAATCACTTGCGTTTATGATAAACGAAATTAAGTTCCTGCAACTATATGACGCGTTTCTCGCAACTGAACTGTTATTATGACAACTGTTGAAACGTTTGCAAATAACGATTTCAAGTACGACAAACGAAGTTCGTTTGCGGCAAACTGGCGATAAACGTTTTTTTTCTTTGCGTGTATAGCCTCCAAACAAAACGTGTTTAATAGGTGGGCATCCTCCCCTACATTTTTTAACATTATAATAATTGTATAGTTTAATAATGTACATAATAAAGTTTTTCAATAAATATAACAAATTTTCCACAAAAAAAAAAAATACGAAAAGTTAAACACTGCGTTTTTTATAAAAACTCTCTTAAGTGTATGATAAATAAAAAAAAATAACTGGCCATTTCAACCCTTCAAAGAACTTTGACCTAGCTTCTTATGATCAATTGTGTTGTGCGTGTTATTAATTTTGAACACACAATGGACCGAGAACCGGACCTACATGTTTAACGCCGACTCCGAACGGCGATGAACGGAATGTTCTTGTTCTCAAGAAGCTTTACACGGCATTTTGATTACTCTCTGAGGTTTGCCATTGTCTGCAGAGAGGTGGCAGCCGTACAGAAAAATTATTTTAATTCCAACAATTTTCTGTCGATGCTGGGGTTCGAACCCGGGTCTCAAGGTTCGTTGACATAGAGGCCACGCACCTTAACCAACTACGCCATGGACGCCACGGTGTAAGTGTATGAAGTAATCGTAAATTTCTTTCGTTGCATCAAAATGAAACTGAGCTTATATTTTTGTTTTTAAATGAGGATCTTATTTTCATTAATTTTAAGCCTCTTGAATATACATATCCCTTTTTTACATATTAAGAATCAATGAAACACCAATTAAACGAAAAATTTTGAAATATTACAAAAAAGTGATACCAACCAGTTTTGCTAAGAATTTACACTTTAGAAAATTATGACACAGAAGAAAATCCCACCTAAGCATCCGAAATCCCACACGTTCTCAAATAGGCTAAATATCCCAAAATGAGCCCGAAATCCCACCAAATCACATCACTGCACTGAACTAAAGCTATTGACATTTTTATACCCCCACGTTTAAAAAACGTAAAACTGGTATATTAATTTTGGCACTCCGTTTGTAACGCCCATAAGGAGGCATGGTACCCGAGTGGAAATCAATTAAGGAAAACCTTATTTTGATCCGAATTCGATCCGGATATGATACGGATAGCCCTTTTAAGGAAACCTTATTAATATATGATCGGGTGCGTATCACGGTTTCCTGAATTCATCATTACTTAAGGAATCCTGAAGAACGGATGATCAGGTTAATATCAGGAAACCTTTTCTTTTTGCTATAAGATATACCTTATTTTATTCTTATCAGGTTTGCATCATGATTGCCTTTTATGATCCTTACTTACGGCACTATTATGAAATACTCATCAGGTTGACATCATAACAACCTTTTCTGCTCCTTACTAACGGCATTTTTATGAAAAACTGATCAGGTTGTGATGAGGTTAACTTTTTTGTATTCACTTAAGGTTATACTAGTTCTTTCCTGATCAGGGTGGTATCAAGTAGCCTTTTCCATTCCTTACCATTTTTTTTTTTTGTAATACTAATATGGTTAACATGATGTTATTTTTTATTTTTATTTTTAAACTCTGTAATGTTTTTTATACATTTATTTATAAAAGCGTATAAATATATAAATATACATTTGTTTAGTTTTTAAGTATGAAGTAAAGGTATTACATAAATATTTTCATTATTATCACGACTTATATCTATGATCAGCATTTTATGATGTATATCTTCAATCATACAATCTATGATTGAAGCATTACTTTTAGAAACTTTCCACATTGAAAGTAAACTTGAATCACATGGATTTGTAAAAATTGATTCGGTTTCTTGCAGTGAACTTCCTGTGATTCTAATTTCACTAGTATTTGATGGCATATATATCTTACTTATTTCCATAACAGTTCCATTCCTAAGAATAACAGTGTTGTTAGGTCTTTTTGGTGTTAAGTAATATTCTTCATATCGTAATTTTTTTATAAGAGTTATTTCCAAAGAATCAATATTTTTTTTAAAAATCTCAAGTTTTGCTGGTAATTCTGCTTTCTTGGCTTGGACAAAATGTTGCTCGTGTAATCGTCGACAAATTTGTGACAGTGGGCGGTATCCAGTCCTTAGCATTCTTTTTATAATATGTAATTCACTTTCAAATGGAAACGCAGAGATTTCACTTATAGTACATTTCTTATTAACAACATCGTCAGCTAAATGAATTAGAGTATGAACATTTAGAACATTAAATTTTTCGCCATAATTATCTGCACACGATTCCACAAATTGTCGTAGATACAGATTTGCTTGGGAGTTGTAAGTCAATGCCATGTCTTTGGTGCTTAAAATACGAATTGCAACATGATACAATATAAAATTATAGTATAAACTTTCCGGTAGACATTTTTTTAAAATAATTGGCCCAGCATAAGCCGCTAAAAATCTAAATTGTGTTGCCTTCCATTTTGTAATATCGGTTAATGATGCTGTTGACCGTTGAAACTCCATTGGAATTTGTGGTTTTAAGGTGAGAAGGTAATTTGAAAATCGTTCTTTGGCATGGCGGCTAAATTTCACAGACGAGTCTCCATTTATCCATGTATTAACCAATAACTTTTTCATTATACCCAACCATGCAAGATGCATTGAGTCTAGAACAAAATCTTTCACCATGTTTATTTGTGGTGCAAGGGATAGTAAGGGTGACACTCCATCATGATGCAAAATATCAGATTGTCGACGAAAAGTTTTGTCTGTTCGTTTTTCTGCATCCATAGAAAGGTAAACAGTTCGTCTTTCAATGTGAACGCCATCTACTGTGCACCTTTCGCAAGCACGTATGCCACCATGATTTTTTATGCATTTAATAATAGAGCGTGCGGGTCTGTCACAAACAAAAGCCTTAATGGAGATATTGAAAACATCGCTACCAATAATAACGCCGTTTTTCATTAAATTGTTGAGTTCTTCTACAAAATGTTGGAAATATGAGGTAATATTGGATGGTTTCCCGACACCACAATACAAAGCGATAGGAAAAGGTTTGTAAACATCCTTTGTAAGAAATACTTTTCCTAAGATTGGCCAAAACTGTTTAGCGCTAGAATTGTATGGCGAAGATCCATCCACATTTATTAATAATTCAATTTCTTTTTCCAAGTGCAGGTCTTTATTTATTATGCTTTTTAAATGCTCGCTCACTCCAAAATACACGAACTCGCAATCATTATTGTTAGCAAATTTTTCAATTTGAAATTTCGATGAGTTTGTTTCTAAAAATGTTTTTGATGACGCAGGTAAACTTGGTAGAACTTCTTTTTTTAAGAGCTTTAGTAGCTCATCCAAATGAACGTGAGGCAACTGCGATTTCAATGCCCATTGACGAAGTTCCTTGATTGTTCCTGCATGCTGAACTTGATTAATAGTTGTTGGAATTTTCGCTCCTCCAAGTGTAAGATTACTGCTTGCCATTCTGATGTCATGGATTTCTTCAAATTGATCAATATTCGAATTATACTCCTCGCTGCTAAAAAAGAAATTTAAATTAGAATTTCTAACACTCATTAGTTTCAGTGACTTAAAGAGATGGTTCTGATTTTTATTGAAAATAATTACAAAGTTTTTAACCAATTTTTACCTGATTTCCATTTGGGTATCTTGAGCTTGAAACTGGTGGTTTCGTTCAAATTGTCCAATATTTGAAGTGTACTCCTCGCTGCTGAAAACGTAATTTGATTTAGAATTTCTAAAAATCATATGTTTCACTGGATTTAAGAATTTATGATTCTTATTGAATAAAATGTAAAATTTTTTAACCAACTTTTATACTTACATGACTTCTATTTGGTTTTCTTCAGCTTTCCTTTTCCTATATCTCTGGCTTCTCAGCTGATGTAGTTTTCTTACCCGCGATAACTTTTCAGGTTCCATTTTTGGAGTGCTTATCTAAAAAATGTTTATAATATCGATTCGTTGTTGTCGTCTGAAAATAATAGCAAGTTTTAACTCGGCATTACAAGATTTTGGAATTAAAATAACAGAAGCTTCAGTGCAATTGAAGAAAAATACATTAAACCACAATGTGTTGTTGACGTCTGAAAAATAATTATAACTTTTTCCATATTGAATAGATGTAAGACGTGTTCACACTCATCAAATTCTCCTCAAACAACTAATCAAACAATTTGACCGAAAAAAAATATATATGCAATCTGCAGATTATTTTACATATAATGAAAAAACATATTTTGACATACGTCAAACATAACTGCATAATGCATTGTGCACTCGGTGTGCTCGCTATGATTTCCCTTTACTTTTACTTCATTGCATCTAATCATGAATACCCCTGATGATAACTCATTCTGATGAAATTAAATTCCAATGAAATGTAAGAGTTTGGGTATTTTGCAAACTGTCGCTCACACTCTTCAAACAAGAAAATTTGACGTGTCAAATTAAGTTTCGTAATTATACATACGTATGTTAGATTACGTTTTGTTATTATACGTCAAATTCAATTATTTTTCGTGACTACACGTATGCCAAATTAGGTTTGACGTATGTCAAAATATGTTTTGTCATTATATGTAAAATAATCTGCAGGTATATATATTTTTTTCGGTCAAATTGTGTGATTAGTTGTTTGAGGAAAATTTGATGAGTGTGAACACGCCTTATATCTATTCGATATGTAAAAAGTTATAATTATTTTCCAGACGTCAACAACACATTGTGGTTTTAAATAGTTTCGATAATTGCACTGAAGCTTCTGGAATTTTCCTTCTTAAATTTTATAATGCCGAAAAGAGGTAAGACCATGTTTCCATCTGCACTTTTAGTCACATTTATCCATCTGCAATTTTATTTATAGCCAAATCAAAAGCTAAAGAGGAGCCGGAGGAAACACCTCGTCGGAAGCAGCACCTTGCCGCCTCAGGTACTGAAACTTTGGCGGAGGACCCTATCGGTGAGTTTAAATGTATTTTGTGTATAAAAAAATTCCATGATAAAAAATTTATTAAATTTCAGATCTGCCAGCGACGCACGATGCTCAGCAAAAGCTACTAAGCAAAATTTCAAACAAAATGCATATCAACAAATTAAAATATGTGTCAATAATTTCAAGTCATTATATTAATTTTTGTGTAATTGTAAAAGACTCAGCCGTTTCGATAAACTCACTTTATATGAAAGCGTGGCTTTAATCCAAACTTTCAAACTTTTATTTTAATTTGTAGATGGATACTATTGAATTAAATTTTGTTACAATAGTTTAAAATTAAGGCTTTAATCTTTACGACAAACAGGCATGTATATTCTGATCAAGAATAAATGTAATTTTCTGTACCTACCATGCCTTCTTATTGACATTACAAACGAAGTGACTATAAGGAGATTCATGTCCGGGTATGGGCACCACTACTTTTTTCTTTGATTTGTTGTTGCATTTTGTGTTGCTACATAAGCCTTTGCTCTCAATTCTTGCTTTCATCGCTCCAAGAGCGCTCTCCGCCCATAGCTGTTCATGTCACTTCGTAAGCTTGCGTATATCATAAATAGTATGCTTCGTAAATTAAATTTACGTGACAACTTAACTTAGCTTAATTTGTACTTAAGCAATTTTCTTTAAAAAATAAATATGTAAATCGAACGCAACATTTTGTCAAAATGCTTATTTAATATGATAATATCTGAATACTTAAAGAAATTGTCACAGAATACCAAATAAAGTATTTCTTTATAGTGTGAATCTATATGGGCAAGAATCAATAATAAATTACCGATTCAAAGAATAGTTGGGGATATTCTGCGAAGCTTAATTCATCCCAAAGTCCTCAACAACTTTACGGCTCAAAAAGCTATAAAGTTAAAGAAAAAATTTATTGATTTTGAATTATGGTCCTGCATCCGAGGCATGTTTTTTAAGTTTATTTTTTATTGTTCTTTTAACGTTCTTCATTGAATATATTTTAAGTAATTATTTTTCAATATTTTTCGCAGATACCGTTATCGAAGATGTCAATAAGTCGACTAACAATAAAATTAGGCAGCATGACCTCGAACGCGGTTTAAGTAAAGCTTTTAACAATGCCAAGGATTGGCGCCTAGCAAAGGCCTAATACGAATATCGTATTTATTTTCATCCATCTTTTATTTTCATTATTATTCTTTTATATGTTTATTGTTAACTGAACGTTATTTCTAATAAAATTTAAATTCTTTTTTAATGTTTTAAAATAATTGCTTTTTATTGGAAAAGTTTAGGTTTAGTGTTGTGTATTCATATTATTGTTTAGGAATAATCTATCTAATCTAAGTAAAATCGAAATAATTTTATAATACAAGTCTGAATCACGGTTCCTGATCAGGAAACCTTGTTCATGGTTAGTGCTCAAAACTGATAAGGCTTCCTGATAAGGTTACCTGATCAGATTTATTATGCCAAACTGATTAGACTACCTTTTTAGGTAACCTGATCAGGTTTAATATAGCAACCTGACAATGTTACGTAGTAAGGTTACCTGATCAGGATGATTATCAAAAAGTGCGTCACGTTTAAAATCAGCAGCTGATCTGGTGACCTGATCCGATCATTATCAAAATAAGGATTTCCTGATCATTTTCTTACTCTATCCTTAGGCAAATTTCCACTCGGGTAGGTATAGAAAAGTATATATTTTCTTGATCAGCATCACCACCCGAGTCGATTTGTCTGTGATCACGATTACAGTCGTAATTTTAAAGCTATCATCGAGAAATTCGATATTAAAGCTTTAATCTAAAAAATAAAGATCAAGTTCGCCAAATCGGATGAAAACCACGTCTACCTCCCATACAAAGCGACTTTACCAAAACGGTAAAATCTCTTAGAATTCCACAAAAATTAATATCTGGACTTTAAATTTTGCATATGAGCTTTGCTTTTTGATATACACTCTTACAGCTCTATTCTGCTTGTTAACATAACAAGGAATTGTAAAGAAGCTCTTGTTAATGTTCTTGTTATGTAAAGTAAATTTTCGTATTCTGGCAAATCATTAACAATTTGAAAGCTCTCAAAAGCTATTACCACGCATGGTGAAAATGTAAATGCTTTAGATATAAAGCGTCAGCTGTTTTTATATTGCTCATTTCTTGCTTATGTTTATTTTTCTACAAGATGGAAAATATTAAGAAATAAATAATTTACTAATTTTTTTCAATTGTTTTAAGTTTCAAAATTAATTTTTTTAATAGCCAAGCAATTTTCGAGTGTTTTGCAGTCTTTAAAATTTATTTTTTCTTTGATCTTCTTCAGTATCAATCCTAAAAAGAAGTAAGAAGCAAGAATTCATCCATTTTTTCTTATTTTATTTTATTTACACAGCATTTGTTTGGCTTAATACTGAAATATCTTTCGTTGTTAAGCCGTTTTCTGCCATTAACAAAATAGTAAAGAAAGGAGCTTTCAAATTATCACCAGAATACGAAACCTAAACAATTTGTTAATATTAACTATTTTGTTATTGTGGTGAGCTTAGTTAAGCTGCCAGAATAGGGCTGTTAGTATATAATTCAACTAAATCGGATGAAAACCTCGCCTTTTTCCCATACAAAGAGAATTTATCACAAATGTAAAAATCTCTTTAAATGCCACAAAAATTAATACTTGGACTTGTAATTTTGCATATGAACTTTGATATATAACATGTACTATGTGTACCAAATTCAACCAAATCGAGTGAAAACCACACCCACCTCCCATATTAAGTGACTTTATCAAAAAACAAAACCGAATATTTTCTGTTAAAACTATGACGAAAATGTTTTTACAAATAAACATTTTAGTGTCTGCTTAAAACTTTGAATATACTTTGGTTCGGCCGTGGGGGTATTTTAACTTCGGCCCAGTCGAAGATCATTTCTTACTGTAGTTTCTTTCCAGCTGATCCAGTTCGACACAATGGTCGTCAACGCAAAACGCAAAAAAAAAAACAATTTTTTTACAGAACTTTGCTACAAAGCGTTACAATATTTTTCAATAAAAAAAAAATTATTGAAAGTACTGCATGTACTTTGTCAATGCATGTACTTTACGATGATATGTTGATGGTTTAAAAAAGTTTGGTAGTTTTCGTATTATTGCAAGCTTAAAGCAGCTTATAGTCGATACAACAATTGTTGACAGTCTTGAGGTGAACTCACATACACAATACGTGAGTACATACAAAATGAAAAGGACTAGCACCATTTTGGAGCAAAATCAACAAAGTTCACAATGGCTGCATTCTGGCAGAAACAACGCTCAGGTAGCGAAGTAGCATAAAGTGATACATTCTGCTGAATGGGTTTTTTTTTAAAACACGTCAAACTGCAAACAGCTGTTCGTGATTCAATGCTTTTTAAAAAATTAATTAAAAGCAATATAATAAAATGAAATTAGCAAGGAAATCATGGAAAAGGTATTTAATTAAGTATTTTTATATTAAAATACTAACCATATAATTTTACAGCACAATTCACAATAAAACACTTTTTTCATCTGTCAAAATCAATGGCATCATTTTATAAATCACCGTGATGAAACGCAACGCTAACGCGGCGCATCACTTTGATTTAAAATTTGCATTTTATTAATCACTACGTAATTGCGTTAGCGATGTTACGTTACCACGGTGAACTGTCAGCCAACAGCAGTTTAGGGTTGTCACATGTGAAATAAAACTAGCATCATTATTGCAAATCTTTGAAATATTTAAGATTCACCAAATTTCGATCTGTTGGTTCGTTGTTGCTGTCTTTAACATATATTCAAACGATATATGTAAACATTTAAGAATATATGAGTGAAACAAACAGTTATTACACTTTCAATGCCAACTTATTCGTTCTAACGGCAGCTCAAGAGCAAGTGATGAAAGTGACAGTTCAAGTGAACGAATTTCAAGTGCAGCGTTTTATAAAATGCTAACTTTGTACTGTTTTTACTACGCTATTGCGTTAATCAACGCTGAAGATCACGGCGTGAAGCGTTGCGTTTTATAAATTGCGAATTTCAACAACGCAGCGTGAAGTGATGTGCAGGGATTTATAAAATGATGCTACAAGTGAGCGTAAACAGCTCAATCGAGGTAGCATAAAATATTTTCGCTACCTAAAATGGCGACCGCTCAGGCAACATGTTGTGTGAGCGCTTTATGCTACATAACATTCAGCCGGAAAGTTGAGCAACAGTTGCGTAGAACGTATCGGCCAGAATGCGACCAATAGAGTCGATTATTCGAATTCGATAATCGATTATTATCTCTTTATCTCTGATCACACGGCAGGTAACTACGTTAAAAACAATGGCTGCGTTCAGCAGGTACAACTGTTGTACAACTGTTGAGTGTGTGCCTGCTGAACGCCTAAGTATCAGTTTCTGATCAGCTCAACATGATGTGAAAATTGTCTATCTTTGGTTTCATTTTAGTTTTCTGATGCATTTACTCAACATGTTGAGCTCAACCGTTGCATAACAGTTGTACCAGCTGAACGTAGCCATTGAGATAGATTTTCATACCCGCTCAGTTGAGATGTCTTCAGCCTCAGCCACCATACAAACTTTCATTCTCCGATCGTTCAAAATCATTCCATGTATTTTACCGACGTTTTCTGGCAACCTGGATGATCTGGTTATTTGGAAAACCTGGACGTTCAGCGTCACTTATAATGGTGCGACCTAAACGGAATTCAGTAAGTCATTAAATTTGAAGGGGTTTCTTAGTTTTGGAGACGGTTTTTTTTTGTTAAAAAAAAGCTCGATTAGTATACGAAATTCACTTTTTTCCAGTATCGTCGAAAGACACGAGGTTATGGTCTCAATGGTTGTCAAACGCAAACTATTTGACACAGCTTGCTCAACATTTGACAGTAGTCTCTTAACAGATGGTAGGAAGTTGACAGCATGGTATAATTAATCAGGTAGGTGTGACAGTTTTCAATCGAACATGAATTGTCAAAAATCATACAAAACAAAGCAAACAAAAAAAAAAAAACAAACATATTCATTTGATTTTGACAATCCATGAACGATCTCGTGAGAAAATAGCCTGTTGTCAAACCAACCTGTATAATTGTATCATGGTTGACAGGATCAATGTTGATTTTAAAGTTACTACACGCGTAAATCAAAAAGTCACTGACTTCTCAAATTGCCTTCGTACGCTGTATGCACCACAGGAGATGAGGGCAGTGTTGCCTTAAAGTTTTTTTTTTTTCAATCAAAGCGCCCGAAAAATTTTTATTTCAGATAAAATAATAAATTTTCTAAATATAGTAACACACAATAAGTAAAATTTATAAGTTTAACAATAAGTTAAAAATAACATTAAATATTAATTTGGGATTTATGTTAACAATCGGTTTCACTCCCCATTTTTTTTTTCGTTCCGCGAGCTATGTACCTTTGTCAGAAAATTTATAACTTGATTAAAAAAAAAAAAAAATAAATAACTGGCCACTTCAGTCCTTGAAAGGACTTTGACCTAGCTTCTTATGATCAATTGTGTTGTGCGTGTTATTAAGTTTGTACACAATTGACCGAGAACCGGACCTACATGCTTAACGCCGACTCCGAACGGCGATGAACGGAATGTTCTTGTTCTCAAGAAGCTTTACATGGCATTTTGATTACTCTCTGAGGTTTGCCATTGTCTGCAGAGAGGTGGCGGCCGTACAGAAAAATTATTTTAATTCAAATAATTTTCTGTCGCTGCTGGGGTTCGAACCTGGGTCTCCAGGTTCTTTGACATAGCGGCCACGCACTTTAACCAACTACGCCACGGACGCCTTTTATATTAATAAGGGGTATTTACGATCCAGAGCTCTTTGCAAAAAAGCAAAAAAGTACAACAAACTGCGAACACACCCCATACACAGACCTAGAAGTTGAAGTGGAATTCAGTCAGCTCTGTTTCGTTTATTCAATTATAATTGTTCGAAGGGATTAAGTTAAAATCCGAAATTGTTGTATATTTAATTGAAGTTGCTGCTACAAAGCTTTTTCACGTTTTCTTTCTGTTGATGTTATTTTTTGTGGGTACTTTCATGATTAAAGTAATTAAATTAAAGTGCTTTGATAGTTATGATAGTGATGTGGGTTTAAGTTCGTAACCAACATGTTTGCACCAAATATTTCTGTTATGTTTAAAAATCGACAAAGGGGTTTGATATTTTATTGCTTGTTTGTTACATTTTTGCTGTTTGAGCTGATGGTTCAATAATATTGCTGAAATTATTTATTTATTTTATTTATTTAAATTTAAATTTTGTCTACTGATTAAAAATCTTACATACAATTTCATTATTACAAAGAATATATCCACTAATAATAAGAGATAAATAACATTAACATAATACTAGTGAAAGTTAGTTAAACATTTCAAAAACATTACTTTTAAAAACATTAAAATTATTACTAAAATCAATATTATTAGCAATTAAGTTACAATTTACTAAGCATCTAGATATCGGCACATTCATGCCATAATTTTTTCTATGAAATGGAACCCCAAACAAAGAACTAACTAACTCGAGTAATTCAGGACAATTTATGCTGCTTTCTAAAATGCGCTTGATAAATAAAACGCTCTGTGCTTGCCTTCTTTGCGACAAGTTTTGCAAGCCTAAAAGTTTACAACGCTCATCATAAGGCATCATATGGCATATTCTAAAATAAAAAACTACGGCGTAGAGCGAACCTAGTGAACCTTCTTTGAATTTGTTCAATACGACTGATTTCACATTCATAACAACCCGAGTGGAAATCAGTTAAGGAAAGCCTTGTTTTGATCCGAATTCGATCCGGATATGATACGGATAGCCCTTTTAAGGAAGCCTTATTAATATCTGATCAGGTGCGTATAATGTTTTCCTGAATTCATCATTACTTAAGGAATGCATTTCACAGACGGCATTTTTATGAAATACTGATCAGGTTACCTTTTGACGTAGAAAACGTCATTCTCGGAGGTAAGTAGGGTGGTTGATAGTGATCAGGTGGTCGTATTTATATCACAATTTCAGCTTTTGGTGTGTCTAAAGTACTGATCGTACAATGTTGATGTTAGCACTTGTTGGTCTGCTTGATCCTCACTGGGAGAAAAATTAATGTTTAAACTCTCTAACTTATATTCACTTTACACAATTACATGAAATATAAAGCCAACATTTGATGTTTTTGTTTGCTTAAGTTTGCTACCTATTTATCGACGGTTTCCGGTTTTTTCGACGGTGAAGACAGCACCATCTAGCGTGAAGACATAAATCTTATAATTAAAAAAAGTATACTTTTGGGGGCATGTTGTTTTGAACACATTCGCATAGCCCAGTTATTCTGAGTAATTTTGAGGGGCATGCTTTTTTAACAGAATCAGTTATTGAAATGTCAAAATTCCGCAGCCAATTAAATATCCGGGCATATTATCGACAGTGAAATTTTGACATTTCGACTCTCCACATGGGTTGTTGAACTTGGTAGCATTGAACAAATTTTGTTTGCTTGTTTAAGTTTGCTACCTATTTATCGACAGTTTGCGGTTTTATCGACAAAACCATAAAATTTGTATGGGAGCCCCCCTAAGGAGTGGTCGGAGGGAATAGGTGTCCAAGGCAAAAATGTTGAATAATTCTACGTCTTGTGCTACGTCGAAACTACTGTATCTTCAAAAATATAAAAATCAAAATATTTTTATAATACAAATCTGAATCAGGGTTCCTGATCAGGAAACTTCATTCGTGGTTAGTGCTCAAAACTGATAAGGCTTCCGGATTGGGTTACCTGATCAGGTTTATTATGCCAAACTGATTAGACTACCTTTTCAGGTAACCTGATCAATTTTAATATAGGAACCTGGCAATGCTACGTAGTAAGGTTACCTGATCAGGATGATTATCAAAAAGTGAGTTACGTTTAAAATCAACAGCTGATCTGGTGACCTGATTCGATCCTTATCAAAATAATGATTTCCTGATCATTTTCTGACAAATGATCATATCCTTAGGCAAATTTCCACTCGGGAAGGGTCCCACACAATACTCGAGTATTCAAGTAGAGATCTTACTAAACTAATAAACTGTTTTTGTCGTGAAGGGATCTAAAAATTCTTTAGAATTTCGTTTTAAAAATCCAAGTTGAGAACAGGCTTTAAAAGAAAGCTTGGTATCAAATAGTATTCCTAAATCTTCCTAAATCTTTAACAATATTATCTCTTAGAAAAGCGCTATTGTTTTCATAAGAATAATTATATAAAAGGGGAGAATTTTTGTGGGAGTAACTCAAGATATTACATTTAGAATAATTTAAATTCATCCCATTATTATTACACCATAAAAGAAATGACCGTATGTCATCTTGCAAATTGCAACAATCTGAAATATACTCAACTTTGATAAAAATTTTCAAGTCGTCCGCATATAACAAGCATTTGCTGAACTGAAAAATTTGAGGGATATCATTAATAAACAAATTTAAAAGCAAAGGGCCTAAGTGACTACCTTGGGATACGCCTGAATTCACAACAATAGGTTTTAAATAATGGTTATCTACTTTAACAATTAATTGTCGATTTGATAAATAGGACAAAATCCATCTCAGAAATACGGAATGAAACCCTAACTGTTCAAGTTTTAGCAATAAAATCGAATGAACCAGACTATCGAACGCTTTTGCGGAATCGGTATAGAGTATATCAACTTGCAAGCCATTCTCAACAGTATTCAGACAAAAATTCGTAAAAATTGTTATATTGGAAAAGGTTGATCTACCCACGAAAAAACCATGCTGTTGCTTTAGAATTTAATTTTTAACCTCAGAAAAAATTCGCATATTGATAATCTTGTCTAAAATCTTAGGTATAGTTAGGGATATGTTTAGTCTATTGCGTTATATATTAAATAGAAGTTGGAACTGAGAAGTGTACACAATTAACCAACACTATTTATTTTCCGTCAAAAATTCACAAAGAGCTCAAGCGCGCAACAAAAGAACCACAGGGTATCGCCAGTGCGCTTGTGCAAAAAAGCACAATTTGACAGCACGTTTTTGGAGAGCTCTTTTTTGTTGCACTTTTGCTCTTTTGGACAAGAGCTCAACAAAGAGCTCCGAATCGTGAATACCTCTATAGAGACTTGAAATTTTTTTAAGTAAATAATAAAAAAAAAAAAAAAAATATTCTAAAAATTTTTAATTTTCTTGCTAGGTGGGGTTAAAAACAAGTCGTTTTCAGCCAGGGCCAAGATTTCTGTATGTATCTGATTCATCTCAAATTTTTTGTTAGGGTTATGACTAGTACATGCGTTCAAATTATCAAGTTTGGTTTTAATACTTTACGAAGAAGCTTTAGAAGTAAGTCATAAAGAGTAGAGAAAAATTAGGTTAAATCATACCCGTAAAAACTTTAGAGGACTATCCAATAGATTACTTACCGTATTACTTCTAAAATAGGAATAGATTACCGGAGATTACTTCTTTCGTCAGATCCTTCTATATCTTCTCATGGAAAAATATAGTAAAAAAAAAAATAAGAATGATAATGAAAGCGATGAATTAATTTAAAATGAAAATCCCAAAACAATTGGGATTTTATGTTGAATTACTCTAGGAATTACACAGATGACAGTCAATAATTTTCAGTTATTTTCTCTTATTCTTAAAATTTATGTAAATTTAAACTTTTATTTTTAATTTTGTATGGGAGGCGGGCGAAGGGCGTGACCGATCTTGATAAATGTTAGAGCATCGTTTTATACTATGAAATATATTTCATACGAAAAAAAAAACCAATTTCACCATTCCAGCCAAATTTTTGTTTTCGCGTTATAAAACGTTTGTACGTAAATTTAGATAACTGGACCTACTAAAGGATGTTTTTTTGGAGGTTCCTTTTTTGGGTGAGGATTCATCTGTCATACTGTGGTCAGATCTGGCAACTCTATTATCATTTGTGCTCAGCTTGGTTTGTCATTTTTGAATGAATGACCATCGGTTGTGCTATACGTTCAGTCAATGAGATAAAAATTAACTGGAAGTCAACCCACTGTTTTATTGCAATTTTTTGCTCAATGGGTACGTAAAATTGGCGCATTTGGAGTACAAAAAAATCCACAAGAAATTCTCCAGGCAACGTTATATCCACAAAAACAAAAAATAACTGTTTGGTGCGCTTTATGGACCGGGGGTATCATTGATCCCTACTTCTTTAAAAAATTAGGCCGGCGAGAGAGAGAGTTACCATCAAAGGCGGGCGCTATAGAGCCATAATTACTGACAATTTCCTGATCCAATTGAATGCAGTGTAAATTGCAGATATATTCTTCCAACAGGACATCACTACAAGTTATACAGCACTTCAAACAATCGATTTACTGAAGGCAACATTTGGCGGCAGCGTTATTGGAGTATACGGCTCCAAATGCTTGAATGGCCGAAATTTGAGTTTCTAGAATGTAAGTACGAATGGTACACGTACTTCTGTTGACGAAATCAGTCACGGCCGCCACTGGATCAATAATTTTTAATCAATTCGAATTATCGAGTTCACACTATCAGAAATTAGAGTATAAAACAATTTAAACGTAACGTCTCGATAAATTCACAAATTTATAGGGATACTCTCACACTTTAATAAGATGCAATCATCCAGCTTAAGAAGCTTGAATATAGAAGTAAAAATAAAGCAACAATATCTTTAAAAAGCCTTTTTATAGTGCTACCAATCTTCAACAACTTACACACACACACACCACGGAGCCTCATATGAATAAGAAACAGAAAAAAAACATGGCCATGCAAGAAGACGCAGTACAATCGCATCATATAACTGTACAGTGGATATGGATGCTGCAACGCATAAATTAATGCTAACACACCCATCTAAATGCAAAAATCCACCAACACATTCACACAGTGCAAAGCATCCATAAACACTAACGAGCACGAACACACGCTGTGCCAGTGCATCTTGTCAGGCCGCTGCATGTAAGAATTTCCACCTTGGTTCTTTCATTTTTGGCCAGCACATAAAGCAACTTTGTTGCTGCAAGAGTGGCGTTTTATGTGGTGCTTCCTGTTTCCTGTCTTTTACAAAGTTCAGGTAGTTACCAGCGAGCAACAAAATAAAAAGAATAGCTGTGCTACCTTTTCATGCCATCGTGTCAGCCAACGTGAGATGGAATAATTTGCAAAACGTCATTATTGCAGACAGGAAAGGCTAGCAGGATGCACAAGATAAAAAGGATGCTATGCTTGAGCGGCAGCAGCAGCGCAGCTGAAGGCAGCTCAGATCGTGCTGTAGCAGCAGCAGCAACGTGAGTGATGGTGACAGTGAGTTGTACGCGACGGTTTTTCTTAACTCGATTTGTAGCCATTGAATTTTTGAATTTGCATAAAATATATACATGAATAAAATGCTCAAACTGCTCAAGCTTGTAGGATACTCAACTCAATTATTAAAATGTTTAATGCTATGTCTTCTCTGAGAGTTAAGTTTGAGTAACCAGTACAAAGCTGAGTTAAACCATTTAATAGTTTATCACTCGTAAGCAGATAAAAAAATCAACAATTTAATTCATATTAACTCAATTTTACAATTAAGAAAAATTTATGGCGTTTTTAAAAACTCAAAAGCGAGAAGCAAAAAGTTCTTTAACGAAAGCAATAAAGTATGATATTGAACATAGCTTTTGCTTGTTGAAGGTCAGAACAGACATTCACAGGAGTAGACGTTCAATAAGTTTTTTTTTTTCAATTTTTTTTTTCAATAATTTTTGATGTTTACTCCTTAATAATCGATTTTTATATCTAGCTCTTAGTATGAAAAAAATATGGGGAGTGAAATCGAGTGTTAACAAAAATAAAAGCGTTATTTGGTGGAATGTTAATAAAAAGTAATAGCGATATGTGGTGGAAAATACAATGCTACCAATTATTAGTATTGGTTTGTGAATCTGCTCAGATGAGTTATAGATGTAGTCAATTGAAAGAGTAGTTGTGGTGAATTACTCGTAGGTAGCGAGATTCACTTTGTGTCATTACGAAACTTTTCAGTATTGGTAGGATAGAAAATAATGAGTTCATTGAAAGTTGTCACATTTTTTAACGCATTATTCCAGTTATTAAAAAAAAAATGTTTTAATGTGTATTATATATTACACTAGCTATACCCTTCGCGCGTTGCTACACCCGGCAGGTGTATTGGAAATAAAAAGAAAACTCGAAACTTTTATTAGTCCCTTAGTCTGACACCGCGCTGTTCCACTGCTCGTTACAGTTTCCCAGTAGCAGAACATTACTCCCAGGTGGCAATTCCGTTATGAGTTTCAGTGTCCTGTGATTTTAATTTTCATAGCTATTCTGTATAGAAAATCGGGCCACACCCCCTTTTCCAATGTACATACGTACCAGTTTTCCAGTAGAAAGACTGACAATTAGTAACTCCATACTAAGATTTGTTGTCATGCGACGTTTTGTTAGCTATTCAATATCAAAAATTTGACTTGTACTATGCCCCCTTTTCCTATGCCCGTCCCAGTTCTCTTGTAGAAATACATTCTACATTTCAGTATTTTAATGTTATGTCACTTCTACTTCCAAAGCTATTCGATACCTAAATTTGAATTGTATCGGTAGCGCCACGCCCACTTGTCAAATGGTCACTCAATTTTGCCACCCAAAGTTAAATTGATATGTGACTTATAGTTCGAAAGTTATACTTTAAATTTGGGATGCTGAAAAAGTGCCACACCCCTCGTCCAACGCCCATAAATTTTCACCAGTAAAAGCACGTGAAAATTTCATTTGAATATCAAATTTCGATGCTGTGTGGCCTATAATTCCAAAAATATTCGATATCACATATTCGCAGAAGGAATTATCCTATTTGGTCCAGTCGTTTTCAAGTTTTAAGCAACCGAACAAACCAAGATAGCTAAGAATATAGATATATATACATATATAAGAGAGGGGGAACCGCCAGCATATTTGTATAGCTCTCCCCCCATTTGTAGTACTGTTGCCAACAGTGACCATATGAACTAAAGTACTAAATTTTAGTCTGATAAGACCCAAGCCATCTGAAATATAAAATTTTCATTAATTTGTGGACGGTAAAAGGAGGTGTGGCAAAAATGTTCACATACGAACTATGGTACGGCCAATAAGAACACAACAAAGAAAACCTCAAGCAAATCGGACGCTCCGTTCTTGAGTTATGGAATTACAAACACAAATCACGACTTTTTTATTTATATATGTATATATTTATAGGAAAATCTTTTAAATGCCATATGTCCGGAACCAATGGGCCGATTTCGTGGAAACTTTCCCTACGTGCCCTGAAATTTTGGTTGAAATCTACCCCTTTCCGCAGTAAGTTGCGACATAAAAATGTACACTACTTTTTATATGAATAGATTTCATATTTACAACTATAAACTAATGCGCACATACTTTTCCAGCTATAAACAATAAAAGGTATTCTGCTATTCCTGGTTACCTAAGATAGATTAATTACTTTCATCAAATTAGCATAACCATTATTTTGTCGTAGCCGTGGTACCATCACACATAAAAAAAGATACAGTAGTTTCGACTATGTCGTAACACAAGACGTAGAATTAGTCAATTCGCTTTTGATGACATCTTTTTTAAAAACTATTAAGCAAAATATTTATTCCATACACCTGAGCATATGACCTTTAAAAGAGTGCCGGAGAGGGTTAATATGTATGACCGACCCCCATTACTTTTGCAAAAGGAACATTTCTGTGTTTGAAACCTATTCCCTCCGACTACTCCTTAGGGGGGCTCCCTTACAAATATTATGGTTTTTGTATATTTATTCCATACACCTGAGCATATGACCTTTAAGAGAGTGCCGGAGAGGGTTAATATGTATAACCGACCTCCATTATTTTTGCAAAAGGAACATTTTTGGCTTGGACACCTATTTCCTCCGACCACTCCTTAGGGGGACTCCCATACAAATTTTATGGTTTTTGTGCCGGAAAGGGTGAATATGTATCACTGACCCCCATTACTTTTCCAAAAGGAGCATTTTTTCCTTTGACACCTATTCCCTCCGACCACTTCTTAGGGGGGCTCCCATACAAATTTTATGGTTTTTGTATATTTATTCCATACATCTGAGCATATGACCTTTCAAAGCGTGCCGGAAAGGGTTAATATGTATTACTGACCCCATTACTTTTGCAAAAGGAACATTTTTGATTTTGACACCTATTCCCTCCGACCACTCCTTAGGGGGGCTCCATACATGTTTTATGGTTTTTGTATATTTATTTCATACACCTGAGCATATGACCTTTAAGAGAGTGCCGGAAAGGGTTAATATGTATCACCGACCCCCATTACTTTTGCAAAAGGAACATTTTTGCCTTTAACACCTATTTCCTCCGACCACTTCTTAGGGGGCTCCCTTACAAATTTTATGGTTTTTGTTTATTTATTCCATACACCTGAGCATATGACCTTTAAGAGACTGCCGGAGAGGGTTAATATGTATGACCGACCCCCATTACTTTTGCAAAAGGACACCTTTGCCTTTGACACCTATTCCCTCCAACCACTCCTTAGGGGGGCTCCCATACAAATTTTATGGTTTTGTCGATAAAACCGGAAACTGTCGATAAATAGGTAGCAAGTTTATAACCAAAATTATAATTTACTTTTCAGATGCTTGCGTGCTTTCTATTGAGCATGCAAAAATATCTAAAATCGATGCAACCATTAAGAAATATTTCAACACTGCCAAAGACCGCTTTAAAAAATTGGAAAAAGGGCAGAATCAAAAGGAACTGATAACCTCTGAAATATTCAACAAAAATTCGACATTACTTTCAACATTTCTTTTATTCACATTTTATTTTATAACAAAGTCTCATTATATCGTTTGAAATTGTTCAATAACATGAAATTTAAATAAAATAAAATTTTTAAGTGGCGTCCGTGGCGTAGTTGGTTAAAGTGCGTGGCCGCTATGTCAAAGAACTTTGGAGACCCAGGTTCGAACCCCAGCAGCGACAGAAAATTATTTGAATTAAAATAAGTTTTCTGTACGGCCGCCACCTCTCTGCAGACAGTGGCAAACCTCAGAGAGTAATCAAAATGCCATGTAAAGCTTCTTGAGAACGAGAACATTCCGTTCATGGCCGTTCGGAGTCGGCGTTAAGCATGTAGGTCCGGTTCTCGGTCAATTGTGTACAAACTTAATAACACGCACAACACAATTGATCATAAGAAGTTAGGTCAAAGTCCTTTTAAGGGCTGAAATAGCCAGTTATTTTTTTTTTTTAAAATTTTTAATTTTCGTATCTCTAAATTACACCGTTCTTAAGTCATATGCATTCCTTCATTTCGCTTTCGTAAATAGATTTCGTTCCGATTTCGTAACTACATTTCGTTACGATTTCATAACTACATTTCGTTACGATTTTGAAAAGATATCTCGTTCCGATTTCATAACTACATTTCGCTACGACTTTGAAACGATATTTCGTTCCGATTTCGTAACGAAATTTAGTCACAAAATAGTTACGACACCTCGTAACGAATTCGTGTCAACCCCTTCATACGATTTTCTTTACAATTTCGTAACGAAATCGGATTCCGAAATCTGAAAGATACCGAAATATTCGAAACGAATTCGTTACGATTTCAGAAATTTTGGTTTGCTGGGTACTGTTTGGCAGCACTGAGTCTGAGTCGAAAAATGCAACAGCATTTGTCTCATTTCCTCGTTCGTGTTTTCGTATAAAGACGAAGTATCGCTTATTTTGCGAGAGTACTACTTTATAGACACTGAATTATATTTATTTACATATGCTTATGTTTACATATTTAATTATTTTTAGCATTTTACTGTAGGGAATTTCATTAAAAAAGTAAAAGATTCTGTCAATATTACAATTAACATTATTGTTCTGCTTAATACAGCATTTATGAATAATTTTCTATGAAGTTTCTTAGATGGTATTTATTATCAAATTTTAATAACTTTTTAGGGTAGGTTTTAAAAAATAAACTATGCAATAGCTTAAGTTAAAAATGACGCTTTGAATTAGTAAAAGAATTAAAATCGGTTCAGTAGTTCTTTAGTTTAGCGTACACGAAGATACGTGATAAGCCTTTTATATAATAGTATAGATAATACAACAGTTCCTCTCAATCGAAATAAATCTATTAATTTTAAATAAACTCAAACCATTGATTTAATTATTGATAATTATTTAATTGATTGATTTAATTATTCAGTTGTTAAGACTAATTGTTGAGCTCGAGGTGTTAATGAAGAAAACAACTAACAACAACAACAACAACTCTGTGTAGAGATAATTACACCTTATGCCATGTCTACACAGAGAGTTTAGCTTGAGTTTAGTTTTAAGTTAACCATAGCTGTTCACACAGAGATGCGTTGGCAGAATTGTGTTTAGTGTGACATTTCTTTGTTAACTTTTATGTTCTCATATTTTGTCGGCACATCCACCACCGTGACATCAATTCCGCTTGAGGACAAGACTGCAGCAATTTCTGCGTACACAAGCGAATTCTTTCTTGAACTGCGCAGTTTGGAATTTTTATCGGCCCATACTAATATGAAGACTTCATCTTCTACACTTGCCCAAGTTCTTTTCTTCGCTTCTTTGTTAATTTCTTGCAAATAGTAAATTGCACAAACAAACAGCTGTTTTTGACATTTTTTACCACAAAATTGTATAAGTTGCCTTTGAACGTACCTTTTTGTAAGAACATTAGCATATTTTTAGGGATTTCTCAAATTAAGTTTTGATAAACACAGAAACAAAGTTGAGTTTAGTTGAGCTTCATCCTTCAAAATTGTACTGGAGAACTCAAGAGTTTATGTTGCGTTCAGTGGCAAAACTCAACTTTGTACTGGAAACTCAAACTAAACTCTCTGTGTAGACATGGCAATAGACTTAACAGCTGTTTCGTTGGCAGCTACACCAACTCATCAGTAGTCTGGCGTGACTTTCGCTGAACCTCAAGCGGAATTCTGGAAAAAGAAGAATAACAAAACAGAAAACATCAAACAAGCTCTGATATGCCATGTCTACACAGAGAGTTTAGTTTGAGTTTATTTTTAAGTTAACCATAGCTGTTCACACAGAGATGCGTCGGCAGAATTGTGTTTAGTGCGGCATTTCTTTGTTTACTTTTGTGCTCTCATATTTTTTCGTCAGATCCACCACCGTGACATCAATTCCATTTGAGGACAAGGTTGCAGCCGTTTCTCCGTACACATGCGAGTTCTTCCTTGCGCTGCGCAATTTGGAATTTTAATCGGCCCATGCTAGTATGAAGACTTCATCTTGTACATTTGCCGAAGTTTTTTCTTCTTTTTTTTGATAATTTTTTGCAAATAGTAAATTGCACAAATTTAGAACATCTGTTTTGGACATTTCTCACCACAAAATTGTACGAGTTGCACCTGTGCGAGTCTTTTTATAAGAACTCTTAGGGATTTCTCAAATTGAATTTTGATAAACACAGAAACAAACTTGAGTTTAGTTAAATTTCATCCTGTAAAATTTTACTGGAGAACTCAAGAGTTTTTTATGCGTTAAGTGGTAAAACTCAACTTTGTACTAAAAACTCAAACTAAACTCTCTGTGTAGACATGCTATTAAGAGTCAAAGTTGTGATCGATCTTCGAAAGATGCATATAGTTAAGGTTATGCCTTAAAGTATAATACGATTAGGTTAAGGTACGATAAGGTTGGTACGCTTCAAGAGTAGATATGAACTTTAGTTACAAATCGAAAGCATTGTTCTCTCTGCCAAAATTCCTAGTAATTTTCTCGGCCAATTGGCAGAATAAGTCAGACTTAAGTAAACTGAGTCCTTAAGTGAACCGAGCTGCTAGTTCAATTTACCGCGGTTGTTGTATAAATTCAGAGTTTGGGTTTAAGTTTCAAGGCATTTTCACTGAAAATATTAAGAGTATAAATGATCAGTTGAGAGATTTTACAAGCATAAAGTGTGATTACCAGTTTGTTCACGTTTTTTACTTGTTAAAACTAGCTCGGGGAGAGTAAAAGAAGAATTGACAAAAATATATTCACAAAGAGAAAAATAGCAGAAAAATTACGTAAACAAAAAACTAGTAGAAACTTGCAAGTTAACAGCTGATCAAACGAATTGGATTGACTTGAAACCCAAAAAATTGTGTTAATTCGAGTTAGCTGCAATAAATGGTTAAAAATATCACAAATATTTCTTTTTCCATCCATTTTAATGAGATATCCACAAGAAATAACTTTTGACAGTTTGCTTTTTTTTTAACAAACAGTTTTTTTCGGTAGTTGCAATTTCTTGCAAGTAGAAATTTTACCAGCAAGAACTTGTAGCTACTTTTTTCTCTCTCACTTTTTTGCGCTCTCGCTGTCCTTTCTCGTTGCAAGTTTTTCGAGTACGTGAACGATTTATTGGTAAAAACTTGTAGCAATTTGTAACAATTTTTTGTTAGTGAAGAAACCTATTATTGCAAGCTAATAGCAGCGGATAGTCGACACAACAGCTGTTCAAAGTCTTGAGGTGAACTCACATACACAATACGTGATTGCATAAAAAATGAGAATTTTTACGACAATCACCATTTTGGCGGAAAATCAACAAAATTCACAATAGAATCGAAATTTCCTATCTCTGGCATGAAGAACAAAAGCAAACTGATTCCTTACAAGCGTCGCAGAAATTTGATAACTTCGCACATACAACTTTTTAGTGAGTGGTTTGAAGAGGGTTTAGGTCTTTTGAAGCACCGTGATTGTATTTCTTGATCGGTTTTTTGCAGCAATCGACAAAAGCTTGTTTTTGAGCGATTGTCAATGGAATTATGTGAAATCCAACGTGAACAAATCTTTTTCTCAACTATGTATTCATGTACAATGGTATGTTTGCTGGTGGTAGTAATACCCAGGGGTACCTCAATATCACGCTTTATGACATGACAATCATGTATGATCAGATTGAGCGTATCATCAATAATCTCTGGCACAATAACTGAATTCGGGGCGCCCTTCACGAAATTCGTAAGTGAGCGTAGTACGGCCCCGCTTGAATTCTGTGCACCACCTAAAAACAAAGATTTTTGAAGTTGTTTCATCGCACAAAAGTCGAAATGAGTTAATAGATGCACTCTTGTTGATATAATTCACGTCGAAAGTTGTAAAAAATAATCGCACAAAAATGTTCACGCTATAATGTATAAGCTAAAAAAGATCAAACTTTTCAATAGGGTCAGTTCGAATAGAATGACATTAGCCTTGTCAGATCCTTACATATAAGTAGCAGCCTACGTATTATCATCACTTCTAAACTATCATTAATAAATATTTTATTTTGAATATATGTACATACTTCAACTGCAATTGCTCCGCAAGCCAAGTGACAAGTGACAAGAATCAGCAATCAGAATATTACAAAGTCAAACTAGATGCAAAACGCAAGGACATTTGAAATGTACATATTTTAAAATATAATTTCGCCAAAATCTTGAAAAACTAATTTTGGAAATCTACAATGAAATCAGCAACAAGAAGAGAACTACAATAACAAAAACAACATTGAATTACCGCAAGAACCCAAATACATAAAATAACACTTAAAAATGATAACGAAATGAAAAGGAAGGACACTCTACACAAAAGTTAAACTTACACGAGTGGCTTACATGCAGTGGCTTAGTGGGTGAAAAAGAATTGGAGTGCAACTGGCACAAGAATATCATGAGCTTCATGTGCGACAAACATCGAGGCTCGAAGGGAGCTGCCTAAGCAACGAAACTGCAAATTGGTTACACAGAATTATAAAGTGCTATGTAACATATACGAGGGGTACTATTATATTTCGGGAACTGGCAACACTAATGTCAATAGCTAAAATCTGGCATCACCATAATACAGTTTGACATTTAAAGCATATTCGCGAATAACGTTGTATACGACAAAATTGTAATTTTTGACTAGAGATAAATAACGTTTTAAACATTGTAGGCGTTTATTTTTGGTTTTTTTGTTAAACACTCTGATTTAATAAAACTTTACCATACATAAAATATAAAAAAAAAATTAAATGAAAGATTTCATTACATCTAAATTTACCGTTTAAAAGTTTTTACAGTGGAATAACGTTTTATATCCAACAATTGAATGGATGATGAAACGTTTTTCCACTGAACATAACATATGACTTATGGTGCTTAAAACGTTTTTCCACTTCTAAAAACGACTGCACTTACAGCGTTCTTCTAAATTACATTCACAGGAGCATTTTTATTTTCTATGGTCTCTCCATTTCTCGAAATATGAGACTGATAGTGGTCAGTCGTCTTTTAGTCTTTTATAGTTAAAATTTTTCCAATTTTCGAAATTTATACAACGTTTTGAGCATCGATAGCAGTTGCGCATCAAGTTCGATTGTTCGCTTTTATTCCTTTTACAAGCACGTGCAACGTTATTCCACTGAGTGGCATTTAAAAATGCGTTAAAAATGCCCCAACCTGCATTTCTTTTATTCACTTCTGTTTTTATATAGTATAAGAAAGTAATAATAACTGGTATCCGCGAAAAAAACACTTTTAAAAAAAAAATGTCGTTTACAACGTTATTCGCGAATATGCTTCATTTGTTAGCATAAATGTACTCACAACGTTTTGATGTACAAGTGCTGTTTGTTTTGTTTACAGTGAGTTAAGAAAATCAATTTGTTCAAAAAATGGAAATTTCAAGAGAAGGTTTTCGTTAGATTAATTTTCACAACTTTCGACGTGGATTATCTCCACAAGAATGTGTCGATGAACTCAGTTCTTTGTATGACAATAAAGCACCATCAAAACCCACAGTATACCGTTGGTATAGTGAATTCAATCGTGGTCGTAGTTCGGTTGCCGACGAATTCCGTGGAGGTCGTCCAAAATCGGTTGCTGTGCCACAAAACATCGATGCAGTACGTGAACTAATAAAGCAAGATCGTCATGTGACATATCGTGAGATAGAGACATCCTTGCACATTAGTACCACTTCAATACATTCGATTTTGCATGAACACTTATCTGTAAAAAAATTTTCTCTCGTTGGATACCCCATAATTTATCAATCGCTCAAAAAAAGGCTCGCGTCGATTGGTGTAAGGAAATGATTAAAAAGTTCAATCGTGGTGCTTCAAAAGACGTGTATAAAATCGTGACAATTGACGAATCATGGATATATGCGTATGAGCTCAAATCAAAACAGCAATCGATCGTGTGGGTATTTCAATACGAAGCAAATCCAACAAAAGTTGTTCGCGCACGAAGCACTGCGAAGCAAATGGTCGCCTGTTTCCTCCACCGAATGGGTCATGTGGCCACTGTTGCGTTTGAGCAACGCAGGACGGTCAATTCTGAATGGTACACGACCATTTGTTTGCCGGAAGTGTTGGGAGAAATTCACAAAACCAATCGCTAATGACGAATCATTCTCCATCATGACAATGCGAGCTCTCACACATTTCGTTAAACATGTGCATTTTTGAGCAGTCAAAACGTCGAATGGACGACTCATTCTCCATACAGTCCTGATTTGCCACCCAATGACTTCTTCTTGTTCCGGAATATCAAAGGTAAACTGAGTGGTCAACGATTTACGAGCGCCGCAGAAGCAGTTAAAGCGTTCAAAAACCATATTTTGGAGGTGTCTCAAGAGGAATGGAAAAACTGCTATGAAAAATGGTATGAAAGAATGCAAAAGTGTATTGATCAGCAAGGGGAATATTTCGAAAAACAATAAAGCCATTTTCATTTAAAAATGTTTGTTATTATTTGCAATTCCCGAAATATAAATAGTATCCCTCATAGTTAAGGATGGTTCTAAGTCCTCATGACTAAAATAGACACAAAATTCATAACGCCATGCGGCCGCGGAAAGAGTCACTTCCATATAGAAAATACATCCGTCCATACATAAAATGGCTTTGCATGGAATTATTATTATATTCAGCAGTGTGTTAAAACCGGATATGGAGGACTTATACTTGACCTTACGATATACTTTACCTTACGCAAATATAATTATACTGACGATAGGTCGCGAATGTGTATAATATACAACAAAAATGCAATACTATGGCATTAAATTATAACTCGCTCAGTAGAAGTACTACGAACAATTTTATTTTAGGACATCAGAAAATGGTTTTTTGACCTCATAACGAAAATAAAATTATTTTTATATGGAGCCACGACACACAGTGCTTTGTCCCCATATAGTGAATCGGCAAAATTAGAGAAGTTATCACAGAAAATCAAAATATGTTAATTAAGAAAAATTGGAAGTTTCGAAAAAATCAGTGCAAGGGCATGACTACCTCCCATACATCTTTAAATTTAAAAGTTAATTTTAGCTATAATTGTATATAGAATAAATTGAAAGTTGGTAACTATCTGTTAAAATATGTCTTTTAGCTTAGTGGTTAATTTTGTTTCATTCGGTGCAAGGACATGACTACCTCCCATATATAATTTTTCTCAAAATCTAAATTGTAACTACATTAGTGATCAGAATGCACTGAAAACTTATAAAAACTTATAAAACTATATTTTTGGGCTCTCTGGGAAATTTCGCTTCATTCGATACGAGGACATGACCATCTCCCATATATCCTTTTTCTCAAAAACTAAATTTTAGCTACATTTGTGATCAAAATGCACTTAAAACTAATAAAAACTTACAAAACTATGTTTTTGAGCTCTCTGAGAAATTTTGCTTCATTCGATACAAGGACATAAATATCTCCAATATATCCTTTTTCTCATATACTAAATTTTTGCTTCATTTGTGATTAAAATGCAAATAATTTAATATTCTCTTTAAAAAGGGTCATAAATAAATTTGTTTCTAAATTTGCTCAACAAATAAGATAATTAATTTAAATTGTAATTTATGATGTTTTCTTTCAAAATGTATTTCTCAATTTCTTTGAATTCATCATTTTTTTTTATGTGTTTTGTAGACCTAAGTGACGATAGTTCCGGATCCGACATTAATAATAAATGAGACATTAAATCTCTATTTGTATTTTCTCTCGTCGTTTTTCTTGTATGGGATAATCGCAAAATGTAAATAACAAGTCATATCGTCAGCTTATTATTAGCACACACAACAACAACGTTTAGTGTGTTCACGGAGTAAATGAGTTGAAACATAGAGAAAACAATGAAACGAAAAGCAAAAAGGAAAACATGAATCAGCTGTTTACAAACAAATGTTGATTACTTGATACTTTTTACTGGATGTCGTTCGTTTACTTTTTGTGATATTTTTTGTGATTCGTTTACTTTTTGTGATATCAGTCTTACTCTCCCAGTAAAAGTTACTTGATATTTTTTACTCGAAAAGTTCTCAAACAGACCTACAGTCAATAAAATTGCACAGCTTGTAAAAATTGAATTGAACAGTGAACGTCGCTGGAGCCCTTTACTTGGAAAAAATTATATAATCATATTTTTGGTCTTTGCAAAACAAAAATATAGATGTTTTAAAAAAATACAAAATTTCAAATTTCCGGTTAAAAATCTTAAATTTTTTTTTACTAGTGGTTAGATTTGTTAACAAAGTATATAAATGAAAAATAAAAAATCGCCTACTTTTGATTTATATATTTTTTTAATTTTTTCAAAGTTTGCAAAACTTTAGGGTTCCCGCCAAAAAAACCAAAATATTCTTTCAATTTTTGGTAAGTTTTTGTCACTATTTAATGAAAATGATACACTATATCAAAATTTGATCAATTTTTTATAGTAATAAAAAAAAAAAAATGCATAAACTTATTTTTTTTTAAACCATAAACTTAGGTCTTTGCAACTTTTTCTGAAACTTAGGAAATATGTCTTAAAAAATTCATATCATTTTTACATTTCCGGGTGAAAAATCTAAAACTTTTTTACATATTCTATTTAAACCCTTTAAAATGTACTTAAATCACAAATAAAAAATTACCTATTCTTAAAAAAAAAAAAATTTTCAGTCTATTTGCATTTTGGGAATTCCAAATAAAAAATTGTAAAAGTTTTCGATGGCACAAACAACATTTCTATATAAAATATTTACAAAAAATTATTTTTGTTTTTTTGTTCCTATAGTTATAAACAAAACTGTAAAGTTTCAAAGCAATACAATAAAAAATGAGTTTTTAAAAATTTGTTTTATAACACAGTAAAAACCGTTTTTCCGTTCAACAGTTTTACCTCAAACGTTTTCTGACTTTTGCGCCCTCTACTGTTAACAAAAAGATGAGATGATAAATTCTATTTACGAATTCATTTAAGGTACTTTGTTCGCTTTACAAAAATGTATATTACTTAAATATTCTAAGCACTTTATGTTATTTAAATTTTGCCTATGGGACAAAGCACTGTGCGACACAACGGTAAAGTAAAAATGCAGCAACAATGAAAAAGCGTTGCATGGAATTATAACTCCGTGACCATTGGCGCTATGGTAAATTTTATGAAAAGACGGTAAAGTTGAGGTCTTCGGTCACATGATAAAAATAAAAAATTATGGCGTCATGAGGTCTCGCAGTGAACCTCTTAAATTGACAAAATGCAGAAGCAAAAAAAAAATAAAGGCATTAGACAAGGAGGAAATAATGGATAAGGATAAGGAAAAAGGTAAGAATGAATTTCGGCAAAACTAATGACCAGGAACGAGATACTACTTAGGGCGTTAAAAAAGTTCCCGGTCTCCAAGTGACGGCACCACCACTCTTCAAATGCATGACATTTTTGACGGATGGCAGCCTTAATATGAACACACCATAAATGTCAGATTGATCTGTCAATGATAGTGACGTTAGTCTTCTAAATTAACCAACTTTTGGTATTTTTATAAAAATGGATAAAGAAGAATTTTGTGCCTTGATTAAGCATAACTTTTTGCGTAACAAAAGTGCGAATGAAACAAAAGAAAAGCTCGATAGAGATTATGGTGAATCTGATCCGTCAAAAAATGAACATGACGGATGAGCACCAAAAATAGTGAGCACTTCAAAATGTATTGGAAAAATCCACGATTGCGTATTGGACAACCCGAAAGTGAAAAAGCGTGGGATTGCTTTAGCCGTAGGCATATCAAGTTCCAATTTTTCATGAACATTTGGGTATGAGAAAGCTAACTGTAAGATAGGTGCCGCATTCGTTAACAATCAATCAAAAACATGAATGTGTTCGCACTTCCCAACAATGTTTGGACATGTTGGATGAAACATGGAACCAGCACTATACACCAGAATCGAAGAAATCAGCAAAAGAGTGGGTAGGTCCCAGTGGAAGTGCACCAAATTGAGCGAAGACTCAACAAGCGGCCGGAAATGTGTTGGCGTCTGGTTTTTGGGATCCAAATGGCATTTTGTCAATCGACTATTTGAAAAATGAAAAAACAATCATCAGCAATTATTATTGTAAATTATTGGACCGATTGAATAACGAAAGCGCACACAAAAGACCCCATTTATCGAAGAAAAAAATCATATTTTTGGAAAGCAATGCTCCAGCTCACAAATCTATCGAAACTATGGCCAAATTGCACGAGTTATGCTTCAAACAGGCCGAATTGAAAACTGAAGCGTATTTCGGACATATTGATAAATTCTACTATTCAAAGGGCATCGCAATATTAGAAAATCGCTGGAATAAGTGTATCGAGCTGAAAGGGGACTTTATGGAAGAATAAACAATAACTTTGGCGAAAATCATGCGTTTTCTTTGTTAATCTGGCAGCATATTGAACGGCCTAGTAAAGAGAAGGTCAAAGATATGGACAATGATAAGAGCATGGAATTGTAAAAGGTCGGAAAAAAAGATAAGGAAAAGGACCATGACAATAACTCGGAAAGGGATTAGAACAAAGGTTTAGATATACCTAAAATAATATTTAGGACAAGATTTGGAAAAGGATAAGGACAAGATATGGAGCAAGAAATACAAAAAAAGGTTTGAAAACACAAAGGACAACATTTAGGAAAAATATTGGAAAAAGAAATGGGATAAAATTAGAAAAGTCATTCGAGGAGAAGGTTTAGAATGCGGATATGGATTTAAACAAGAGTTTCAACAAGAAATATGATAATCATTAGGAGACATATAAGAACTAAGGATAAGGATAATAGTGTCAAGAATAAAGACAAGGCTAAAAATACGCTATCACGTCAAAAGCTACGGGTGTATGCACGATGCAGACTACTTCTTTTTTTAGTATTGAACCAAGGATTTCAGGTGCTATACCTATTCCGTCAAGCTTGCCTCGGTTTAAAAATGAGCTGATCGATAAATGGGAAAGAAGGACCCATCAAGTGAAGTATGTATAGGATATTCTAGCGTGGGGGGAAGCTATGGAATCATTTGAATTATAATCTGAGGCAAATATTATTTTTCTTTTTAGACTAAGCCAACGCTCAGGGGATACTCCTTATATATGCGAAAGCATTGTGTTGATTCGGAAGAAGGGTGATAGTTAGTTGGCGGGTAGAAAGATGGAGTAGTGTCGGTGAAGATTAGTTTTAAATTTACATAGCTCAAAACTGCCGGGGGAACACGATCGCAGAAAGTTTGTTCCACAACTTTATTGTACGATCGAAGAACGAATTATCTCGGTAATGCGAGGTTCTATTGGGCATCAGGGCAATGGTATAGGGATGGACTTGGTGAGCTGCCCGAGCGGACCTGGGAAACACACGAGCTGATGGCGTGAGGTCATGTATCTCCGTTGAGCACTTCCCATGGTAGTACCTGTACAAAAGGCTTAGGCAACCAACATTACGTCGATGCCCAAGAAAATTGAGAGAAGATAAAATGTTTTCATCCCCTATTAGATATATCGTACAACGTTGAATTCGGCCCAGAAGCTTCAAATAAGATCTTGAAGCTCCTGCCCAAATGTGCGAATTGTACTCCATTTTCGGCCTAATATATGAGTTATAGATCACGCGTAGCTCAGTTCGAGTGAAGTATTTCTTACAATAATAATAATAATAACTGGCCATTTCAGCCCTTGAAAGGACTTTGACCTAGCTTCTTATGATCAATTGTGTTGTGCGTGTTACTAAGTTTTGTACACAATTGACCGAGAACCGGACCTACATGTTTAACGCTGACTCCGAACGACGATGAACGGAATGTTCTTGTTCTCAAGAAGCTTTACATGGAATTTTTAATACTCTCTGAGGTTTGCCATATTTGAATTAAAATAATTTTCTGTCACTGCTGGGGTTCGAACCTAGGTCTCAAGGTTCGTTGACATAGAGGCCACGCACTTTAACCAACTACGCCACGGACACCACAAGTATTTCTTACACCGTTTTAAAAAACCTATGCACTTGGCCGCTTCTTACGACACATCGAAAATGTAATCGTTCCAACAAAGATCAGATCTGATGGATATGCCCAGAACGTCAAGAGCATCTGACTCCGCGAGATGATACCGTCCATATTTAGGGGTGCTACACACTCACACACTCGTTTGTGGATTAACAGGCAGCATTAAGTCTTGCTAGCATTAAACTCAACTCTATTAGCAAGCCCCCACTCGGAGATTTTTTCCAAGTCATTAAGCAGTGTCATTCATATTTAGCCTCTTTCTCTCAATTTCCAAAGAACTCGGATGGTTTTTGAAAGAATATGAATAACAAATGCTGCTGTCATCCGCAAACGAATTAATTGGGTTATGAGTCAACGACAGAAGGTCGTTGATAAAAACCAGAAACAAAGTTGGCGATAGAACTGAACGCTGTGGCACTCCAGCGACGATAGCATGTTTACTGGACGAAATGCCATCAAACATGACACGAATTGACTTGTCTTTAAAAAAACACGTGATCCATCGAGCAAAGTTACCACCAATACAATATACATTTGGTTTTGACTCGAGCGCTTTATGCCACACTCGATCAAACGCCTTAGAAATATCAAGAGCAACAACCCTGCTTTCACCAAAGAAGTGAACACATTGGTTCCATTTCTTCATGAGGAACGCCATTGGGTAACCAGTAGAGCGAGCCCTTCGGAAGGCATATTGGCGGTCACTGAGCAATTCGTTGCGCTTCAGATAGTTCATAAGGTAGAAGTTTATTACACTCTCCATGACTTTGGAGCATATCGCTTTGATATCCTGGGTCGGTAGTTCTCAGGTTTCGTGAAATCGCCCTTCTTAGGTACCGGCTGAACATTCGCGATCTTGCAACAAGATGAAAATACTCCTCTTCTGTATGAGATGTTAAAAAGGTTAGCCTGTATAGAAGCACACATTTTAAGCATAGTTGGGGGTATACCATCGGGGCCAGAAGATTTATTTATGATGAGTTCTATTTTTACTCCTCTCGTTCGAAAAAATATCTCCTGCATCGAAGACGATCAATTCCTTATTAAAGGCGGTGGCTGATTCCTAGCCGAAATTGTGAAATTGTATGCAAACATTCCAGCCAATTAGTTCGCTTTATCAGTCGAGTCAGTGATGAATTGGTCACCCTTTAAAAGAGCAGGAATGAACGAAGACGTCTGATCTTTAACACTTTTAACGAATGACCAAAAGTTTTTGCTCCCTTTGGGGTAGAGAAGAACCTGTTTTCTGATGCGTCGTGAAGTTTCGTGAAGAAACTGTTCGCTTTTAAAACTTCATTACAGCGATTCCTAGCCTCAATGCGAAGTTTTCTAGTATCAGCATTCCTGTTGGAACGCCAATTCCGAAAGGTTTCCTCTTTGGACCTCACTGCAATCCTACAAGTCTCATTAAACTCGATGCAATTTTTTGAGCTGCGAGGTCTGAGGTAATTTTGAGGATAATTTTTCAATTGAATTGAATTTTTCTGATCGATGGTCAATTCTCTGCAGACAATGGCAAACCTCAGAGTGTAAATAATGCAATGTAAAGCTTTTTGAGAACATGCATATTAGCCTGGCCGTTCGGAGTCGGCATAAAACTAGCAGCTCTAGTCCTTGATCAGTTGTGTACGAACGTAAACGTAGTATACTACGCACAATACAATTTGATCATAAGAAGTTCGGTCAAAGGACTTTCAACAACTGAAATGATCAGTTTATTTTTTTTTTTTTTTATTATGTAAGTCAATTCGAGCGATAAGAGGAACTTCTTAGCCACCAACTACAACTTTTAAGTCCTAAATATTGATGAATTTTCAATTTCAGTTGATTTGAAATGAGGAATGAAATGAAGAAAGATTATAGCGTAGGGCCATAGCCTGACAGAATTCGAACCCGGGAGCCCTGGGGTTGCCGCCCAAATGTTTGTTGTTATGAAAAATAACGTTGTTTTTGGTTGTTTTAAGCTCAATAAGAACATTAGTTGCATTAATTTAAGAACCCTCGAAGAAAAAAATCGAACTACGTTTTGCAAGGCAAGCTATGAGTATGAGTTGGGCATGAAGAGGGTGAAAAAATAACTCTGCTTGAATTTTGATTGCGATCATTGCATGTATTATTGTGTGCGTGTGTGGAATTCACACATATGTATATGTCAACCAAGAATATATGGAAGTGTATGTGCCATCTTATATCTTATTGCATTCCAAATAGCAAAATCAAGAGAAAAGTTCCTACAGTAAAAACATCAGATTCTGAAAGGATACAAAATAAATTGCATAAATTGAGTTTTCGAGCGGTAATGGTCAAAAATAATGTCAAGAGTAGTGGCAGGAAAGCAGGAAGTGGAACAAACAAAGAGCTATACATATATTTAGATACAAACTTGAATGCAAACATGTACTTGTTGCCAATTACATGCAAACTACTGCTAGCTCTCAACGCAAAAACAAACACACTTACATGCACGCATACATACATACATTCAACATCACATATACGTATGTATAGTATATTTGAAACATTTACATGAATTTAAAGCAAGCAGCTTGAGTAGCATGACAGCGCCATCTGTGGGCAGTAATTGATATGCAACTCTAACCAACACAGCTAACTGAATGTGGGTGCGCATGTGTTTGTTTATGATTGCATGTGTTAGCTTTTCAAGATAAACCAAGTTCAAAAGTTCAAAATATTAACGAGTTATATGTATGCATTGAGTTTGGTGTTGTTATTGTTGTTGTTGCTTCTGTCATATATTTGTTTGGCTTAACAACATGCTGTTTGGTTGTTACTGTCTGTATCTACTATGTATGTAGCTGAGTATATGTTCAAATATGATTGAGTGCTAAATTTTATGACGAGCATTATGCAAATCAACTAATTTGAATGACGTTCGCTTTAATTGCATGTGCAGCAAGAGTTCCTGCACGCTCTGGTTGTCGTCCTTTCGAAGTAGTGAAAAAGTGTTTTTGTAATTTTTATGACTGGGCAATTTCACTTGGTGCGTTTTCTCATATTTATGTTGAACATTTTTCAATAAGTTTTTAATATTGTTTTTAAATAAGTGAATTAAATAAAAAATAGTAGTTATAACTTAATTATTAGTTATTAGTTAATATTAAAAAAATAACAAGTTCTACCAACAAATATTATAAAAATTTAAATAAGGTCTAATTTATTAGAAATCTTATTAAATAATTTGCGTTCCACAGTGGTGAAAGAGGTGGAAATTGCAAAAAGTACTTACCATAGAGATAAGTTAAATTCAGTGATCAACAGTAGGCAGACATGCCGTGAGATACGTAATATAGGTCTTTGAAGAAAATCATTCAGTTCTTGTAATATTCTTGTAATAAAGTGGACGTCAAGGATTTAAATAAACAACTTGTTGATATACCTATGCCATCTGTCCGTCAAAATGTTTACCAGACTATTGACAGTTCTTTTAATGTCGACTCTAGTTTCAACTTTAATTGAGTTTCTCATGCTGATGTACTGAAAAGTGTATCATGAATTAAATCGAACGCTATATGGTATGATGACATTAGTCCTATTTTTCTGAATATTTTGCTTCCGAAGATCCTCATTTATCTATAACTAGCGGTAGCCGGCACGCGTTGCTGCACCCGGCAAGTATATTGGAAATAATAAATAAATTCAAAACTTTTATAGTCCCTAAGTCTCACACCACGCTCATGTTCTACTGCCCGTTACAGTTTCCCAGTAGCAGAACATCACTCCCAGGTGGCAATTCCATTATGAGTTTCAATATCCTGTGATTTTAACTTCTATAGCTATTCTGTATAAAAAATCGTACCACATTCCCTTTTCCAATGCACATACCAGCTTTCCAGTAGAAAGACTTTGACAATTAGTAACTCCATACTGAGTTTTATTGTCATGCGACGTTTAGTTCCAAAGCTATTCAATATCAAAAATTTGACTTGTGTGGTCGAAGCCATAACCCCTTTTCCTATGCCCGTCCCAGTTCCTTGTACAAATACATTCTTCATTCTGAGTTTCAATGTTATGTGACTTCTACTTCCAAAGCTATTCGATACCTAAATTTTAATTATATCGTCAGTGCCACTCCCACTTGTCAAATGGTCACTCAATTTTGCCAGTCAAAGCACACAACTAAAAAGTACGTAAGGATGCATAAGGAAGCATCCAATTTGGTCCAGTCGTTTTTAAGTTTTAAGCAACCGAGCAAACAAAGAAAGATTAGAATATAGATAGATATACATATATAAGAGAGGGGGAACCCTCTGCATATTTATATAGCTCTCCCCCCATTTGTAGTACTGTTACCAACAGTGACCATATAAACTAAAGTACTAAATTTTAGTCTGATAAGACCCAAGCCGTCTGAAATATAAAATTTTCATTAATTTGTGGGCGGTAAAAGAAGGTGTGGCAAAAATGTTCACAAAAGAACCACGGTACGGCCAATAAGAACACAACAAAGAAAACCTCAAGCAAATCGGAAGACCCATTCTTGAGTTATGGAATTACAAACACTAATGACGACTTTTTTTATACAGTACACGTCCAATATAACGAATACCCGATTTAACAAATGTCCAATATAACGAACGGCAAAATCTCTTCATTGACTATTCTATATAACGAATTCAAATTGTTTGTTGTCATTCGATTTAACGAATCAATCAAGCACTAAAATCAATATCTAAAAGAGCTTATAGAGGAAGCACACAAAAAATCAATGGAAAGCACCAAGAAACAAGAGTTTAAGTTTTTTTTTCAAAAATTAATTAAAAAAAAAAACAATATTTTATTAATATCTAAATAAAAACTGAACTACTAAAAACTATATTTTTTTGCTTAAAACATTCATTCGATATGACGAATTTTTTTAATTTAACGAAAAGGCTGGACAAGAAACCATTCGTTATATATATATAGTCAATGAATAGATTTTGCCGTTCGTTATATTGGACATTTGTGAAATCGGGTATTCGTTATATTGGACGTGTACTGTACTTTCATCAAATTAGCGTAGTCATTATTTTGTCGTAGCCGTGGTACCCTCACACATAAAACTTCAGCCTTTGAAATGTGAGCTTAGCAACACTGCTAATAAAAGCTTTTTATCAGCTACTTGATAAGAGATGGCAGCACTGAGTCTGAGTCGAAAACTGCAAAAGCATTTGTCTCATTTCCTCGTTCGTGTTTTCGTATAAAGACGAAGTATCGCTTATTTTGCGAGAGTACAACGTCATAGACACTGAATTATATTTATTTACATATGCTTATGTTTATATATTTTATTATTTTAAGCATTTTACTGTAGGGAATTTCATTAAAAAAGAAATAGATTCTGTCTATATTACAATTAGCATTGTTGTTGCTTCATTAGCTCATTTTTTCGATCATGCTTATAAGCAAGGCGTAATCAAAAAGAGCTTTAAAACACACAATGGAAAAGAAAGAAAAAGCTTTGTACTGTTTAATGCAGCGTTTATGAATAATTTTCTATGAAGTTTTTTAGATGGTAGTTACAGCCCTATTCTGCTTGTTAACTTAACAAGGAATTGTTAAGGAGCTCTTGTTATGTAATGTAAATGTTCGTGTTCTGGCTAATCATTTACAATTTGAAAGCTCTCAAAAGCTGTTAAAGTTCACCACGCATGGTGAAAATGTAAATGCCTTAGATCAGTGTCGATCAAAATTAGCTCGAGAGCTAACAGCTTTTTCTGCAACGTATAGGTATATAAAATTTTGCGCTGCTAAAAAGCTTTCAGTCTGCAGGCAGACTCCAAGCAGAAAGGGTCACGTCACTTTGTTCGCTTAATTTGATTATAATTACGCAATTTTTGTACACCGAAAAGAAAACATTAAGAAGCAAAGCACAGTTCAGTTAACTATGATTCTTCGGAAACGCAACACTTTGTAATGTAAGCGATGATTGTATGCAATTTTATATTTATTTTGTTTTTAGTTAATACCGAAAAATGTTGCTATTTACGTATGTATATTTAATATATGTAAATAATTCAGCACACTTTTGCTGTTTTCAATTAAGAAATAGCTGTCAGCAAAAAAGAACTTGTAAATGCAAAATAAAAAAAATTGGGATGAAAAATAAGGTTAGTGCAATTCATAAATTTAATGTTTGCCTAAATACAAGGTTTTTACTCTTTCCAAATTTTCTTTTAGATGAAAGTGTTTACTTGCTTGCCGCAAAGGACTTAAAAATAAAATTGAATATTTTTTCAATTCGAAGAATAAGATCGCCTCTTCACCAACATACTTGTTTCAGCATTTGTAGACCTATAATTAGTCAATTCAAATTCTGATAAACTGAATCATATTGTCGCCTATAATTGAAAAAGTCATAACTACAAAAAAAATCGAATTATTGACTTTTCAAAATAAATTTAACTAAAGAAACCTGTCTTACTGAATTCTATACTAATATTTATTGATTAGCTTGTTAATCAACAAAATGCATAAGAAGGAGTGGTTGTTCAATCTGAAATATGTGTCTTTTTATAAAGTTTTCGTCTTTTCCTAAGAAAATATAAAAAAATGTTGCTGCGGCTTTTTGGATTTTGGGTGATGATATCTTCATATATAAATCATGTCTATCTAACAAATCTTCACTGTGATTTTAGATTTCATTCAGACCAGTTGATTTTCGTTTACTTTGCTCCGCATTAAGATTATTTTAAAAAAATTGATTTTAGAACTGTGAAAAAATGTTTTTAGAAAGGTGGGTAAAAGATTATTTTTTTATAAAAAATAGTTTAAGCGAAGCTCAGTGCTTAGTATGCTTTAAGGTGTTGGCTCAGGTGAAAATATCCAATATCAAGAGGCATTACATTACCCAACATGCTGAATTCCATAATGTAGTGGGAGGGGAGAGACAGGAAATACTTATTGACTTAAAACGTGTGTTTTTTGAAAAATTCAATGAATTTAACACCAATAAGAAGAAAAACGCAGTAATAAGTCAGTCGGTAACCGATATAAATTTTGTCCAATTAAAAGCTTCTTATGTTATAAGTCTTGCTTTAGGGAAGAGGTGCAGGCCATTCGAAGATGGAATATTCTTTAAAGACTTAGCCAAAGAAGTTTTTGAGTGTTTTGGTGAAAAAGGTAGAGAGTTTAAAGACATTTTTGAAAGCCTAGCTTTATCGAGGTCAACAATCACTCGTCGGACTGAAACTATGAGCGAATACTTATTTTCAAAAACTCAAAAAAGAATGCGTGATTGCAAGTACTTTCTATTTGCTTAGACGAGAGCACTGACGTTAATGATTGTTGTCAACTATTAATTTGTGTAAAAACTGTGAATGAAAATTTTCATTGCTCAGAAGAAATGCTAATAGTTGAGTCTATGCATGGAAACGTGAAGGGCAAAACAATTTATGATGTTTTAAATAGTAAAATCTTTTCATTTGCAGACATAAATAAATTATCTTCGGTTTGTACCGATGGAGCTCACGTTATGACGGGGAAAAAAGAAGGGCTTATAGGTTATTTATTAAAGAACCAAATTGATGTACCCGTATTTCACTGTATAATACATCAACAAGCTTTGTTTGCCAAATCATTAAATTTATTGGAAACAATGAAAATATCCATTAAAATTATTAATAAAATTCGAGGTGGTCACAACTCTTTAAATCATAGAAAATTCAAAACATTTTTGGAAGAACTGGAGGCCGATTATGGTGATTTGCTACTTTTTACTGAAGTACGATGGTTGAGTCGAGGAAATAGCCTCAAAAGATTATTTCATCTGCGTTTTGAAGTTTTGTCATTTTTTGAGCTTAACCCCTCTCCTGGCTCGGATTTATTAGTTAACTCTTTAAAAGATCCTATTTTTAACTTGGACTTGGCATTTTTAACGGACATATCTGAATTTATCAATAAAATAAATCTAGTATTACAAGGGAAGCCAAAAATTATCTTTGATTTGGTTTCAGCCGTTGTAGAATTCCAACGACAGCTTACTATTTTATCTACTAAATTTAAAAACGGCAACCTAGAAAATTTAACAAGAACTGCAGAGGCTTACACTGCGTGTTGTAATGAAGTCAGCATGAACCTGTTTTTTTGAAGTCTTTGATACATTAGAAACCAACTGTTCTAAAAGATTTCAAGATTTCCAAAAAATATCTGATTTAATTGAGCTACATAACAATCCTCTAAAATGCAATATAGAAAAACAAAGCCCATCGATCCAAAGCGAGTTAAAAATTTTGCAAGAAGATTTAATGTTACCTATTGCAGACGGATGTGAATTTTGGAAAAATGTTGATGAGTCCCTTTATCCAACAATAAAAAATGCTATATATAAACTTTATTCGATGTTTGGAACAACATATATTTGCGAAAGCTCTTTTTCATTGATGAAAATAATAAAAAACAAACACCGAAATCGCTTATCGGACAATCATCTGCAAGATTTGATGCGCATAAAAATTTCCAATGACGATGTAGATTTTGACGAAATAATCAAAGATTTTAATAATAAAAATAATAATACCAAAAACAATAATAATAACAACACTAATAAACATATTTGGCGGCCGTGGATATAAAAAATCAACAACAATTGGTTGATTTGTTATCATGTCAAAAGTATGTCAGAAAATTTCAGGAAAAAACTTTTCAAAATCAGTTTGAAATCGGTTTTTTTTATATCGTTTTCATGTTATTTGACCCCGTCTTAATTTTAATATTTTTTCCAGAAATATTAACATTATAAGAAGCAAACAAGGGCACTGCACATATTCAAAGTATTCAAAATATACCCATACGATATATATTCATATATAATAATAAAAAATCCAAAAACAATATAATATGAAATATATTATAAGCAAATAATCTATTACAAATAATTTCATAGTTTTTCGATTTGCGTCGATTTAATTCTATTTATGAACATAAAGCTTTCGGAAAGCTTTCAAATTGCTTTAACATTAGATTTCTTTCAGTGAGAAGCTTTAAGTGTTACACACACATCCAATCAAGTTTAGTTGTGTGCGTTTGAGCATCACTGCCTTAGATATAAAGCGTCAGCTGTTTTTATATTGCTCTTTTCTTGCTTATTTTGATTGCTTATGTTTGTTTTTCTACAAGTAAGATGGAAAATGTTAAGAAATAAATAATTTACTAATTGTTTTAAATTGTTTTAAGTTTCAAAATGAATTTTTTTAATAGCCAAGCAATTTTCGAGTGTTTTGCAGTCTTTAAAATTTATTTTTTCTTTGATCTTCTTCAGTATCAATACTAAAAAAAAAGTAAGAATACAGAAGTAAAAAGTAAGAATACATCCATTTTTTTTAATTTAATTTTATTTACACAGCATTTGTTTGGCTTAATACTGAACTATCTTTCGTTGTTAAGTTGTTTTCTGTCATTAACAAAATAGTAAAGAAAGGAGCTTTCAACTTATCACCAGAATACGAAACCTTAACAATTTGTTAATATTAACTATTTTGTTAATGTGGTGAGCTTAGTTAAGCTGCCAGAATAGGGCTGTTAGTCTCAAATTTTAATAACTTTTTAGGATAGGTTTTAAAAAATAAAGTATGCAATAGCTTTAGTTAAGAATGACGCTTTGAGTTAGTAAAATAATTATTAAAATCGGTTCAGTAGTTCTTTAGTTTAGCGTACACGAAGATACGTGATAAGCCTTTTATATCATAGTATACATAATAATAATAAACTGACCATTGGAACTGGAACTTCTTATGATCAAATTGTGTTGTGCGTGTTATTTAATGTTTGTACAGAATTGATTGAGAACTGGACCTACTAGTTTTATGCCGACTTCGAACGGCTAAAAGCCTAACCAAAATAGACGAAACGAGACGATTGCAACTTGCCGAACGTTATCAATCGTTACGTCTGTTTTGATATATACCCCAAAATGAAACGAGTACCTTCAATCTTCTGAAATAAGAAGAAGAATGCTTTGCACAGCTGTTGTTGATGAGTTGAGATGCTAAAAGTTCGGTTGTTACGGAACAAAACGTCTCGTCTCAATGTTTCGTTCAGTTTCGATCAGTTATGTACTATGTTTCCATGGCGAGTTAGCTCGGGGTTAGGGTTTTCGTCGAGTTATGAAAATGGCGTTGCTAACTCGATAGTGTTTCCATGCACAGCATCAAGTTGAGTTGAACTTGTCGATTTAATTTGACATTTTTGTTATTTTTTTACTAGCGAAATGGATACTAAATGACAACATTCACTTTGATAGATAGAACCCATTTAAATGTTACAAGTTTCCTGGAGCTTCGTGGATTTAACGAAACTCAACTCAACTTGCGTTTCCATAGCGAGTTAACCCCGAGTAAACACCGAGTTAACTCGCCATGGAAACAAAGTAATGTATGTGCATTTTGGGTTTTAACATTGGTTTCCATTTGTTCAAACTTACTCGTTATGTCTATTTTGGTTAAGCCTTAAAGCCGGGAGTAGAATGACTGCGCATGCGTTTTTCATCCGTTTACTCGCTAGTGCAATTTACGCAAGAAAATGATGGTAGAGTTCAATGATTGCGTTTTACGTTCAGATTAAGCAGGGCTACAAAATTATAAAACATTTGGTATATTCTTAATGTTGAGTTTTTATTGTATTTACACAAAAATACTTAAATTGTCTCCGTTTATAAGTAAAAAAATCTTAAATCCTGAGTATAAAAAAGTTCTTTTGAGAAATTAATAATGAAAAGAATTATAGACTTTTTTAATTTTTAAGATTTATTTACAAGAGTCATCCCTAAAAGTAATGAGCTTCTGACTCGTTTCTTTTATTTCTTCTCGATGTTCGTTATAAGTAACGAGCTGTCAAAAAACGCTAGTTACGCAAGAAAAGTTGAAGTATTTTCATAAGCTTTCACATACTTCGATTTTATAACGCCAGCGAATAAACGGCTGAAAAACGCATACGCAATCATTCTACTCCCGGCTTTATGTGCATGTTCTCAAGAAGCTTTACATGGAATTGTTTACTCTCTGAGTCTTGTCATTGTCTGCAGAGAGGTGACGGCCGAACAGAATTAATTCAATTGAAAGAACTTTCTGTGTCAGATGGAAATTGAACCTGGGCGTATGGGCCACGCACTCTACCCATTGAGCTACGGCCGCCGCTTCTCCTCCTTTATCTAATTCACATTTTTAACACTGTGCTCACGAAGTTAACGTACCTGATAATATGAAAGAAAGCTTAAATTATACCAGTACCAAAATCTCATAATGAGTACTGCCCTATAGCTATACTCTTACTTATATCCTTGTGTAGTGGAATGAGGTGTAGGGTCGCCAAGTACTATATTTTGAACTGTTTGGTCGTAGTGTATTATGTGGGGGTCTTGTGTATTAGAGGCGCACACGCCTTTTTATTCAGCCAAGGCTTTATTTTGTGTGAAGCAAGGCTTTATTTTGTGTGAAGCCGCAAAAGCTAATTAAAAGAGTGAGATCTTTTTGAGTTTTAAAGCCACATAGGCTATTTGTTAAAATCTGTCCTTATTTTTGAAATATCCAAGTTTATATACAAGTTTTACCACTATTATTCTTAAAAATATTCTGCCAGTATTTTCTAAACTCCCCTTAATTTTTGTCTTTAACATCGATTGCCAATCAATTTTGGTCGATCACATAATTATTTACATATTTACATATTTTATTTATTAACATATTTAAATTTTTAATCCAAAACACCAACAACAACAAGTGCATTTATTTTGGCCTTGAATTAAAATGTGTCGTTAGCACTATTGTAACATAATATTCTTTTTGGGCAATGCACTCATAATTTTATTGTTGTTGTTGTTGTTGTATACGCTTGTGCCAAGCATTGGGTTATGTTAAATTAGACTAGCGGCGCAAACCGAAGGGGATGAAAAGTATTAAGGTAAGCATGAAAAATGCTTATCGGAAATTATGATTTTCAAGTGCAAGGTTTTTAATGAAAAAAGTGTTGGGGAGTAATAGTGACTTTATGAGTACACTACACCTTATAAAAAATAAATAAATAACTGGCCATTTAAGCCCTTGAAAGGACTTTGACCTAGCTTCTTATAATCAATTGTGTTGTGCGTGTTAATAAGTTTGTACACAATTGACAGAGAACCGGACCTACATGTTTAACGCCGACTCCGAACGGCGATGAACGGAATGTTCTCGTTCTCAAGAAGCTTTACATGGCATTTTGATTACTCTCTGAGGTTTGCCATTGTGTGCAGAGAGTGGCGGCCGTACAGAAAAATTATTTTAATTCAAATAATTTTCTGTCGCTGCTGGGATTCGAACCTGGGTCTCCAAGTTCGTTGACATAGCGGCCACGCACTTTAACCAACTACGCCACGGACGCCTGCTTATATCTATCGCTTAAAAGCGTAAGAATCGTTACTTAGTCAACAAATTAACACACACTTGCGCAGAAATTGTTATATAACTGAAAGACAGTCAGACTTTAGGGCCAAACATATTTGTATCACTGCTCTAATTGATGTAAATGAGGACTTGCGTTCTAGTATAGATGACAATGCAGTTAGGTTCTTAGTTCTTTTAGACCACTCCAAGACTTTCGATACAGTCGACCATAATATATTGGAGACAGATCTTCTTAAATTATTTAACTTTTTGCCATCTGCCGTGAATCTTATTATATCTCTCCGATAGGTCACAAGCTGTCTTCGTCAATAACGTTTCCTCAGTTGAACAAATTCGATAATAGTTTCATGAGGATCTCTATCAACAGTGTCGTTGGCTCAGCTGCAATTATTGGAGCTATAATCTTACATACAGACTTGTGGGCAATTTGTGTTCAGCAAGTCGTATGTAAGGGCGGAGAAGAAAAAACACAAAGGAATAAAACGCAGAGATAAGTATTTTAAATCAAGGTTAGCATATTTTAAATAATTCTTACTTTTTCTCAGCAGGTTTCTTCTAGTTGGACAAAATGGTTGCTTTTCGAAAACTCGTACAATTATGGAGAAAAACTTTTCGACTTTTGGTATTCAATAAGTGAATGCCGGAAAAAGCCGCGACTCATCGAAAAAGAGCGATCGAGCAACTTTTTCGGTCATCGGTACTATAATATCGATACTCGAACAAGTCGATAAGTAAGTATTGGAGTTTAAAGAGTGTTACCTAACAAATTTGAGCTTTAGGCCAAGTATGTTGACAACAAGACAACATGAAGACAATCAAGGCAATAACCAACAACAATAACAACGACTCTGATAGAGCAAATAACACAGCAGACTAGACAGGCTGTTTCGTTGACCGCTACACCAACTCATCAGCTGAAATTATGACGATAAGAATTTTTTTTTATTGTAATTTATTTGTGAGGCGTAATAACACATCTATGCAGTCGTAAAACAAAATTTACCGCGCACATCTCCTGAGTGAGTAATAGTTCCTTGCAACTTACCGAGTATAAATGCAATGCAGCGCTGCTGCATGAATGTCGCATTGTCGATCTTTGAAGGGTTCTCTCTGTATTCCCATGACGTCAGAAATTTGTTGTTTAATTTTGTTGTGAGGGCTTAGAATAGGCCTTTATTGGTGGATCATATTTTTAATCTTAGCACCAATAATCAGCGAGTAATAATTCCAGGTAAAAAATTTCAAGTTGCGTTGCTTAAGCAGCTCCCTTAAGCGTTCCGATGACGTTTTGAATTTTTGTGTTGTTTTTCTAATGAAGTCAAAGAATTGGTGTCCTGGCGTCCGTGGCGTAGTTGGTTAAAGTGCGTGGCCGCTATGTCAAAGAACTTTGGAAACCCAGGTTCGAACCCCAGCAGCGACAGAAAATTATTTGAATTAAAATAATTTTTCTGTACGGCCGCCACCTCTCTGCAGACAATGGCAAACCTTAGAGAGTAATCAAAATGCCATGTAAAGCTTCTTGAGAACGAGAACTTTCCGTTCATCGCCGTTCGGAGTCGGCGTTAAGCATGTAGGTCCGGTTCTCGGTCAATTGTGTACAAACTTAATAACACGCACAACACAATTGATCATAAGAAGCTAGGTCAAAGTCCTTTCAAGGGCTGAAATGGCCAGTTATTTATTTATTTTATTTTTATCAAAGAATTGGTACCATTTTTTTAGTCATAGGTCTTATACTCAGCGAGTAACAATTCAATGCAACTCCGATGAATTTTGAAAAAAATGCATTTTTCAACTTTTTTGGAAACCTGCGCGGTAAAACGTAACTTCGTCACGTCAAAATCTTCTCGTCGAAAAGTATTCGTCTTTGCTCATCTTCAGTTTGCTTGTTTTCTATGGAAGAAACTGCCGCATTTTTGCCACTTATTTCAACCTGGACGAAATCGCTGTCATCAAACACATCAGGATTGAATGGGTGCATTCTGGCTGCTCGAAAGCCAGATTTTATCGTTGCTGTTTTCAGATCCAAATCTAAAACTGAACTCACAATAGCAGCTATATGCCGAATGCTAAAAATTATTTCTAAGCCATGAAATAATAAAAAATTCTTAAGTATTTGGAAATTGCTTACAATGAATGCGGCCCCTGATCAAATTATAGGGCTTTTAAACATAGCAAAAAATATTGCATTCTAATGTTTAAGTGTTGAATAATTTCGTTCAAGGCTTCACATAGGCTTTGTGTGAAGCCTTGGCCTTCTTACATATGTATAATATTTGGTACATACATAAGAAAACACAGCGTACACTACTTTTGCATGCAGCACACAAGAGAATCCTTTTTTTTATTATCAATGGTAATAAAATTCAAATTATATCCTATGCTTAAACACAAGGATACTAATGATTACAGTGGATTGGTTAAAACATCTCAGACTGAATCTGCATCTTAGGCGAATTTAATGCGTTGCTTTGTCTCTTGGCACCACTGTCCCATGCGGAAAGCATAAATTGAAAATGAAACTTTTACGAGTTTTCGTAGGTTAAAAAGTTGCGGAAGTAACAATGCAAACAATGGCGGACGACAAAACAAAAAAAAAAAACAAGAGTTAAATAATTCATAACTTTGCGCAAGCGAACTCACACGCACCAACACACACCAGCTCACACAAAATAAAGTGACACTCTCCAAAAATGCGGAAGCGGAACCCTCGACGCAAATGTTGCAAAAGCTGAATTATTAATGTGGCAGAAGAAATGAAAGTTTTATTTTGTTTTTTTTTTTTTTTTTTTTTTAAAATGTTTTCAGGACAAAAGCATTTTGTCTGATATTCAAAAAACCCACATTTACGAATATATTTGAAAAGTTAACCGGAAACACTTAAATGAATGGTTGCCAGATGTGCTAATATTTCAATTTTAGGGGCACAAAGCATTTCCGCATCGACGCATTTTACCGCGGTTGGCTTTTGAGATTGAATTTTGACATTGAATATTAAAATTACAATTTTGCTGATGATATTTCATTCCAGTTAGTTGGGCATTTCACAAATTCAATAAAATTAATGTTATTTCAAAGCGAACTTTAAAATGTTACACTATTTGCTGTCCATGTCGAATATGCTGCTGTTTTTACTGCTAATTTGTTGCATTGACAACAAACGGACACGGAAGCCATTCCTCTAGAGCTACCATTGCAAAATGGCTGTAGCGAAAAGCATTTCAATTGTAGTATTTGCCAATGAACAATGAACAATGAAAAAAGTTGGCAACATTATAATAAAAAACTCCACACTATTAATTTTTAAAGTCGCTTAGTTACTTTTTCAAATGCATAAAATTATGAAGATTCCAGTCCTTTGCGTTTTGGATAAATTTTTTGCACTAATTTTGTTAAGCCCAGTTGACTTGCTTTACAAAATGTTTTGTATAAAGCTGGAAGTTCATTCACTGCATTTGCATATGCGTCAGTCTACTCGCTGAACACAATGGAATAGAAATGTATGAAACAAAGGCGCCGAAAGCTCATTTCTACTGGGTGGGCAGTACAACTGGAAGGGCAGAACATTTTTTATTACATTAAAAATGTCATTAAGACGAAAAAACATATCAATAAAATATTTCGAAAAGATTGATGGTAAAATAAGTTCGATAAAAGCATGTGAAAACAAACAAAACATTTTAATTCAATATGAAACGAAAAAGTAATTAGTTTATAGTTAAATTTATAATTTTTTAAACAACTACTTTATTTTTTCTGGTGCAAATTTGCACTAGTATGGACTCCACGGGTTAGAAACAAGTGAAAAAATTTTTTTCAAAACGAGAACAAAAGTAGTGAATGCAATAAACTTAAATATTTCCGAAATATTTCTTCCTATCCTTGCGAGAAATAAATTCTCGCATAATGTCTAATAAGCTTAATTCTTCCGTTTTTTCCTTGTGGATATGAAGAAGTGCCGCATGCGTGAGGCGTTCCTGCGTCATAGTTGATTGAAGATATGTTTTAAGGCGGCGAAGGGCAGATGCTGCACGCAAAAAAAAAAAACGTTTATAGCCAGTTTGCCGCAAACGAACTTCATTTGTCGTGCTTAAAATCGTTATTTGCAAACGTTTCAACAGTTGTCATAATAATAGTCAGTTGTGAGAAACGCGTCATGTAGTTGCAGGAAATTAATTTCGATTGTCATAAGCGCGAGTGATCTTTAAATTGTAGCAATTAAAAAATTTGTTTTTCTCAACTGAAAACTTCGTCTGTTTTTCCCTTCATTGCATTAACACAATTTTTATAGTTCAGAATTACTTTTTGGACAAATTGTTACGATATAAGCAAGTTGGTAATTTGCTTAATACGCGGTCGAAGATAGCAACAGAGGTGCGATGAGTGCAATCCAAAGGAAGACGGACGAACATAGGGAGAAAGATAAATAATATAATAAATCATAATGACCAAAATAGTTTATATACATATTATATACATACATATATAAGAGATATTTTTAAGTTGATGACAACTGAATATTCGTTTGCGGCAAATACAACTCGCAAACGAAGTGTAGTTGGTGAATTTTTGAGTTGCGGTAAACGAAATGAGAAGTTTTTTTCAATTTATACACAATGTCGGTGCAATTTGATAGTTGAATATCAGATAACTGCTTTCGCTATCATTTTTGAAAATGCTGGCAGCACACAGATTCCACGCCAATTCCCTTAAATAGCCTTTCTCCGGAATCTTGATAATTAGGCCGTTGGACCACTCATCTGGAAAACTTTCATTTTGCCATGCGATACGGATAAGTGGCCACAGAAGCTCAGCGGACAGTCTTGAATGAACTTTGTAGAATTCCGCTGGTATGCCGCCGCTTCCTGCTGCCTTGTTGTTGGGAAGTGACTTTATTGCGTCGCAAAGCTCGCTCACGCTAGGTGGATTTGCGTTTATTTGGATATTGGTGTTTATGTTGGACAAGCCGGCCGCGAAATTTGGGGCGTCATCGGCCATAATGTGGTTGAGAACCGCCGAAAAATGACGCTTCCGTCGTGCCAACTGCTCGTCCTCTGAATGTAAAAGTCGACCGCTTTCATCCTTCACGGGGTCTTCGATTGTGAGGTTTTTGTCGATCTTCTGCTTTGTAATCTTATAAACGGCGCTGCTGTCACCGCGGTATGCGGCCTCTTCTGCTTGGTGGGCTAAATCGTCTATACGGTTTCGTTTGTCGCGTCTTACACTTCTTTTCGCTTCTTTTTGCTTCATGCGATACTGGGTTTCAAGCTCTTTCCGCCGATCTGGGGAAGTAGTTGCTCTCATGTTGATCTTGAGCTTCGCACGCTCTGAAATCAGGGTCCAGGTGTCTTCGGACATCCAAGGGTGGAAGCTGCGTGGTGGTCTGCCGACAGCTTCATCTCCTGTTGAGCGGTAAACTGCCTTTATTTCTTCCCAGTACTCTGTTGTTGTGAGTTCCGGGGTCATGGCAAGGTTGGAAGTACGCTCCTCTAACAGTTCCCGAAAGTTGGCTGCAGCTTGGAAGTTTTTCAACCTGTTGGTAAAATATACAGGCGCTCTCCGATTAGAGCTTAATCAATGTTGTTCTGCTGCGGTGCGAAGTCGAATGCTCGCTATCATTAGATGGTGGTCGTGAGTATTTCCGATATCGGCGCCTCTCCTGTTTCTTACGTCCAAAAGGCAGCTTCTAAACCGGCGCGTGATGGCAAAGTGGTCGATTTGATTTTCCGCTCTTCCACCGGGGGAGACCCAGCTAACCTTGCAGCAGAGTTTGTGCTGAAACATGGTTCCACCTATAATCAGGCGGTTTGTATTTCAAAATTCTAAAAACCTTTCACCATTGTCATTTTGGTTACCGACGCCATGTTTGCCCATAACGTGTCTCGGGTGATCGTTGACTTGCCCGACTTTGGCATTCAGGTCGCCCATCACTATTATTATGTCTCCTCTGGGTACGGCGTTGTAGGTGACGTTTAACCTACTGTAGAAGGCTTCCTTTTCGCTGTCAGGAGCTAGCTCGGTAGGCGCGTAACACTGTATGATGGAATCTTTACCTACTAAAATAATAAAAAATGTTTTTTTTTTTCAACTCAAAATAAGTTTTTTTCTAATTTCGCAAAAGAAGTACAGTTTTTATTTATGAGGAAAGTTCAAGGATTTAATCCTATGTAGGAAGCACTTTTAAGCGACAAAAAAAAAAATTCAAAATTAAAATTCTACCCAAAAACGTTCGCAAAACCTTCGCTTATGGTTCAGTGGGTATCTTGCCGAAGTTAAACATTGAGTTGTTTAAGATTGATTAAAATTGTTAACTTAACCAAATTAAATTAAATATGAATTCCATTAAAAACCCTGCAGCGCAGTGCTCGAAAATGAACATGTTTACTTTTCATTTAATTTGATTCAATTTCATCTGAACTCATCCCACTAAAAGCACAGTTAAAACGGTCATGTTTGAACTGTTTGAGTTCATGGACTACAAGTTATTTTCTAGACTCGTGAGTGTTGTTGTTATCTCATCTGCTTATCCACTAAAGTTAATTTTTATCTAAGTACAGAATGAGTTAACAATCAACAAACAAAAAAAAAAAAAGAACAAAAAAAGGACGAAAAACAACAATAACCATTTATATTATTGCTAAACTTAAGGAGTTCTCGGTGCTTTCAAGCATTGCAACAATTATGGGAAAAAGTTCAAAAGCAACAGAGGTAACGGAACGACCAAGAAAAACATTGGAGAAATTAAGGAAATATTTGAATTATATTTTTTTTTTGTCTATGGTAAGCATACACGGTCACACCCATGGCGAAAAGCTGCCCACAAGAGCTGCACCTTAAAATGTAGAAAATGAGTTGAAAAAAAAAGGAAAAGAAAAATTTAATTAGAACAAGTGCAGAGCATTCCCTGGGTTGCCATTTGTAAATGAATAACTTAATTTGCCTTTTTCCGCTCTTGTTGCTGCTATTGTTATGGTATTTACATGTTGTTGTTACTGTTGTTGTTATCGTTGTTGTCGTTGCTGTTGTTGTGTTGTTATATCGCTCTGCTTTCTTCGCCTTTCTACTTTTTCTAAATATAATTCAATTTTCCGCCTCCGCGTGATCCGCCTCGTGACCCACTTCCACACCCTGTTTACAAAAATGTTACACAAGAATTTCAACATGTCCTTGTTGTTATTGCTATTGTAATTTTGTTGTTTTAATTGTTGTTGTTGCTATGTTTCTCTTGCCTCTTCTTGTGCAATGTATGCAAATTTTCCGCAAAGTCCATTAGTTAAGTGTGAAAATTAGGGTCATTTTTAATTGTAGGTAGTATATATAGCAAAGGTATAGCGTGCTGGGAACCCAAGACGGTTGGTTTAAAAACAGAACGATTTTATTATATTTTCTTTTGCGATTTCGTGCAACGCTCCAATTCCAACAGAGAAATAGAAATTTATGCAATTTTATGCATATTTTTCACACTTGGTCGTCCTTAAGTGACCAGTTGAGAAGGGAATTTGCTTCTTCTTTGTTTTTGTGACTTAAAATATTTCAGTTGTTTTACTTATTTATTTCAGTTATGAAAGCATAAAAAATCTCCACCTTAGGTGCATTTTTGTGCTACTAAGCAGTGGCATGCATTAATATTTCTAAATTAGCTGACAGTGTTGTCAACTTTTGCGAGATTTAGTAGCACAATGTTGCTCATTTAAATTTTATGAATTGGTCCGTTGTTGTTAATTCATTGCTTTTGTTGCTAATGTTACCAAATAATTGTACATAATCGACATTTTATTTGTTCTGTCAGGAGTTTAAAGGGATTCAACAGTATTATTTCAACAAATTTCCATGAGTATCTGAAATAAACATAAGTGGGTCAATTGCATACAAAACGCTCTTTTTTTGTCCCCGCTCTTTTAACTCTGTTTTTAGGCATAAACAAAAAGAAACAAACAAATAAAAAATGAGAAAGTGATCACTGAAGAATATTTACTGACAAAACATATTTTTCAGAATCCTAAAATTGTTTGCATATTTGTTTTGAAGAATATTATATTGCTGTCTCGTACTCGCTTAATACCAGGGTGCGGAAAAATTCGCTCACGAACGATCAAAAATTCAGTCTTCTCATGGAAACTCATTTTGCAATTGTATTTTATTATGATCATGGTAGAATTATAAGGTAGGTCCGACTCGGAGAAGAATGGAGTGGAAAGCAGCGAAAAAGGGGGCTAGTTGTCAAAATCAGCTGTTCATATCGAGTTTATTTATGTTCATGTTTCGCAGTTGATTTTAGGTTAAACTTTTTACAAGCTTTTTTTCAAATTGAACACTTCCCCGGCATTTTATAGATTTATTTACAATGTTTTTACAATATTTCCACTCAAATTAACACAAACTTAACACACGTGTCCGCACTATTTACAAATTGAAAACATGATATTTCTTTTTTCATTTGACATTTCCACCAACTTCGTCATTTTGACAACTACCCAACCTTTTCACTATCCACTCTTCGTTGACGCGGGAGGGCATTGAGCGACTCGGCACTACCTTATAATTCTACCATGATTATGATAAATTCTTCTGAAATCGAACGTTCACGAAAACATTGCCTTCGTGCTCTCTCACAAGAGACTAAATGCAATGATTTTTTGCTCCCGCGCTCAAATTACGAACAATCGCTTTTGGTAGCTCACTCATAAGAAAAATGTTTACATAAAAAAACTGCATACATCTTGAACCATGTATAATAACAAAAATAATAAATACAAGATTATGCCATGCGCATGTCTGCCTACGTCATGATCGACCCAATGTCAAAATCAGCTGTTTTTCACTGAGCAAAACATAAAAACAACTGTAGCTGAAAAAAAGAAAATCGTACAGAACTATTTCGCACTATCTTTCGTCTTTTCTTGCACGAACAGAAAATCAGTGAGAAGAACAGATAAAGAGTCTTTTCCTATCTACGTCACGAAAGACCTAACGTCTTGCGCAGAACGGTGCAACTTTTTCTGCCTCTGATGGCGTTATCTGATTTCTATTATTTTGGGTATAATAATACAAAGTACTATTGACAGTTGCTTGGGAAACCAGCATCTGTCAAATAAAAAGTCAAGAAAGAGAGCGTTCAATTATTGCTTATGTTTTCGCCATTGTTTATGTTTCAGCGCTTGAAAATAACCAAACATTTGCTTACAAAATATTGCCTATTTTATTTAATCAATAGTGAATTATTTAACGTACATATTTTGTGGAATTTATTTATTTTTACATTCGTTTAATTTTTGTTGAACGCACAACTGTTTTTGACAGATGCTGGTTTCCTTGTTGCTGAGAAAACCAATACTTGTCAATGCTACCTGTATAATTGTATCATGTCTTGAACGTTCAATATCTTAAGAATTTATCATAATGAAATACAATCGCAAAATGAGTTATCGTGAGAAGATTGAATTTTTAATCGTTCGTGAGCGACTTTTTTAAAGTTCATGAGTAAAGCGCAAACGGAATAAATCTTTAAATTCATTCTCTTGTGAAACGAACGAAAGCAGATAGAAGCAATCGATTACTTAAATTGCTTTGTTGTGCATTCGCTTGGTTAATTTGAAAATTGTACAGAGTATCAAATATATTAATAGGCAAAAATTATTGCCTATTATAAAGAAACAAATTTTTGTATTATTTAATTATTTTGTATCAGTTGAAGAGTGTTTTTCTTTTCGTTTTGTTTTTGATTTTTTTCTTTTTTTTAATTATATAATCACAAAATTTTACTTATTTCTTCGCTGTCAGAGTAAAAATTGATCACTGCAAAAATACGCTCACGAACGATTAAAGATTCAATCTTCACAATATGAGTTACGTATCGAATTTTAAAATGAGCGTTCACAACCAAAGAACGATCATGAGCGAGCGAGCCAACGACGCTTGCAGCGAAGTTTTTTCGTTCGTGATATTTACGAACTTTGCTTTTGATGGTGAGCGATCGTAAATGCTTTTGTTCGTCGCATAACTTTCTCACTCATGAGAAATTGAAAGCATAAAATTATTAGCAGTGATTAATTGTGAGAACAATCGTATTTTGATCGTTCTCCGTACCCTGCTTAATACAAAAACATAAGTCCCCAGTTACACTTTTTGATGGAAAACATGAAAAAAAATGTGAAAACAATGCAAAAAATAACAAATAATAACTGTTTTCTAATGATAGCATTTATTTCTTATGTTTTATTTTGTTGTTATTCTCAAAACATTGTCATCGCGAATTTGGCTTTCGACATTTAATCCTCAAGCATTGTATTGAACGTCACATCGTTTTTTACACCTCGTTAGTTTTAATTTAGGAGTGGTATAGAATCTATAGAATACTATAGATGACAAGTAAGTTATATTAAGGAAGTGCAGAGATTAGTTCTCATGAAATTCTAAAAATTAAGACGATTAAATAATATTAAAGTAAATTTTTTTTTGTTCTCTCAGTTCATTACGATAAGTGCGTGTAAAAATGTAGTGAACGTCACGCGGAGTTTTATTAAACGAAATGAAGAATATAAACGAAAGCAAAAAGAATAGTACCTATCATAGGTTGCCAGTTATGTGGGAAAAATCCCATTTGTGGTAATTTTTAATTGTCCTTGGGAATTTTTTTTTTTGGGAATTCCCAGGGTATTTTTTAATAAGCGTGGGAATTCCTATGGTATTTTTTTATTAGCGTGGGAATTCAGTGTGGTATTTTTTAATTGCCGTGGGATTTGGGAATTTTTTTCTTCAAATGATTTTTTTCCGTTTATTAAGCCAAAACTTCATATGAAATCATTGCCATTATACGCATTAAACGCTCTGTTTACACAACGATTTTATGTCGTATGTTACGCATTTAAATTTAGCAGTTTGCGACCCTGTTTCGAAGTTCGTATGACCCCTTTTAGTCCCGGTTTCCACTCAAGTCTTGACGGTCAAGTCTTGAGTTCGGTGGTACGGGAATCGTAACTAAGGGAAAGAAAGAAATTGACTGTACCGTCAATTCTTGGGCAATTCGTTTTGTGTTCGTTCGTTGTCCCGCTACTTTTTCTATTCATTTTGCGCATCATTGGCGTCATTTCATTTCATTTCTATAAGATGAAATGAAACGGCAGTATATGATACACATCGTCAACTCTTGATGTGTGGAAACTGAATCGTCAAGTTTTAAAGGGAATGTTAAAAAATTGAACATCAAGACTTCACGAGTGGAAACCAGGACTTACATTGTTCAAGACTTGAATTCAAATCTGTGAGTTTGTAGGCAATTTGCAGCACATCGGAAGCGACGAAAGGGTAAGAGAACACTTGCGCTGTACCGTCAATTTTTTGGCAATTTTTATACCCCCACGTTTAAAAAACGTAAATGGGGGTATATTAATTTTGTCACTCCGTTTTTAACGCCCATAAGGAGGCGTGGTAGGTATAGAAAAGTGTATATATTCTTGATCAGCATCACCATCCGAGTTGATTTAGCCATGTCCGTCTGTCTGTCTGTCTGTCCGTCTGTCCGTCTGTCTGTGATCACGATTACAGCCGTAATTTGAAAGCTATCATCACGAAATTCAATATTTAAGCTTTTCTCTAAAAAATAAAGGTAAAGTTCGTAAATGAGTCAAATCGGATGAAAACCACGCCCACCTTCCATACAAAGTGACTTTATCAAAACGGTAAAATCTCTTAGAATTCAACAAAAATAAATATATGGACTTGCAATTTTGCATATGAGTTTTGATATTCAAAATACACTCTTAGTATGAAATTCAATCAAATCGGATGAAAACCACGCCTACCTCCCATATAAAGTGACTTTATCAAAAAAGTACAATTCCTCTAAAATCCACAAAAATTAATGTATGGACTTGAAATTTTGCATATACACTTTGATATATAACGTGTACTATGTGTATGGAATTCAACCAAATTGAGTGAAAACCACGCCCACCTCCCATACAAAGCGACTTTATCAAAAAACAAAAGCGAATATTTTCTGTTAAAAATATAACGAAAACGTTTTTACAGATAAACATTTTATTGATTGTTTCAGACTTTGAAAATACTTTGGTTCGGCCGTGGGGGTATTTTAACTTCGGCCCAATCGAAGATCATTTCTTACTAGTTTGTATTCCTTTTGTTCTCTTCGCTGTTTTGACAAAGAGCTTCACATTATTTTTCGTTTGCTTGCGTGCGCTTGGTGTTCTGTGTTCTATGTAAAAGCCAGAACTGTATTTAAAAAAAAAATATTTTTATAAAGCATTTTTTATGTACAGTAACCTGTATAAATTAAAAAAAAAAAAATAACTTCTTATATCTACAAAATTTTTTTGAAAACAGCTCCTGTTTTTGGTTGCTACACATATTATATGTACCTTAATGCAAAAATTTGTGGTATTTATACATTTTTTATTTATAATGGGTCAGCCAAATAACTTTTTTTTTTAAAACAGGGCGCAAAACATCGAGTTTAGCTTCGGCTGTGTGGCACGTAGCGCCGTCCTGTTGAAACCAAATGTTGCCAATATCCTTCTCTTCAATTTTTGTGAACAAAAATTCGTTCAACATGGCCCGATAACGATGGCCATTGACTGTAACGGCCACTCCTTGCTCATTTTCAAATTATGCCTCTGGACCAGTGGCGTTCCTAGGGGGGGGGCGGTCCGCCCCGGGTACCACCATTTTAGGGGTGACACCATTTCGATATTTTTTTTAATTTCTCAAACAGCAAGAAAAAGGTACAAATACATTACGTTAAAAAATATGTGTCCCATTTTGTCGCATTGAAATTATTTTTAACAATTTGTGTATCAGTAGCTTCATGCGAAAGGAGTTTTTCCAAGCTAAAATTAATTAAGACTTATTTAAGGTCTTCCATGGGACAGACAAGGCTTTCCGATCTTGCTATTTTATCCATTGAAAACGAGCTTGCAAGTAATATTGATTTCGATGAGGTAATTTCAAATTTTGCAGCTCTTAAAGTAAGAAAAGTTAGTTTTTAAGACAACGCCATTAATAAGATTTGTTTGTTTAACGTTATACCTACATATACAAATATGTACCTGAAAATCTAATGTTTTTGTTTAATTTGTGTAAGTTTTTTGTGTAAGTTTTCTTTTTTACCTTATCCCTATATATCTAAATATGTAGACTAGGGCGGGTCAATTTGTTCGGATGAGAAAAAACCAAAAATGCGTATAGCAGAAATGTAATCTATGGTGAATTCTTAGAAAATTTCCCCGAGAAACCATAGGTCTAAAATCAATCCCAATATCCTATAGCTGAGGATATTACTTCCAGTTTTGTTTACTTTTTTAATACTACAATGTGAACAATGTTATAAAATAGTAAAAATGAAGAATTCAAATGTAAAATTAAAAATTATCAAAACGTTTCTACGATTATTTTTACATTTTTGGCAATTTTTAAATATCAGGCTGGTAAAATTTGGTTTTAAAGCCAAAATATTTTTCGAATAAATTCAGATTGGGAGAGCTGGCAAAATTTCCTTTTCAACAAGCCCAAAATCAATGATATACGCTGCATACACAAATTTTGACCTCAATATGCGCGATATTGGGATTGATTTTAGACCTATGGTTCTTGGGGAAGTTTTCTCAGAATTCATCATAGATTACGTTTCGCTATACGCTTCTACGATCTATAAAAAATTTGACCCGCCCTAATGTAGACACCTGAAAATGTTATATTTTTGTTCTGGTTTTTACAAATTCTTATTGTTTGTCATATGTTTTGTTTTTTTTCGGAGAAGATAAAGATAGTAATAAAAACACTTAATCTCATCGAATTGGTTTCTTTTGGCATATAGACATTTTTTTATAGGGGTGAAACCATGAATATCCGCCCCGGGTGTCACCAAGCCTAGGAACGCCACTGCTCTGGACCAAAATCCGCACCAAACAGTGACTCGTTTTGGGTGCATCGGCTTTTTAATGTATGCGTGCGGGTTTTCTGTGCCCCAAATGCGACTATTTTGCTTGTTTACATACCCGCCAAGATCAAAATGAGCTTCATCTGAAAAGATGATTTTTTTGGCAAAATCGGCACCTTCGATCGCAGGCCCACTTCCCAGCGTTGTTCAAGCGTATACATAAACATGTTCGTTCAGCGGAAGGATAAAACTAATTATCTGTGGAATCAGATATGTGCTAAGTGTTACCATTCACGAAATAAGCACTAGTTGAAAAAAAAACGTTAGATGGCGGACCCTTTACATTTATGAGATTTATTGTGGTATTTTTTAATGCGTATGGGATTTTTTTCGGTATTTTTAAATGCTTATGGGATTTTTGGTGGTATTTTTAAAAAGTGTGGTATTTTTGTGGTAATTTTTAATGATCGTGGGATTTTTTGTGGTATTTTTTAATCGTGGTGGGAATTTTTTTTGTTTACCTTTGTCGTGGTAATTTTGGTGGTATTTAATTTATGCTTCTGTGGGAAAAAAGTAATTTCCGTGGGAATTTTTCCGAATTTTAACTGGCAACCTTGTACCTATGTATGTTTGACTTTGACCTGATTTTTGTTTTTACTAACTGATATCGCCCATTTTACATTGAAGTGATCAGTTGCGCTGATTATCTCCGATTTGGCTCAAATATTTTTCTTGTATTGGTCTATTGGTTTGAAAATCAAATTCGAAGTTATAAGTTTTTAGAATAGTTTTTCGCGGCCAAAATAGGGTCTATATTGAGACAACGTAGCTCCATCAACTTAAGACCGATTACCGGTAATATAGTATCATTGGAAAAGTTATTTCATCTATTTTGAGGAAAAGTACAAAATTTTTGAAAATGTTGCAATAAATTGACTCATTCTTAACTTGTTTAAGTTTAATACCATGCCAGCAACACGTGCTATAATTTTTTTTCTTTTTTATAATTTTCATTTTTTTACGTTAGGTTATACCTTTCCAATGATATAAAATGAAGATGTGGTTTTAAAGGGTTCAGAAAAGGTATATTGTAAAACATAAAGATTTAATAAACTTGCAATACAAATTCAGCTAGCTATTGAATTTTTAATTTTTTGTAAAAAAATAAAGAAAAAAAAATTGGATGAACATTTTATGTAAAGCTGAATTATATACTTTATATTTACTTTTTATTTTTATTTTTTTTCAAAAGAATAAACCCTTTTTTTTCTTAAACTCCCAATTTGATTTACATTATTTGGTTAAGCGCAACAAAATGTATTGAACGTCACAAAAAGTATTGAACGTCACCCTGTTGTTTTTTCTAAAATTGCTTATTATTTAAAAATTTTCTTTTATTCATTGCTGCAAGTCTACTACTTTGAAAATTTTTAAATTTTTAATGATTTTTCTCGCATATCTGCTATGTGACGTTCAATACAAAAATCGTATTAAAACCAAAGAAAAAAGTATTTTTTTCAATGCCTAAAAACAATTTCGAATTCTCCATTAATTTTCACTTAATTTGACCACTCTAACGGGAAAATTTAAAAAACTTTAAAAACAACACATGAAAATCTTGATCATCTATTATATTTTTTAGTGTGAAAGCTCCGCTATAAAGAAGAAATGAGCGATATTCAGTCGCTTTCCACCTGTCCAGTTCGTATAGAGTTCTCGGCTTTCGATTGAATTCAAAAAGAAACTGTTTACTTTGTAAAATGTTTTTGCCAGATATCTTCTCAATTTGCAATTTCGTAAACGAATAAACTGTACCTTTTGTTTTCGTCCAAAGTTTAAGAAGCTGTCGTGTCATTCCCAAGCACACAGCATGCATGTAGTCCAACGGAAATTGACTAACGCAATCAATGTTAATGGATTCTAGCAGAAGTGGTTCTAGCTTGGTGTGATGTCCAGGATGAGTTCGGTTCTTAAATGTTTCACCAGTTCTATTCTGCTCACTGCATGGCGGAAAAGTTATCCGTCTTTTAAAGCTTTGTCCTTTTTGAATGCACTTAGTGCAAGAGAAATAGCCTGAATGTGATTTGATGTTCAGCAAAAAAGCACGTGCTGGAGTATCGCAAACAAAAAAAATCAACTTTAATATTAAAAAATTTCTGTTCGAACACAAATCCGACATTAATGAGAACATTTAACTCTTCAATTAAGTGCTCTAAAAAAATATTTGAACTTTCTGGCTTTGTTTTTTCAATTTGATTATTTTCTATACTTAGGTTTATATAGCATCCAACTAAAAACACGTCCGGAAAGTCGGCAACGCTTAGCATAATTGGCCAAAGATTCTGTTTCGAACTTTTAAAAAGGGGAAGCCCGTCAATTCCAAAGTTTCCCATTTGAAAAATATTTGTTTTTCTTGGTGTTCCCCTCAAAGGTTCCGAAATTCGATGTAACGATATAGTAACGAATTCTTTACGACAGTTCGGAATAGTAACGAATTAGTCGGAATTTCGATAAAGTCGTCAAGTTTGGTTCGCTGGGTTACTATCTATATATATAAAAAAGGAGTTTATGTTTGTAAGGCCGCAATAGACTCCTAAACTACTTATCCGATTAGCATGAAAATTTGTGTATAGAAGTTTTTTGGTACGGTGCGTGTTTGTGGGCTATCAATTTTGATCCACCTTGAACACCAGAGGGCGCTGTAGTACAAATTTTTTACAAAACTGCCTAAAACTCATAAACTGCTAATGCGATTAGAATGAAAAGTGGTATACAGTGGGTTTCATGTACGTTGAGTGTTATGCTGCTATCGTTTTTGACCTATCTTGAACACCAGAGGGCGCTATAGTACAAATTTTTTACAAAACCACCTAAAACTCCCAAACCGCTCATGCGATTAGAATGAAAATTGGTATATAGTAGGTTTCAGGTACGATGAGTTTTTCAGCACTATCTTCTTTGACCCACCTTGGACACCAGATGGTGCTGCAGTACAAATTTTTTACAAAATCGCATATTTTTAGTTGTTTTCTTAGGTTACATGTGCAGATATTTACAAAATATTAAATGTTTCTTAAATTTAGTAAAATAAAAATAATTTCCGTTATTTTGATATCAAAACATGAACATATCTTGAAAACTATGAAAAATTTTACTACAACGATATATTTAATGCAACATCGTTGTTCAAAAATGATAAAAAAACAATCAGAAATTTAATTTTGCGACTTTCGAGTCAAATATCTCCGCTGCTTTTGTATACATTTTGTTAAATTTTTTTTTGTCTTAAAGCTTCATTAAAGTACTATGGAAACCCTATTGCATAAATACCGGTAGTTGAGTATATATATTTTAAATATTTTTTTCAAAAAATGTCTGAAATTTTGGTGTTTTCCTCACAAAAAGGCTCAAAATTTGTTTTTGTTGTAAAAATAATTTAAATTCAAATTCGTAAATTTTCAACTCTATTTAAAACTTATAACATTTATAAGCAACAATTATTTTAATTTTACGCAAAAATTAAAAACCATTTTTGTGATTCAAAAAGCAAGGCCTACCCTAGATTTTTTCGAACAAAATTTTTTTTTCCAATATTGTGTTTTTACTATTTTGAAATAATAATTGTTGAATATGAATATTGAATATTTGAATAAATAATTATTTTGAATAAAAATAGACAAGCTAAAAAATTAATTTATTAGAAAAAATTATCTAAGTATCTCTTGCCAATCAAAAGTTATAGCCAATAATGTTTATCCAAAATATATATACAAAAAGCAAAACGCTGTCTACATTTTTTTTCCTTTTTTTTAAATACATTTTTTTCAAGTACGAGATGGCTTCAATTTCTGCCACACCTCCTTTTACCGCCCACAAATCAATAAAAATGCTATATTTCCTACGGTTTTCGTCGATTGGGCTACATTTTGGTAATTTAGTCTGTATGCTTACTATCGGCAACTGTACTAAAACAGGGAAGTGTCCATCTACTAGAAAACTGGGATGAGCATTATATAAGAGGGTGTGGCTCCGCCCATACAGTTAAAATTTGTATTATCGAATAGCTTTGAAAATAAAAGTAGCAATACTTACATACAAACTCAAAATGGAGTTACTATTTGGTGATCTTCTGCTACTGGGAAACTGTAACGGGCAGTGGAAAATGAAACAGTGGTGTCAAACTATGAGTCTAAGAAAAGTTTTGAATACACCTATTATGTTCCCATATAGTTGCAGGGTGCAGCAACGCGCACCGGGAAAAGCTAGTCTAATATATAAAATTCTTCTGTCACGGGGTGCGTGATCGAACTCCTCCGAAACGGCTCGACCGATTTTCGTGATCCTTAGCGAGGATATTAGTCAGGGGTGAGAATCGAACAACATCTATTTTTCATCCCCCTAAAATAAGGGGGCGTGGCACCTCCCATACAACCCAAATCTACGGTAGCGAATAGCTCTGAAGTTATAGGTCGCATAGTATCGGAATTCGGTGTTCTATCTCAATTTACAAGAGCCGTTCCACACGTAAAATTTTATGGGCGTTGAATGTGGGGCGTGGCAATTTTTCAGCCAAATTTTCAGTATAACTTTCAAGCTATAAGTCACACATTAATGAAACTCGGTTAGAACGTTCTATTTAGTCGTGTCTTTCGACTTGCAAAATTGAGCCAGTATAGGCCAAAGGGGTGTGGCACCGCCCATACAATTAAAATTTATGATATCGAATAGCTTTGGAACTAAATGCCGTATAATAATGAAATTCAGTATGGAGTTGCCACTTGGTGATATATCTACTATAAAACTGGGATGGGTTTTGAAAAAAGGGGTGTGGCTCCGCCCATACACTTAAAATTTTTGATATCAGATAGCTTTGGAACTAAATGTCGTTTAACAACGAAATTCAGTATGGAATTAATATTGGGTGATATTCTTCTACTAGAAAACTGAGACGTCATTGAACAAGTAGGTGTGGCTCCGCCCATACAAGCCAAACTTGCGATATCGAATAACTTTGGAATTGTAAGTAGCACAGCCTCGAAATTTGGTTATCAATTTCCACGAGTCTTTCCAGTTAGAGATAGAGATAGAGATAGAGATACAGATAGAGATAGAGATAGAGATAGAGATAGAGATAGTGATAGAGATAGAGATAGAGATAGAGATAGAGATAGAGATAGAGATAGAGATACAGATAGAGATAGAGATAGAGATAGAGATAGAGATAGAGATAGAGATAGAGATAGAGATAGAGATAGAGATAGAGATAGAGATAGAGATAGAGATAGAGATAGAGATAGAGATAGAGATAGAGATAGAGATAGAGATAGAGATAGAGATAGAGATAGAGATAGAGATAGAGATAGAGATAGAGATAGAGATAGAGATAGAGATAGAGATAGAGATAGAGATAGAGATAGAGATAGAGATAGAGATAGAGATAGAGATAGAGATAGAGATAGAGATAGAGATAGAGATAGAGATAGAGATAGAGATAGAGATAGAGATAGAGATAGAGATAGAGATAGAGATAGAGATAGAGATAGAGATAGATAGATAGAGATAGAGATAGAGATAGAGATAGAGATAGAGATAGAGATAGAGATAGAGATAGAGATAGAGATACAGATAGAGATAGAGATAGAGATAGAGATAGAGATAGAGATAGAGATAGAGATAGAGATAGAGATAGAGATAGAGATAGAGATAGAGATAGAGATAGATAGATAGAGATAGAGATAGAGATAGAGATAGAGATAGAGATAGAGATAGAGATAGAGATAGAGATAGAGATAGAGATAGAGATAGAGATAGAGATAGAGATAGAGATAGAGATAGATATAGAGATAGAGATAGAGATAGAGATAGAGATAGAGATAGAGATAGAGATAGAGATAGAGATAGAGATAGAGATAGAGATAGAGATAGAGATAGATAGATAGAGATAGAGATAGAGATAGAGATAGAGATAGAGATAGAGATAGAGATAGAGATAGAGATAGAGATAGAGATAGAGATAGAGATAGAGATAGAGATAGAGATAGAGACAGAGATAGAGATAGAGATAGAGATAGAGATAGAGATAGAGATAGAGATAGAGATAGAGATAGAGATAGAGATAGAGATAGAGATAGAGATAGAGATAGAGATAGAGATAGAAATAGAGATTGAAATTGAGGTTGAGGTTGAGATTGAGATTGAGATTGAGATTGAGACTGAGTTTGAGATTCAGATAGAGATAGAAATTATTTCCGCTACGACAGCAACGCGTCGGGTACCAGCTAGTTTACTATAAATTTTTATTTACGAGTATTTTTGTAAAAATTTGGTCAGTTTTGCAATACATAGGTTGCTACTTCCACCTTTGTTAACTTTTAAAATACTAAAATGTGAAGAATGTAATAAAATAGTAAAAATGAAGAATTCAAATGTAAAATTAAAAATTATCAAAACGTTTCTACGATGACTTTTACATTTTTGGCAATTTTTAAATATCAGGCAGGCAAAATTTGGTTTAAAAACCAAAATATTTTTCAAATAAATGCAGATTCGGAGAGCTGTCAAAATTTTCTTTTCAACAAGCCCAAAATTAATGATATACGCTGCCATTTTTTGACTATTCTACAGTATTTTTATATAAAACTATAAAATTCATACACAAATTTTGACCTCGATATGCCCGATATTGGGTTTGATTTTAGACCTATGGTTTCTTGGGATAATTTTCTTAAAATTCATATAGATTTCGTTTCTGCTATACGCTTAATCGATAAAAAATTTGACCCGCCCTATTGAATATACTTAGGTTCGGCCGTGGGGGTATTTTAACTTCGGCCCAGTCAAAGATCATTTCTTACTATTTTTTTATTTTAGTTGTGAGGCGTTATAACACACCTATGCTGTCGTAAAACAAAATTTACCGTAGCACGTCTCCTGATTGAGTAATAATTCCATGCAAAGCATTACATTTCTGTTACACAAGCTGTTATCTTCATTATCTTCACGACCTAACGACGTCAGATTTTTGACGTAGAATACGTCATTCGCGGAGGTAAGTAGGGTGGTTGATAGTGATCAGGTGTCGGTATTTATATAACTTTTTGAGCCTTTTGTGGGCCTAAAGTACTGATCATACAATGTTGATATTAGCACTTGTTGGTCTGCTTGATCCTCAATGCGACAAAAATTCATGTTAGAACTCTCTAACTTATATAAATTTTACACAATTACATGAAATATAAAGCCAACATTTGATGTTTTTGCTTGCTTAAACTTGCTACCTATTTATCGACAGTTTCCGGTTTTATCGACAAAACTATAAAATTTGTATGGGAGCCCCCCTAAGGAGTGGTCGGAAGGAATAGGTGTCAAAGGCAAAAATGTTCCTTTTGAAAAAGCAATGGGGGTCGGTCAAATATATTTACCCTCTCCAGCACTCTCTTAAAGGTCATATGCTCCGGTGTATGGAATAAATATACAAAAACCATAAAATTTGTATGGGAGCCCCCCTAAGGAGTGGTCGGAGGAAATTGGTGTTAAAGGCATAAATGTTCCTTTTGCAAAAATAATGGGGGTCGGTGATACATATTAACCCTTTCCGGCACAAACACAATAAAATTTGTATGGGAGCCCCCCTAAGGAGTGGTCGGAGGGAATAGGTGTCAAAAGCAAAAATGTTTCTGTTGCAAAAGTAATGGGGGTCAGTGATACATATTAACCCTTTCCGGCACAAAAACCATAAAATTTGTATGGGTGCCCCCCTAAGGAGTGGTCGGAGGAAATAGGTTTAAAGGCAAAAATGTTCCTTTTGCAAAAGTAATGGGGGTCGGTGATACATATTAACCCTTTCCGGCACAAAAACCATAAAATTTGTATGGGAGCCCCCCTAAGGAGTGGTCGGAGGAAATAGGTGTCAAATGCAAAAATTTTCCTTTTGCAAAAGTAATCGGGGTCAGTGATACATATTAACCCTTTCCGGCACAAAAACCATAAAATTTGTATGGGAGCCCCCCTAAGGAGTGGTCGGAGGGAATAGGTGTTAAGAGCAAAAATGCTCCTTTTGCAAAAGTAATGGGGTCGGTGATACATATTAACCATTTCCGGTACTTTTTTAAAGGTCATATGCTCAGGTGTATGGAATAAATATACAAAAACCATAAAATTTGTATGGGAGCCCCCCTAAGGAGTGGTCGGAAGGAATAGGTGTCAAAGGCAAAAATATTCCTTTTGCAAAAGTAATGGGGGTCAGTCATACCTATGAACCCTTTCCGGCACTCTCTTAAAGGTCATATGCTCAGGTGTATGGAATAAATATTTTGCTAAATAGTTTTTAAAAAAGATGTCATCAAAAGCGAATTGACTAATTCTACGTCTTGTGTTACGACATAGTCGAAACTACTGTATCTTTTTTTTTATTTATTTTTGTCGTAAGGCTATGTATAAATCCTTCATTTTACTTTTTAAACATTTATCGTACCTTATATACTCACCGAGTTAAAATGCAATGCATCGCCGTTGCATTGTGAATCTTTGAGAGACTCTCTCTGTGTCCCTATGACGTCAGAAATTTTGTGCCTAATTTTATTGTGAGGGCTTAGAAGAGGCATTTATTGGTGTATCAAATTTTTAATTCTAGCACTAATACTCAGCGAGTAATAATTCCATGTAACAAATTTTCAATTGCGTTGCTTAAGCGGCTCCCACGGAGTCCCGATGACGTTTTGATTTTTTTTTTTTGTCAATGAATTAAACTTTACGGTCGTACCAATTTTTTAATCAGAGCTCTTATACTCAGCGAGTAACAATTCAATGCAACGCCGATAAATTTTGAATAAATGCCTTTTTCAACTCTTTTGGAAACCTGCTCGGTACAACGTAACTTCGTCACGTCAAAAAACTAAAGTCAAGGTTAAAAATCGATTCAATTTAAACTTAATACTTGTAATCAGAACACTTCGCAACAAAACATTGCATGTGTGTTGTGTGATAGTCAGCTCAAGTTTTTAAAATATACATAACATTTGCGTGAAAATAAATAAACAAGTTAGTCAAATAAGTTTTACTCAAAAATCAAACGATATTGCATGTGACATTTCCAACATCGAGAAAACAAAACAACAACGTTTAAGTGCTGAGCAGCTGCCACAGCAAACACGCTTGCAATATCCTTTTTAACGATTTCTTTGTTTATAAGAGCAAAAATGTTAACTAGTTGCTTGAAAAAAAAAATATATAAATCCAATACAGAGACACATACACACAATGGAACAAATACATAGGTACCTACTCTGATGATGGCAAGCGCATAAAAACACGCACCGATACATACCGTATCGATAAAACATTTTTTATGGCAGTAACGATACTTATTTACATTATTTTTTCATTAAATGGCAACGCGATGGCGCAGGGCATGTCGAACGGTTTTTTTTTACTTTTTTGTTTTGTTTTTTACTATATCATAGCAAAGATTTCGGAGGTTTCTTCCATTTTATTATCTCAGCTACGAATAAATTTGATTATTTATTATTTTGTTACGCTTCAATGGCTTGCTGACACAGCGATAAACATACTGTGTGTATGTGTATGTTTGTCACTGTATGTGTGGGTTTGTTTTGTTTTGCTTGTTTGTAACTATATAGGTAATACCGGATATAACGCATACAAAGAATGCATTAAAATAACATTTGTTTTTGTCAACATTGATGTGTGGCAAGAATAAATTTTGGGGTAACTTTGGAACTATGTAAATAAAAGAAAATTGATGAAGCACAACACGTTTTATCTGAGAAACTTTACGAAAAAAACCAAGCGTAACGTAATGCTTTCCATTGTTGCTGTTATTTTTTTTTATATTTTTTTTGTTGATTTCATTCGTATGCGTTTAGAAAAGCAGTAAAAATGCTCAAAATACACAGTCAGCTAAATTCGACGCATTAAAGTGACATACTTTTAGGGGCAATTATAAATGTTCTAATTGCCTGACAACAGCAAAAAAATTAACTTGATATACTACTTATGTACTATGTGCACTACACGCAAATACAGCAACACATGCCGAAATACACTCACTCACACATCGATAAGCAACACGCAAACATGCATAACACGTTGTTAATGGATTTCCATGCAATGTTGTTCATCGAATGTTCGAATGCGCCTAAGTGCATGCAAGGGCCTAGCGTGCTACATTGAGTTGGAGCATGCGACCGAAAGCTTACTGCAATGATTTGCTGCATTCGATGACCTTGCATTTAAAAGTGTTTCGCATGCAAATCCGCTTCACTAACAACAACAATAACACCATGGACATAAAATCCTACAAAAACAATATTTTTAATTGCGACAGCACCAACGAACAACAACAATAACGTCAACCAAAACAACAACAATCGTTGTTTGCGATAAAAAAATATTAATTACTTCGTGCAACGTAAAACGCTCATTTAAATAAATCTAAATGCTAAAAAATTGTTCATTCGAAATCTTTTTCAAAATATTTACCCAATTTGTGTAAAAAAATGCTTCATTTATATTTTATTTTGTTTAAATGCTTCGCTCCCAGCGCTTTTCATGTTTAACTGCTGCTTTGTTGTCATAAATATTCATAAATTGCACTGCAATTATTTATGCATTGCATACATTTAGGAGCGCGCACACACGAATTTTCACATTTCCAGGACTTAGGGCAAAAATAGTTTTTTGATTGCTGCTATTTTGAACAGCATAAGTATAACAGCAGTATGGAGTATAACAAGAACAAAAATGGCCAAAAAGGTTGCCTTAACTCTTCTGACTGGGCTTACGTGATCAGGTAACGTTACGTGAGCTCGACTGAAGCTTGTTTGTAGTTTTTAATATTATAGTAGTGCTTGCTCAACGTATTGGCTTTAAGGTTGTGTGTATGTGTGTGTAAGTTGGGATAATTTAGATTACGTTTTTGGCAATTAAGGCCATTTCAAATAGTGGGTTATGAATACAAGTCACGTTAAGATATGGAAGAATGGATTATACGTATAATGCGTTGTGCATTCATTATAATAAATGTTGAGATGAGATGCGCTGAGATGAGATAAAACAACACATGACATTGCTACACATGAAAATTCCGTACTTAGAGCAATTGTCTAAGAAGTAGAATAATGCTTGAATTGAGCAATTTACGCTTGAGTATAAACTGATAGCCTATTTGCTTGATTCAAGCATAGAATGATTGATTTTTTCCTCCCCATGCACAGAGAGAAATAATATTCTTGTATTAAGCAAATATTTTGCTTTATCTAAGAAAATTTTAAATTAAGCCTCATTTGCTCAATTCAAGCTATCAAAACCGATCAAAGCACTCGGCAACGTTCGCCACAACTTCAATAGCTATCGAGTTATAATTTAATGCAAGGTTTTTTTACTGTCGTCTCATTTTCACTGCATTAAGTGGTTGCCATCGTAGTGTCTCTTTTGTACTCAGTGCACAACTTTGCCCTTTCAGTAAGATTGCTGACTGCACTCTATTTCTTTACACACGGTTCTTACCAAAAATGTTTTGGAAATCATTGTGTCCAACCAATGAGCCAGTCTTCAGTTTCCCGCAGTTTATATGAAATGGCAAAATTAATAATTCAAACCGGGGTTCTTTATAAAATGATTTTCTATACATTGGTTTCTACTTATTATTTCTTTTCTTTCTTATGAAACTTGCAGATTCCACCGAAGCTATGGTATAAAAAAGAGTTGGCTGTGTCCTGGACACACCCGTAGGTTTTGACGTGACGGTGTTTCATGTTGTTGTTGTTGTCGAAGTTGATGTTTATGTTGATTTTGATGTTGATGTTGATATTGATGTTAATGTTAATGTTAATGTTAATGTTAATGTTAATGTTAATGTTAATGTTAATGTCAATATTAATGTTAATGTTAATGTTAATGTTAATGTTAATGTTAATGTTAATGTTAATGTTAATGTTAATGTTGATGTTAATGTTAATGTTAATGTTAATGTCAATGTTAATGTTAATGTTAATGTTAATGTTAATGTTAATGTTAATGTTAATGTTAATGTTAGTGTTAATGTTAATGTTAATGTTAATGTTAATGTTAATGTTAATGTTAATGTTAATGTTAATGTTAATGTTAATGTTAATGTTAATGTTAATGTTAATGTTAATATTAATGTTAATGTTAATGTTAATGTTAATGTTAATATTAATGTTAATGTTAATGTTAATGCTAATGTTAATGTTAATGTTAATGTTAATGTTAATGTTAATGTTAATGTTAATGTCAATGTTAATGTAAATGTTAATGTTAATGTTAATGTTAATGTTAATGTTAATGTTAATGTTAATGTTAATGTTAATGTTAATGTTAATGTTAATGTTAATGTTAATGTTAATGTTAATGTTAATGTTAATGTTAATGTTAATGTTAATGTTAATGTTAATGTTAATGTTAATGTTAATGTTAATGTTAATGTTAATGTTAATGTTAATGTTAATGTTAATGTTAATGTTAATGTTAATGTTAATGTTAATGTTAATGTTAATGTTAATGTTAATGTTAATGTTAATGTTAATGATAATGTTAATGTTAATGTTAATGTTAATGTTAATGTTAATGTTAATGTTAATGTTAATGTTAATGTCAATATTAATGTTAATGTTAATGTTAATGTTAATGTTAATGTTAATGTTAATGTTAATGTTGATGTTAATGTTAATGTTAATGTTAATGTTAATGTCAATGTTAATGTTAATGTTAATGTTAATGTTAATGTTAATGTTAATGTTAATGTTAGTGTTAATGTTAATGTTAATGTTAATGTTAATGTTAATGTTAATGTTAATGTTAATGTTAATGTTAATGTTAATGTTAATGTTAATGTTAATGTTAATGTTAATGTTAATGTTAATGTTAATATTAATGTTAATGTTAATGTTAATGTTAATGTTAATATTAATGTTAATGTTAATGTTAATGCTAATGTTAATGTTAATGTTAATGTTAATGTTAATGTTAATGTTAATGTTAATGTCAATGTTAATGTAAATGTTAATGTTAATGTTAATGTTAATGTTAATGTTAATGTTAATGTTAATGTTAATGTTAATGTTAATGTTAATGTTAATGTTAATGTTAATGTTAATGTTAATGTTAATGTTAATGTTAATGTTAATGTTAATGTTAATGTTAATGTTAATGTTAATGTTAATGTTAATGTTAATGTTAATGTTAATGTTAATGTTAATGTTAATGTTAATGTTAATGTTAATGTTAATGTTAATGTTAATGTTAATGTTAATGTTAATGTTAATGTTAATGTTAATGTTAATGTTAATGTTAATGTTAATGTTAATGTTAATGTTAATGTTAATGTTAATGTTAATGTTAATGTTAATGTTAATGTTAATGTTAATGTTAATGTTAATGTTAATGTTAATGTTAATGTTAATGTTAATGTTGATGTTAATGTTAATGTTAATGTTAATGTTAATGTTAATGTTAATGTTAATGTTAATGTTAATGTTAATGTTATTGTTAATGTTAATGATAATGGTAATGTTAATGTTAATGTTAATGTTAATGTTAATGTTAATGTTAATGTTAATGTTAATGTTAATGTTAATGTTAATGTTAATGTTAATGTTAATGTTAATGTTAATGTTAATGTTAATGTTAATGTTAATGTTAATGTTAATGTTAATGTTAATGTTAATGTTAATGTTAATGTTAATGTTAATGTTAATGTTAATGTTAATGTTAATGTTAATGTTAATGTTAATGTTAATGTTAATGTTAATGTTAATGTTAATGTTAATGTTAATGTTAATGTTAATGTTAATGTTAATGTTAATGTTAATGTTAATGTTAATGTTAATGTTAATGTTAATGTTAATGTTAATGTTAATGTTAATGTTAATGTTAATGTTAATGTTAATGTTAATGTTAATGTTAATGTTAATGTTAATGTTAATGTTAATGTTAATGTTAATGTTAATGTTAATGTTAATGTTAATGTTAATGTTAATGTTAATGTTAATGTTAATGTTAATGTTAATGTTAATGTTAATGTTAATGTTAATGTTAATGTTAATGTTAATGTTAATGTTAATGTTAATGTTAATGTTAATGTTAATGTTAATGTAAATGTTAATGTTAATGTTAATGTTAATGTTAATGTTAATGTTAATGTTAATGTTAATCTTCATGTTCATGTTAATGTTAATGTTAATGTTAATGTTAATGTTAATGTTAATGTTAATGTTAATGTTAATGTTAATGTTAATGTTAATGTTAATGTTATTGTTAATGTTAATGTTAATGTTAATGTTAATGTTAATGTTAATGTTAATGTTAATGTTAATGTTAATGTTAATGTTAATGTTAATGTTAATGTTAATGTTAATGTTAATGTTAATGTTAATGTTAATGTTAATGTTAATGTTAATTAAAAATTTGCGGGAAAATTTACTTTTCTGCTTTCATTTGAAGAAAAATGCAACTGAAGGCTGCAAGAAACTTACGGGAAACATGCTTCATTAATTTCCACATGTGAGTTTTGGTAGAGACGTTTAAGAAGTGGTTATTTTAATACCGATGACAAAGAGCGCGAAGGACGGTCAGAAACGTTTAAGAATGTTGAATTGAAGGCTATATTGGATGAAGAATCGTACAACATGCAAGAAGAACTGGCAAAAGTATTGGGAGGAATTTAACAAGCTATATCTGTTCGCTTAAAAGCCATGGGAATGATTCAAAATTTAGGACATTGAATGCCGTATAAATTGAAGCCGATAGACGTCGAACGACATTTTTTCACCTGTGAACAGCTGTTCCAACGGCAAAAAAGAACGGGATTTTTGCATCGTATTGTGACTGGTGATGAAAAATGGGTCCATTTCGATAACCTCAAGCGCAAAAAATCATACGGACCGCCCGGCCATACGCCAAATTCGGCCCTCAAAAACCGAATATTCACAGTGGCAAGGTCATGCTCTGTATTTGGTAGGACAAACTGTGCGTGGCGTACTATGAGCTGCTGTGATGTGAAACCATCACATGGCAATTCTACCGAATTCAATTGATGCGTTTGAGCCGAGCAATGAGGCAGACACTGCCAGAATACGAGCAAAGGCAAGACAAGGTAATTTTGCAACATGACAACGCTCGGCTACATATTGCGCAGCCGGTCAAAACATACGTATCTTGGAACGCTGAAATGGGAAGCCCTACCCCGCCCGTCGAATAGTCCAGACATTGCCCTTTCCGACTACGATTTGTTTTTGTCGATGACGTATGGCGTTGAGGATCAGCACTTTCGCTCTTTTGAAGAACTTAAAAATTGAATGGATTCGTGGATGGCATCAAAAGCCGCATCGTATTTTCGAGATGGTATGCAAAAATTGCCAGAAAGATGGGAAAAAGTAGTGGCTAGTTATGGGCAATAATTTGAAAAATTAATTTGTAATAAATTTTTCACAATAAAGCGTCAAACTTGAAAAAAAAACCTATAATTAATCTTAAAAAAACTTCCGGGTAACTTTCTCGGCATAATTGGCGGTATAAGTAAGACCTAAGTAGCTTAAGTGCATCACAGTGAAAAGTCATGCAAGACTACTGATGACTTGGTGTAGCTGCCAACAAAACAGTCTGTCTAGTCTGCTGTATGATTTGCTCTACACAGAGCCGTTGTTGTTGTTGTTAGCTGTTGTCTTCATTGTCTTCATGTTGTCTTGTTGTCAACATACTTTTACCTAAAGCTCAAATTTGTTTCAATATAATTAAAATAAATATAAAAAAATTAATTAAAAAAATGTATGCTGTTTAGTCTGCTTTGTACTCGCACGCATACACACGGTCACGTGACGATTTCTACCATTTCATTACCCGCAAGTCACGTTGAATAAACTTCGTTCTAAAAAACAAATAAGAAACGCTGCAATGCAATGGATGACAAAATTTTAAAATAAGTTAAATAAAAAAAAAACTATACACCTAATATTAAGTTGTAATCCACTTCTTGGCGAAAATATCATGGCATGTCATCAGTTTTTGATGGAAACACTTGTAAAATATCTCGAAGCTCAATTTAAAAAAAATAAAATAAATAAATAACTGGCCATTTCAGCCCTTGAAAGGACTTTGACCTAGCTTCCTATGATCAATTGTGTTGTGCGTGTTAAGTTTGTACACAATTGACCGAGAACCGGACCTACATGCTTAACGCCGACTCCGAACGGCGATGAACGGAAAGTTCTCGTTCTCAAGAAGCTTTACATGGCATTTTGATTACTCTCTGAGGTTTGCCATTGTCTGCAGAGAGGTGGCGGCCGTACAGAAAAATTATTTTAATTCAAATAATTTTCTGTTGCTGCTGGGGTTCGAACCTGGGTTTCCAAAGTTCTTTGACATAGCGGCCACGCACTTTAACCAACTACGCCACGGACGCCACGCGAAGCTCAATTTAGTCAAATTAATTTTAAGTCAGTCAGGATACAAAGTGATTGACACGCAGTTGTAACTTTGACAATCCATTGAAAGCAGTTAAATACGATGTCAGCAAGTATTTAATTGTTGACAATGGCTTAATTTGATTTTAGAGCAATGGTATTTGCTGTTAATAATAATTTATGTTAAAGAATTCTGCAAAAAACCTGATAGACAACTAAAAATATGAAGACCTTAAATCAACTCTTTAATTTAAAGGATACAAACTAACTATATTTAAAAGAAACTTTTTAACAATAGGTAATATTCAAGTAACATCAAAAGCTCTAAAAGAAAAAGAAACCGAAAAGAGAGAGAGAGACAGAATAAGAGATATTGTTTAAACCCCTGTACAGGCGAATATCACGATATTTGTTAATACGTGACAATTCGTACTCACGCTTTCAATTTGAATTTATCAACAATACAAACTAAAAAAAGTAATAAAGAATACGAAAATAATGAATGGAAAAAGGAGAGAGAAGAAGCCTTAATAAACATCAGAATGAGCACATATGCGACATGTCAACATTCAATTTGCTAAAAATGAAATGACGCACAATTTCCAGCACCAAGTAGCGTCACGGTGCCTTTGCATCGTACTATTGCCGGGTCACGTTTCGGCAACATTTTCACGAAAAAAAGCCGCTTTAAATATTCATGAGGATCCTTCGGTTTTGTTGTAAGGGCGTTAGAAAGGGAACAAAGTATGAAATACCGAAAAAGTGTATTAAAAAAATTACCATTGAAGCGGAAAAAAAAAATATGAGCAGCAAGCGAGGGCAACTATATGACCTACATACCACAAACTGTGGGTCGGTTAGGAGAAATATTCAATACAAAGCCGTTGCTGTAGAATATACATATCTAACTCGGCGATGTTTCCGCATATAAAGTGGATTAATTTTTTTAAGTTTTTCTTCCTTTCTCTATGCAACGGAAGCATATTGAAATTTTTGGGGTTGCGTGCTGGGCATAAAGAATTCACTCTGAAGAAGAGAAATGATTTTTGGGAAAATTGCAAGTAAGTTATTTTCATAAATGAATATCCGCCCTAAGGCATTCAGTTTAGTTGAAAAATGTAACAAAAGTTTAGCTGAGAATAGCATAAAGTTTGTCCACATTCAAAATGTTATGGCTTTGATTTAGCAGCAAGCTTGTTAACTCAATTTCCCTACAAACCAAATTTTTCACACAACCAAGTTGGGTAGCGATGATTTAATTAATTTTCGGCATTTATATTTTTATCTGGCAAGGCAGTTTTTAAACTGCTTTAAATGAATCGTCGCATTTAATCCATAAATCGTGTTTTTTTGATTGATTGATTATGATATAATTTCATAATTTTAAACTCATACGTCTTAAAATTGCTTTTTTTTATTAACAGAATTAAAGGGACAGCTCCTTGGAACTCGCCACTTTGATTTTTTTTCTTTAATATTCAAAATAAAAAAACAGTTTAATTAAACTTTGTGTTTCTGAGGATATGTGCGGAGATGATAGTTGCCCCTGACTTTCAGAAATTTTCAAGCTAAGTATCTCGTTCTTATGGTGTTCTTATCCAATTTTCCATCGGTAAAACACGTTTTTTCGTATTTGGATTTTCATGCGGTTATGACATCAATTTTTCAAAGTGCTGAATAGAAAAAAAAAAAAAAAATCAAAATAATTAGTATGTCAAACTTTTTAAATTTATTTAACCTGCATATAGTCCTTTAAAAAAATTTGAAAAAGTGAGTGTTAAAGCAAAGGGTTCTCTGAACAACATAAATTTTCTTAAATATTTGAATTAGAATTCTTCAACGTTTGTTAATTAGTTTACGTTTATCCCGTAAAGTCTGCCTTGGTTCGAAAACTAAATGAAAGATACGGCGGAGAGAACATTCTCACAATCAGTTTTACTTAAGAATTTTGTAGGTTTTTACAAGTTTTAATTGTCTTTATCTCAAGTCATCTACTCAGTACTCTCATATGTTTTGGTATACGACTCAACGTGCTCACTGTGAGTGAACTACTGAACGTACTCGCTTTGTTTTTACGCCTATTTGACATTTAGCATTTATACTTCTTTTTCACGAAAAAAGTTTTCGGTGGTAGTTCTTTATAATCACGGAGTGGGGCTCGCTAAAAAATCATGTTGTTATAGTTGGTCTAAAAAAATGTTGCATGGAAAGAGGTGATATCTTTGGTCCGACCACTCGGAGTCACTCGTAATTTTGTGTGTCATATTGTGAAGTTGTTTGAGAATACTGGTGGAATAATCGACCGTCCAAAATCCAGACGTCCGCGTGTTGTAAGAACACTACGAGCCATCAAGGCGGTGAAGTTTTAAATCAAGCGAAAACCGCTACGAAAGCAGAAAATCTTGTCGTGGGAGATGAATATCTCGCCGCAATCGATCTCTCCCATTCTTGAATATGACTTGGGGCTCAAAGCATTCAAAAGACTCACCGGGCACTTTCTCACGGTAGCGTTAAAGGAACAACATAAGCGAAAATCGAAAGCGTTACTTCTCAAGCACGCGGATAATGCCCACAGACGAATTTTGTTTACTGTCGAAAAAATTTTCACCATAGAGGAATGATAGAGTGTATGCTCTGTCATCACGACATGCAGCGGAACTCGTTCCGAAAGTTCAGAGAGGTCACCACGCAGTTTCTGTAACGGTTTGGTAGGGAGTCGCATGATGTGGTCACCAATCTCCATTTTTGTGAAAAAGGAGTCAAAACTTCGGGGAATTTGTATGAATTCGATATTTTCGAATTGGTTGTGAAGCCTTTTAACACTACATTATTCCAAAACAAGCCATGGAATTTTCTCACATCTAACATCAAGATTCTGCTCTGGTTCATAAGGCTAAATTGACTCAAGAGCGACTCAAAAACAATGTACCGGACTTCATTGCCTCGGATCAGTGGCCATCAGTAGCCCAGACCTGTACCCATTGGATTACAAATTATGGTCAGTGTTAGAGGGAATGGCTTGCTCTACTCGACACCTTAGTATCGAATCTCTAAAGTGCACTCTTGTCCGAGCAGCGGAGAAATTTCCTACGCATGTCGTGCGTGCTGCGATCAATGACTTGCCGGATCAACTTCGGTCGTGCTGGAAAGCAAATGGTGGCCATTTCGAATAAGTTGTTCTACAAGCTTTTGAATGACGCAATAAATTTTCTCAAAATAAGTCAATACATTTTTATTTATTTTCGTTACATATTTTAAAATAATTAAGCAATAAATTAATTAAGAATGCTGTGGGCTGTGTCATGGGGAAACCCGTATGTATTTTGCCGTCAACTTCCTTGTACTTATTCTTATTCATATGCTTTCCCTTACACTAAACTTGTCCTCATTCTCACCCTTATTCATATTTCTGTCGTAATCCTTTTCCTCATCCTCTCCCTTATTCATATTCCTGTCGTTATCCTTTTCCTAGTCCTTTTCCAAATACTTGTCTTAATCCTCATTTTATTCTATTACAAAATTCTTGTCCTAGTTCTTGTCTTAATCCTTGTTGTAACCCTTCTATGACTTTTCAAATCTATCTCTTATTTCTAATCAAAATCTTTGCTCTTATCCTTGTCTGAGTCCATGTTCTTATCCTTTTCCAAATACTTGTCCTAATATTTGTCTTATCTCTTGACATTTTCATTGTCCTCATACTTTAACTAATCTTTGTTAAAATCCTTTTCCTAATACTTGTCCAAATCTCTATCCTAATCCTTGTCTCAATCTTTGACCTAAGCTTTGTCTGAACTCTTCCCGTATCCTCATTTAAATTCTTTCCTTAAATTTGCTGAATACTTTTCTTAATCCTTCAAATCATGCTCCAAATCCTATTCTGATTCCCTTTCCTCATCCTTTTCGAATCATTGTCAAAATTCATGACCTGATCCTTTTATGAGTCTTTATGCTAAAAATTATTCTAATACTTGTCCCAATTCTTCTTCTTATCGTCCAAAATCTTGTACTAATCCTTAACCAAATCTCTTTCCTAGTCCTTGTCACTGTCCAAATCTATCATAAGTCTTATCCAAACTCTTTTCACAATTCTTGTAGAAATCCTTGTCCTAATCCTCGCCTTAATCCTTGTTTGAATCCTTGTTCAAATATTTGCTCTAATACTTATCTTAATCCTTGTTGAAATAATCACTGTCCTTAACCTTGTCTTAATTTTTGTCTTTATCCTTGTCTGAATGTTGATCCTGAGCAATATCTTGCTATTGCTTTTTTGGTTTTTGTTTATGCTTATGTTTATGTTTATGTTTATGTTTATGTTTATGTTTATGTTTATGTTTATGTTTATGTTTATGTTTATGTTTATGTTTATGTTTATGTTTATGTTTATGTTTATGTTTATGTTTATGTTTATGTTTATGTTTATGTTTATGTTTATGTTTATGTTTATGTTTATGTTTATGTTTATGTTTATGTTTAAGTTTATGTTTATGTTTATGTTTATATTAATGTTTTTGTTTTTGTTTTTGGTTTTACCCCCAAGCATACTGTTTTAGGGTTTTATTTATTAAGTTTATCACTCCGTTTGCAACATTCATAAGGAGGCCAGGTAGGTACAGAAAGGTATATACATACTTTGTGATAAAAAAATACTCGGAATTCTTCAATAAAATGAAAATGGTTCAATTATTCAGCGATATTTATTTTATTTCCTTCAAAGTAATCTCCATTGCAAGCAACACACATATTACAACGCTTTCTCCAATCTTGAAGACACTTTTCATAGGTTGATTTTGGAATCGAATTCTCCTTTAAGGCCCCAATCGTCTCAAAAAGCTTTTCACGAAGTGTTAATTCAGTCGTGCGAATAGGAAAAAGTCATAAAGCACATATGTCGGTTAAATACGGAGCATGATTCTTCAATACTAGATAAGATGTGTGAACTGGCTGACCTGGCGGAAGAAATTCGGAGTGAACCACACCTTGACAATCAAGGAAAACGGTCAACAAAGGCTTGATTTTGAATCGACTCTGTAGGTTTTTTTGGATTTTGGCTCGTCTGAAAAGCACCATTTCGATGATTGTTAGTTAGTTTCGATATCATGTTCGTAGACCCATGTCTCGTCACCGGTAATGATGTCGTTGATAACATTTTGGCTGTTTCTGCAACAAATTCAGTATTCTCGGCGCAACCAGGCTTTCACTCATCTCATTTTTTTTTTTTTAAACTTTGAACCAAGGATTTTAGGTTAATTCAGTCAAGTCTGTCTTGGTTCGAAATGGGGTAATATATTAGTGGGAGGGAAGAGGTAATTAATTGAAACATGTGTAGGATGTTCTAAGCGTGGTGGAAAGCCGTAGAAACATGTGAATTCGAATGTGAGGTAATTGTTATACCTTTATTTCAGTGAATTCAAGTTCTCATCCACAAACTTCTCTCACCAACTACGACTTCGAGTCATAAATATTGATGAGTTTTAAATTTCAGATGATTACAAATGAAGAAAGAAAATTACAAACGTGAAAGATTAAAGCGTAAGACCATGGCCTGGCCGGGATTTGAACCCGGGACCTCTGTGGTGGCAGTCGAGTTACTTACTCGACTATCGAAACCGCCAAAATACACTTGGCGAAACCAGGCTTTCACTCGTCTCATGCTCAAAACATAGTGCATAAGGCTCTGAACCAGTGTTGCCAGATTGAGGTAAATTTCCCTAGTTGAGGTAATTTTTGACTCATTTTTTGGGCAGAGGTAAAAAAGGTAATTTTTGACCAAAAGTGGTAAATTTTGCTACAAAAGTTTCTTAGACTTGTTAATTTTTCGAGTTATTGGCAGTACTGTTACCTCACTGAACATACTCACTAGTAATTTAATATTCTTGTGAATTATCCTGTGTAACAAAAAAAAAAAAATTTGAATTATCCATCTTTAGTTGCTGAACAAAGACCCCTTTTACATTGGTCAAAAATTGAAAGCAACTTTTCGAGTTTGTAGGCTAATTGCGGCGAATTGGCTGAGCCCCTCTCTTCTCAAAAAAGAGAGAAAAAATTTACTTTTTGGGTTCAAAAGAGAACCTATGTAAAAGGGGTAAAAGCAACAAGTGAATTAAATTCAAAAATAGCGAAACAAAATAGCCGGTAAGCCCCGGTTTATACACGTCAAGAGTTGACGGTTAGCTTGTAGATAAATATATGTATACTAACAAAAACATTATAACGGTTGTAAATCATTTAAAAATTTTTAATTTTTTTTTTATTTTGGGAAAAGGTAAATTTTCTCCGAAAGTGGTAAATTTTTTCCCAAATAGTGGTAAGTTTCAGTTCGTCTCTCTGGCAACACTGCTCTGAACCGATCTAAATGAGAGACCAAGATCGGCGTCTATCTCCTTTAAGCTCTCACGACGATCTGCGAGGACGATTTTCTTAACTTTTTCGATGTTTTCTTTTCCGGTCGCACACTGGTGGATGGGCGACCGGAACGAGGCAAATCATCAACCACTGTACGGCGCTTAAGCCCTTTGTACCACTCGTACCCTTGTGTTTTTGACATTGTTGAGTCCATGTAGGCTTCGGTTAACATTTTCAGCACTTCCGCACATGATATTTGAGCACCGGGAAATTTGTTTGAATGGGAAATTTCGAGTATTTTTTGATCAGAAGGTGTTTTTCGCTTAAATTTTTTTGCACTCACTTTGGAAAAAAGCCTTCAACATACACTCGCGCTCAAAAAAACGCGGACTTCTTAGTGTTATATGAAATTGAATATATTTTATTATATTTATATTTTTATGTGGAAAAATTTACTTTATCTATGAATTTTGAAACCATTCTAAGGTTTTTAAAACATTTTTAGCATAAAATTATTGAATTCATGTAATATTTTCTGTATTATAAAGTAATGTAATTACTCGAATATAAAGACACCGTACTTTTGGAATAAAAAATGAAAAAAAAAAACTAATTCAAGGTAAACATACATATTTTGTGAAATGATAGCATGTATGTAGTTGCATAGAATAAATATCTTTAAAAATAACTGCTTTAAAACGGGTTTTAATAACCGGAATGGCCGCCTTTTGCCTTAATGACACTTGCTACACGGGAACAGATCTTTCTGATTTTAAATAAAATAAAAAAAAAAAATAAATAACTGGCCATTTCAGCACTTGAAAGGACTTTGACCTAGCTTCTTATGATCAATTGTGTTGTGCGTGTTGTTAAGTTTGTACACAATTGACCGAGAAACGGACCTACAGGCTTAACGCCGACTCCGAAGGCGATGAACGGAATGTTCTTATTCTCAAGAAGCTTTACATGGCATTTTTATTACTCTCTGAGGTTTGCCATTGTCTGCAGAGAGGTGGCGGCCGTACAGAAAAATTATTTTAATTCAAATAATTTTCTGTCGCTGCTGGGGTTCGAGCCCGGGTCTCCGAGTTCGTTGACATAGCGGCCACGCACTTTAACCAACTACGCCACGGACGCGATTTTAAATAAACTCTTCCGAAATTTCATTGTAGCAGGTGTCATATATTATTTCCTTAAGTTAAGAAATGGTTGTGGTCTTATTTCCGCGAATTTTACGTTTTTAGAATGGCCCAAACATTATCGATATGATTCAAGTCGGGGTTATTTCCGGGCCATGGTAGCGACTGAATCCCTAAATTTTCTTTATAGGCAACGACCTTTAAATAGAAAAACAATTATAGTACTAAATTTCTTACCTATATAATCAAATACTTCGAATCAGGCAAAGATAGTTACCGATCTTGATCGATGGCATGGTGCGGAATCATCCTGAAACAGTATTTTAGAAATGTGCTCTGATAAGATCTCAAGAGAAGGAAGGATGCCTTTATTAATGATATTTATGTAGGCAGAGGAGTTCACAAAACTTTCCAGGCACATCATTTGACCAACACTATAGCTAGTTATTGCTCCCCACACCATAACATATGGAGAATGCTTCACCGAACTTTGGACACATTCATCTTTGTAACTTTCGTTACGTCGGCGGGGGACCATGACCCCAGAATCGGGACCAATGAGGTTTATTTTACTCTCGTCTGAAAAAATGACTCGAGCCCAGTCGTTATACATCCAATCTTTTCTTTCTTTGCACCAATTCAAGCGAGCCGATCGTATTTTCGCTGTTAGTAGGGGCTTTTTAGCAGATGTTCGTGCTTTTAAACCAACCTCTTTTAGGCGACGCTTTACAGTTGCGGTGCTTATATTTATTTCAAGTACTGCTCTTAACTCTGCAAAAATTTCTGGAGCAGTTTTAAACCGGTCGCGCAGAGTTATACGCACTATTTTCCTGTCATCACGACTGTTTGTTTTTCTAGGTCGCCCGCTGCCAAGAAAATGGAGCGCGAAAACTGCCGGGAAGACTGCCGGTATCTTCAAATTTCAATCTTCTTACTGAGGACTCATGACAACCTACTCTCCGCGATATATTAACATTATTCAGATTTCATTGTTTATATACTAATATATCTATTTTTTGTTTTTTCGTCAATACCATCATCAATACTTCACAATTTTTAATTAATTACTGCACTGATCAACACCAATTTTTAAACTAAGAGAACTGTATTACATACGCAATCAATAAAGTAAACAACAATTAAAAAAATAACGAAACTTGCGAAATTTATATATAACAAAGAGAACAAAAATTTAAAAGCGAAGCTCGGCGTTTTTTGTTTGAGCGCGAGTGTACATCTGTTTCCCAAAGAAAAAAAAGTATCATTTCCAGAATAATCATGGAAATGATTATTTGTTCTTCTTCGCTTCTTTGTTTGTAAGAAGTAAGTCATTGTGCATTCTTTGGACTATTTAAGGCTGTTCTTACATCTATCGTATCTTTCGTATATTTCGCACCAACTTTATCGGTTACGCATACAACCAGAACAAATTAAATTCTTGTATTGCGTAGGATTTGAACTTATGTGTTTATCATCTACCGATTGATATTTATAAACGTCCTCAGCGCCATCAAAGGGAGAGGAAAAATTTTTGTACAAAAAAATACTTGCAAAATATATCTATTTTACTTCTACAAATGAATTATTAAAAGGAGGACTCAATCGATTCGAAAATAAAACATCATTTATTGCTCCAAATGGAAAAATAAAGGATTACGTATTTATTGCTCGTTTATTGTTCTATTCCCAAATTAAACCATTGGGTTAATGCTTTCGTGAAAGATGGTGTTTTATCACATGAAATTTCTGTATAACAAAAATGTCCTTTTTGCGCTTTAGATCTGTTCTGACAGATAAAAAGTTAATATCATTTTTTACCCCGAAGCAAAAAATTATTATATCCTTGTCAGAGGTTGAGGTTAAATAAAGGTAGAAATCTACCATTTAAGGATTTTGATTGTTGAAGGAATATATATTTTTTAGTTTATTTTTTACAAGGTGCTTATCACCCTTTTGGGAGATAAGAAATGACGTTTATTTTGGTTTATTATTTGAAAGTTAATTGATGGATCATCATTTAAAGTAAATAAGATTTTCAAAGTTAAGAGGATTAAGCCATAAATATCCTCCTCCCTCCCCACGCCCCTACCAAACATCAGGTAATAAGTTAGTAAACTATAGACCAACATGGTTTTTTTTTCCAAAACTCAACTCAAACTGTCAATCCTGATAAATGTTTTGTGGGTGATTGGAAAATCAAATGTCAGAAAGTAATGACAAAGCATGAGGTTTTATATTAATTGCCAGCTCAAGTATAAACAAGCAGAGTAAACTGATTGATTTGTTAAAGTTTGCTTGATGTGTTTCCGTGTGAGTAACGTACAAGCGAAGGTGCATGTGAAGAGGGGTTCTGTGTGAATTGGGAAAAACTCAGCAGATTTAGAGACAAGCTGACGTATATCAAGAGAAGTTTGCTTTGCAATATATTTGCAATATAAACAGAAGAAGTATATTTGCAATTTAAACAGATCCGATATTTATGTTGTAACAACAAGCTGTCAAAATATTATGTTTATTCTCTGGTTTTCTTTTTCTTATCTTAGTTGGATATGAACAAAAAAATAACAAATTTTCCGACCTATAGAAATGTTACATCGGGAGTAGTTGGCAAATGCCAAAATTGCTCAAGGGTCAAAGTTAATGCAAAAAAAAAAAAAAAAACAAAAACAACAAACAAACAAACAAGGAAATATGATTATAAGACGACAAGGATTTATTTGTTTAGTTTGGGCAGGACGAAATTCTGTTTTTCATCTGTAATCTTTTTGAAACAAGGTTTATAAATGCAAAGTATGTTGTCTACTCCAGCACTTAATGTGTAAATTCGTAAATGTGTTTTCCTCTTGGAAACGTGCTGAGTAAACTTGCTTGCACATGTCGATTCCGAGCATTTTGTTCGCACATGGCTTATTCCACGTGTGACCTACCTACTACACTTAAGGAGCAGTTTTTTAATGCCTGCATTGAAAATGATGGCATCAGATAAACACGTTTTCATGCTTCCTTTTTTTTGCTAAACGTTTGCCTACATGAAGAACATCAAAATATTTAGTAAGTGCAAAATCATCGTGATATCTTTACAAATGAAACTTAAAAAATGGTATTTAAAGAATTTGAAAGGAAATTTTAATATTGAGTATTTTCTTAAAACATTACAAGAATTCATTTCAACACACTTTTGAGGGATAAAAAAATGTGTGCAACATAGTGTTTTTATTTAAATAAAGGGTGTAGAAATTTATAGCGTGGTACTTTGAATTGAAATAAAATACTGAGGAATCATTAGTCAAATTCAAAATTGGCGTTATTAGAAAGATAAGTTTATGCCATTAGTGCTTAAATCTGATTTCGGTCATGTGGCCGCGATGGTTGGCTCAGATGTGGCGCATTCTGGAAGTCAAGTTTTTGACCATTCAATCATTTGGAGCCTTATCTCGACAATGGTTCGTACAATGTTGTCTTCCAAGGCATTTATAGTTGCTGGTTTGTTCGCATATGACAATGACTTCACATAAACCCAGAGAAAATAATTCAAAGGCGTTAAGTCGCACGATCTAGGTTCATTTCGAGAAATAACGTGTTCGCCAAATGTTTCCTTCAGTAAGTCGATTGTTGAAAGAAAGGGCAATCAAGTGAAACATACATACATATATAAAATGTTCTAAGCGCGACGGGAAACCGTAGGAAAATGTGAATTTGAATCTTAGGTAAGTCTTATGTGCCGTTACCTTAGGCAATTTTAGTTACATGTTAATCCCCTCCACAAACTTCTCTACCACTTTTTTTTAAGTTGTAAATCGATGGCTTAATATAGAAAAGGCGTAACTCATTTTTTCTCGAAGTTACGTTTTTAATATATTCTGGTAGACCACTTTCAAATACACCTCCCTTAAAAAAATCAATTCACTTTTTTGTTGTTGTTGTTGCATATTTTCAATGAAAACTGTATTAAAAATGTTTTTATTTCCAAAATTTTCTAGATTTTATTCAGTTCTCTCCTTCTCTTGTTAGGTAAAAAGAAATCGAGTTACGCCTTTTCTATATTAAGCCATTAGAAATGAGGAGAGGAATTTAAAAAGATTAAAGAGCAGCACCATCGCATGGCCGGGACTTGAACCCGGGGCCCTTGGGGTGGCCGTCCAGCGTGCTACCTTCTCTGCTAGCGAGACCAATAAGGATTTTTTGTGCAAAAATGCCGTCATTTTCCTAGTGCTCCAAAGACCACACAGAGACACGATATCGAAGCGGGTGGTAATTTTGCTTCAGTTTTCAAGTTGAAAGAATTTTGACCGAGCTTTTTATGATCAAATTGGGCTCTTCGTGTTATTAAGTTTTTGTACACAAATGATCGTGTACACAGAAAATAAAAGAATTGATTTATTACCTAAACTAGTTTAGCTAATGTGAAAGTTTCTATTTCACCTAATCTTTTCAACAACTTTTCTACTTACACAGTTAATTTAACAATCATGCATTAGGTAAGTCACCTAATTAAAATTAGTTAATTCAACTAAAATTTTGCTTATTAAATCATCTAATTCTTCTAGTTTTTTTACCTAATGCAAGTTGTCGATTTGTTCGTACACTAGGGAAATAACGCATATTAGCATTATCCACGCCTCAGTATAAATTTTATATAAATATTTACGTGGATAAATCAAATGCTTTCCTTACAACTTGTTTTTTCCCGTATTTGAATTTTATAGGAGCACAGCGCTCTCCTATAAAAAACATAAATAAAAACAAAGTGAGAAAATTTTACAAAAAGTAAAGTCTCATGCGAGAATTGAACTCGGACCGCTGGCGTTATAGTCAAACGCTTTACCGCTCTGCTGTTACGCCGTTTGATAACTTGTGAACAAAATGTATATAAAAATATGAGGTCCACAACTCTGAAATTATTTTTCCACTGGGCATCTACAGCAATTTGATTAATTGGTATGTAGAGTAAATTCCTTCATTGGAAATTTGGCTCAATAGATAAGGCGTTGGTTGTTGAAATATTGAGATCACAGGTTCGACTCTCAGCGGTGGCAAAGAAATTTTTTCAGTCATTTATACAATGTATATATATATATCTCTCTCATTCTATCTACTATAACACAAATCTTTCTTCTCTATCATGTGACGAAATGAAGTAAAGTCACCTAAGGAAAGTTTCACTTCAAAATAGAAATTGCAAAACAAAAAACATATTTTTTGCATATTTTTTGCACGGCATTCCCACTCTTAAGTGGGAATGCTATCTAAATAATTAGATGATTTTTCTACACTTAGTAGGTGGCTTGCCTAATCTGAAGTGGTCATAGTTTAAAAAAATTAGCTTATTCTTCTAATAAATTATGTGTCTTATCTATTTTATGGTTGAAGGTACACCTAAATATTTAGGTTCTTTATCTACTCTCGCAGTTAAACTACCCAATATAATTGCATATAATTAACATTTAGAAATTGGTAGCGCACCTAATCAAATTCGTTGACTGAAAATCACCGGATTACTTTAGCTGAATTCACTACATTTTTAGGTAAAAGTTCTACTCTTTTTTTTCTGTGTACGTAGTTGGAACACTTGACATTTGCAAGAATTTTCGAATTTCTAAATGCGCATTTAAAACTCAGTCTGAACATAGTATAACTTTGGGGCAGATACACTCGAAAAAAATTAATATTTTTTTTTTATTTTTCTCTCACAAAACAAAAAAGTTCCAAATCCTCTTACTTATTTACTTATCTGGCGTTTACAACCGTTGGTCGGCTTTGGCCTTGTAAAAGAAATTGCGCCAGCCATTTCTGTTTTGCGCTTAATGGTGTCAGTTGAAAACACGAAGCGTAGTCAAGTTCTCTTCTGCGTTGACCACCACCGGGCACCGAATCAAACATTTTTTTCGCTGGAGCGTCGTTTTCCATTCGCTCGACATGACCTAGCCAGCGGAGCCGCTCGATTTTAATGTGCTTAACTATGTCGATGTCAGCGTACAGCTCATACAGCTCGTGGTTCCATCGAATTCGGTACTCACCATTGATGCAGATTGGGCCGAAGATTTTGCGAAGGATCTTTCTCTCGAAGGCTCCCAAGGTCTTTTCATCAGAACTGCTCAACGTCCAGGTTTGTGCTGCATATAATAGGACGGGCATAATTAGTGACTTATAGAGCGTGAGTTTTGTTCGTCGAGAGAGGGCTCCGCTTCTCAATTGCCTACTCAGCCCAAAGTAAGACTTGTTGGCAAGAGTTATCCTTCGTTTTATCTCATTACTGACATCGTTGAAATAGTTTTTATTGGATCCTAGGTAGACGAAGTCTTTAACAGCTTCTAAGGAGATGTTGTCAACAGTGACGTGGTTTCCAAGACGCTGGAACTGTTAATTTGTTGACACTAGGTTTTTTGTCTTATTTGCGTTCACGGCAAGACCCATTCGACTTGACTCTTTCACTAATCTGGAGAATGCTGACTTCGCACGTATTATGATCTTCTCGAATGATCTTCTCCATCATTAGGTTAAAAAAGTCTCACGATATATAAGAATAGCTTTGCAAGAATACCAAATTTAGGCATGGTGGAGTATAGATGATTCCTTATTGGACTGTCGGAGACGGCTTTGTAATCGACAAAAAGATTGTGTGTGTCGATTTGTTTCTCGAGGGTCTTCTCCAAGATTTATCGAAGCGTAAATATCTGGTCTATGGTGGATTTGTCAGGTCTGAAGCCACACTAATAAGGTCCAATCAGCTGGTTTACGATGGGCTTTAGTCTTTCACATTATTCGCTCGACAAGACCTTATATACGATATTAAAAAGGCTTATCCCACGGTAGTTGGCGCAAATGGTGGAATCGCCTTTCTTGTGGATTGGGTAGAGCACACTGAGGTTCCAATCGTTTGGAATGCATTCTTCCGACCACATTCTGCATAGGAGCTCATGAATGCATTTAAATAGAGCATAGCTTTCATTCTTGAAGAGCTCTGCAGGTAAGCCATCGGCTCCTGCGGCTTTCTTGTTTTCAAGCCGAGCTATAGCTTTCAAGACTTCACTATGGTCGGGCAGTGGAACTTGAACGCTGTCGTCCACAATTGGGATTTCCGGGATATCATATAAATTGGCCGGATTGATGTAATCGTCGCAGTTCAGAAGCCTAGAGAAGTGTTCCCTCCACATTATCAGTGTACTCTGCATATCTGTCAATAGATTCCCGTTTTCATCCTTGCAGGAAGAAGCCCCGGTCTTAGGCCAGACGTTTTATTTTTTGAAAAATTTTTCGACCTTATTCCTATCACCATGCAACGAAGGAAAAAAAAAGTTTTCAGTTGCGAAAAATAAATTTTTCAATTGCTGCACTTTAAAAATCACTCGCGTTTGGGTCAAACGAAATTAATTTTTTGCAACTAAATGACGCGTTTCTCGCAACTCATTTTTATTATGGCAACTGTTGAAACGTTTGCAAATAACGATTTCAAGCACGACAAACTGACAATAAATTTTTTTTTGCGTTTATATTTGTGAAATTTATTTAGGCCCATAACTAAGAAATAAGAAAAGTTGCGAGAACGAAATTTAAAGTTAAACATGTATGTATAACTTTAAAAATTTTTTATTATTTTTTTTCGGTAGAAATCAATCAAAGGGTCAGAACTGATAAGAAGTATATTCAATAAATCCGTATTTGAATTTACTCTTGAGCTTTTACGTGTGTTTGTCAAACGCAAACATCTACATCTTTGTTTCGAGGCTCTTGTGCCTCTTCAGATAATTGCCCTGTACCAACGATGTGTTCAATGTCATCTCAGTTTCAATTTCTCAATATCACAATTATTAAATTACAGGTAAAACCTAGTTTTGAAATTAAAATAGATAGCATTTTTATGACCATCAAACAGGTTAAAATAACAAGGCAACCGGAAGTTTAGTGGTGGTTTAGTTAATAGTAGTTAAATGTAAGACAACTTTTTTTTGAAAATATGAGGTGGCCTCTTTTTATTTCACAAAATGTTTGACCAAATTTTGCGTTTTTGCGTAAATAAAACTCTGCTTAGATATGCTTTTTTTATTTAATACATATTAAAAATTGTTTTTTTAAAGTTAAAAGATTATGTGTAATGTGTTGAAAATATTCAAACCCCGCATTCAGTCTTACGACATCAAATTCAATACATTTCATACAAGGCGGCCAAAGTCTGGTTTACGCAGTCATTTTTGGAACCACCATGTAGATAAGAAAAAATTTAATCTTATTTTTATTTTTTGTAAGTAGTACTACCTTGACAGAGCTTAAAGTAGACATAATCTATATATTAATACGCAAACAAAAAAGTTCGTGTTCTCTTTTTTTCTGTGTTACCTTCAACATATTCACATAATACTTATATCGATGGATAGGTATTTTCGAGTAGATTTGCACAATATAATTTTTATTCAAATATGTTGTCATTAAAATAGGTGAAACTGAGCAAATGTAAAACGCTTTTTTTACCAATGCGACAATGAGAAACTGCAAAGCGACAAAGCTCTGTTGAACATCGCTGCTGTAGCTTACAAAAGCAAGAGTAGAATGCGGGAGTGACGAAAACATTTAAAAAGAGCTGAGTAGCATTATTGTTGTTGTTGTTGTTGTTGTTGTTGTTGTTGTTGTTGTTGTGGTTGTTGCTTTCTCTTAATTTCTCTCAGCGTTAAAAAAACAGTTAAACTGCTGCTTGCTTCTATTATCTTGAGAATTATCATTTATCTTGATTTATTTGTTATACTTTTCTACCGTTTGAATGATTATTAAAATGATAATTATTACGCGAGTAGTAGAGGTCGTACGGTACATTTTTTTTAACGGCAGCAAAGTTTGGGTTTTTGGCCTCATAACGAAAATAAAAACAACAATTTTTGCGCCTTGACAAAATGGAGATAACTGCTTAATTAAGTAAAACCGCAACAACAATGAAAAAACGTTGCATGAATTTATAACTTCGTGATTATTAGCGGTACGGTAAATTTATGGAACGACAATAAAGATATTGTTTTCAGTCAGATGATAAAAAAAAGTCGATAGTAATGAGGCCCCGCAGGGAATCGCACTTTTCTACATTTGCTCACAAATCCTCTCTCTCCTTTGAAATGATACATTAAAAAATTGGAAAGGGCGCCAAGAGAATTCTGAACCAGATGATTGGAATGGCGTTACTTACCAACGCAAAATCAAAAGCAAAATAAAAACCAAGCAGGAACAGGGACTATACAAAGTATTCGAACAAGAATTTGGACATGGATTAAGACAAGAATTTGGGCAAGGATCAGAGATTAAGAGATCAGAGATCAGGAGATCAAGTAAGGAAAGTATAAGGTGAAACATGTCGGGATGGGGACGAGTTTAAGGAGAAGGAAAAGGATACGGAAAGATTAAGATTAGTTGTTACTTCAAAATCTACTGGTGTGTCCATGACGTCCAGCCAACCGCATCCTATTTTTTAATAAATGTTTTAAATGTTTCAGGCGCATTTGAATGGTTTTTAAAAACTTAAGAAAAGGTTTTGGGGATTTCTCCATGTTAATATCTTAAGAGATACAGTGGCATTTAAGGGTTCACACAATCCACTTTCTGTTGAATGGATAAGTGACTTTTTTTAACAAGTATCATGAAAATTTTCAAAATTTCATTCTATTTCATCTTACGTGTCTTTATCGGCCTATCTACTTAATAAAGGGTGTATCAAAAAGAGGTGTAGAATTTGTTTTTTGATTAAAACAAACAATTATTACTTAGTAACTCCGCCTGTTCTCACGAGCAGCCTGTCCTAAGCCACGATAAAGGAGGATGTTCACAGGCAACGAGTTCGCTTTATCCTGTGCAAATATAGAAGGACGACCCAGATCCTGGAGTTGGTCGCCCAATCTGGGGAGTAGGTGGCCCGTTTGACTTGATCAATGGTAGCGTATGCCTACGAAGGAATAGCAATGATCCTTAAAATTTGTTAGCAGACGTATGATCACAGTTTCAGTGGCACATTGGCATTGGTCTTATAGATAATCTTTTTTAAGGCTGGTTTAGATGAAAATATGGCGTTAAGCTAGGTCTACACGATACAACGGTTGTACCAATATCGGTTGCTATTTGACGGTTGTGTGCGATTATTGTATCGTTTGGATGCAAGCGTGCGACGAGTTTGTTGCAATATTGCACGGTCGAATGGTAGAATTAGCCAACTGCTGTACGATGAGCGATTGTACAGCCGTTGTATCGTGTAGACCTAGCTTTAAAATTGGTGTACAATAAGGTGTCAGAGTTGGGTATAACTATGTAGCCCCGGTATATCTTAGTAGTCTCGGAGTCCCATATTGAAAGGGTGCAATGTAGTGGGGAACATGTGTCACATACAGTCAAATGCGATGTGGTCTACGCTGTAGCACATCCAATAGTGTTGACTTTTGCCACCACAGTCATGAATGATAGGTGCAGATGTGTCGGTGTGTGTTTGGGCGTGTTGAGGTAAACCCCTTTTGCCCGTGGAGACTATCGCAGGCCCTTCGGGGGTATCGTGCTGGCTGTGGTAGTTCAATGTCGCAAACAGGTCTGTGTGATCGGCGTGGAGCTGCGCTTAATCAATGACAATGCCCATAAATTGTCAGAAATGCTAGATGGTTCTCGATTTTCAACAATAAATGTGGTTGGTGACCCAACTTATCATCCATAATTGGTACTGTTACGTATCCATACATTATCTATATATTAATACGCAAACAAAAAAGTTTGTGTTTCCTTTTTTTCTGTGTTACCTTCAACATATTCACATAATACTTATATCGATGAATAGGTATTTTCTAGTAGATTTGCACAATATAATTTTTATTCGAATATGTTGTCATTAAGATAGGTAAAACTGAGCAAATGTAAAATGGTTTTTTTACCAATGGTACAATGAGAAACTGCAAAGCGACAAAGCTCTGTTGAACATCGCTGCTGTAGCTTACAAAAGCAAGAGTAGAATGCGGGAGTGACGAAAACATTTAAAAAGAGCTGAGTAGCATTATTGTTGTTGTTGTTGTTGTGGTTGTTGCTTTTTCTTAATTTCTCTCAGCGTTAAAAAAAAGTTAAACTGCTGCTTGCTTCTATTATCTTGAGAATTAACATTTATCTTGATTTATTTGTTATACTTTTCTACCGTTTATTTACTTACTTTCCTTTTAATTTATTTATTTACTTTAAATGAATATTATATGTTGAATAAATTTTTGTTATTGACGCATATGCTTCCTTTTTTTGTCCTTTACCACTATTTTCCTCATAGCGTCAAGGTAAGCATTAAGAATTTACGTGCAAATTCATTATGTTATTCATAATTCAATTCATTATGTGAAAAAAACTTTTTAACAAAAAAAAAAACCGACCTCAAAATCACTACAAAGTAAAAAATAATTTTAAAAAACTTTTCCTATTAATTTCATAGTCATATTTTAAAAACTATTTATATGTATTATGATGTTGGAAATCTTATCATTTTAATTTTTTCTATTTTGTGTTATTATCATCAATACATTAATTGCTTTATGTACATAAAAGCTTTAAAGTCGGCCCTTATCTTTGACACAAAATCATGATCTTTTACCATCCGTGCACTATTTGGTGCCTTGGTGACACTGTAGTAATTTTAAAAGCTTTGTACACATTAAATTTCTCACTAAACTGGTTTGGGTGAGCTTGTGTAGCTCATATTGAATATGACATAGTATGTAACAGCTGAACAAATAATGCATGATAACAGATATATATCATGAACGCGGAGGTCCTTTTTTAAAAAAGTGGGCGATATTCGACAAAGGGGCGTGTCAATATAAGAAAAACACTGTATTTCAGTTATAATTGACACTAGGGTACTGAAATTTACAGTGAAAATACTTGGGGTAGGCACAATTATTACAAATTACGGTCACTAAAGTGGGCGTTATTGGGGTAGGCACAATTATTACAAATTACGGTCACTAAAGTGGGCGTTATTTGACAAAGGGGTGTGGTCATATTGAAAAAACACTGTATCTCAAATAGTATTGACACTAGGGTGCTGAAATTTAGTACAGGGGTAGACACTATTTTTAAAAATTACTGTAAATAAAGTGGGCGTTATTCGACAAAGGGGTGTGGCAATATTAGAAACACACTATATATCGAATAATATTGACACTAGGGTGCTGAAATTTAGTGCATGGGTAGGCATAGTTATTACAAATTACAGTCAATAAAGTGGGCGTTATTTGACAAAGGGGTGTGGCAATATTGAAAAAACCCTGTATCTCGAATAGTATTGACACTAGGGTACTGAAATTTAGTACAGGGGTAGACAAAATTTTTAATGCATACCAAATTTCATAATCATTGCGCATTGTGATCATGAGATATTGTAATTTTTCCTAAAAATGGGCGTGGTCCACCCACCTTTTCCATAAAAGTTCATCTTCTTGCTTAGCCCCCACATACCAAATTCCATAATCATTGGGTGTCGTGATCATGAAATATTGTAATTATCCTTAAAACGGGGCGTGGTACGCCCAGATTTCCAAAATAAATACATATGTCTTAATGCTACGCCCCCATATACCAAATTTCATAGTCCTAGCATCCATAGTTTTCACAATATAACAAACTGCTGGATATTATTGCTAGAAAAAATATCCAGCAGAAAATAATCGTTATTTCTTGTCAAAAAAAATAAACGGCAGAAAGTACCAGTTAAATTTTGTGTAAAAAATTACAAAACAGAAAATAACTATTGCTTTCTGATTTTTTTGAAAAAAAAGGAATAATCGTTACGGTCCCTGATTTCCTTACATTTTTACATCAGAATTTTTACATCTGCTCAGGATGTAAAAATTCGATTTCACATTTGTTTCCGTCTAGGATGCGCTTTCGCATTACTGTGCACTGTGGGCAATATTAATATTCCAAGTTCATAGGTGCAAATGTACATAACTTATTTTCTGATTAAATGGTTTAGTTGGATGAACACAACCAATTTTCTGATTTAATGGTTTTGATACAAATAATGTTTTCAAGAGTCTAACTGAAATGTTTCTATTGATAAATATTGCTAAATAGAATCACAATTCCAACAATTACATTTTATTAAAAACCAAAACGAAATAAAACTCGTCTTATTCAGCGCTACCTAATGATTTATCTATTCAACCATATCCACCTACAACGCCAACCCGATTTCTTCTACCCTTTAGCCGATTTGACCAACCTTCAAAATCTTAAACAAAAAACAAAAAAAAAAACCAAATTAATCTATTAAAACAATAAGAATCGTAAAAAAGCTATAAAAGTAGACTAAGCCTCAACGCTGGCGTTTCTATCTTGAATATCGATTTAATAATCCAAGCGTGTAATTCTCATGCTTCTTAGTTTTTGTTTTTGTTCTTATTTTTTATTTATTTTTCCTTTTTTTTTACTTTTCTCATGTATTCACAGTATTCCTACAAGCACATCCACCATCCCACCCATACTCGTATAGCAAACAAAGAAAAACTACACTCAACGAGCTCACGTATAGATTAACGGGGAAAAAAACTTGGAAACGTAATAAAATAAAACTTAAGTTAAATTGCACAACTTTCAGCACAATTTTTGCACAGTTGCATAGGGTGAGTGCGCTTTGTAGAGGAACTTTATGAAAACATTTATTCGTCATAAAATAAAAGAACCATTGGGTGCCAACTGTGCGCTTCTTAATGCTCTTCACGCAATAGGGATTAAGTCAGTGTCTATTTCAGGCTAATCGAGTTAAGTTTTTGCCAAAATACGAGTATTCTTGAATATGAATATGGTTTGGGATTTTGTCAGCCAAACACGTAGTTAATAATCAGCCATAAGACGCTTAATTATTGAAACGGAGTTATGGGTGCGTGAGTAAAGAACTTTTTTGATGGCAGAATGAATAAATGCTAGACTCACCCCAATAATGATGTTAGAAATGTTAATTGAACACGTAGGAGATACCATTGCAAAGAGTAGGGATTGATATTTTATAGCATTTTGGAAAGTATGAGGTAGAAATGACGCCGTGCATCTCGGAATCGGTCCTAGGATTGCTATTTATATTTTTGGCCTTGGCAACACGTTTCCATTGGAAACTTAACATTGTTCAACATTCGCCTCTTTAGAACATTTTGCCATTTTAGCGCGGTTTAGGTTGTTTAAACTAATTCGAAAAACTCATCTCGGCAAAAATTTGATCTCGTGAACATTTTCGTGCGATTATTTTTCATACCTTTCGACGTGAATTATCAAGACAAGAATCCTTCGATGAACTTAATTCTTTATAAGGCTATAAAGCACAGTTCTATAGCACAATAAAAAACTGGTATAACGAATCAATCGTAGCCGACCTTCACTCCAGGACGAATTCCGTGAAGGTCGTCCAAAATCGGTTGCTGTGTCAGAAAACATCAATGCTGTTTGTGAACTGACAAAGCCAGATCTTCATGTGACATACCGCGAGATTAAGTGATCTCAATTATTAAAATAACTGGCCATTTCAGCCCTTAAAAGGACTTTGCCTAGCTTTTTATGACGAATTGCGTGGCGGCCGTGGCGTAGTTGGTTAAAGTGCGTGGCCGCTATGTCAACTAACCTTGGAGACCCAGGTTCGAACCCCAGCAGCGACAGAAAATTATTTGAATTAAAATAATTTTTCTGTACGGCCGCCACCTCTCTGCAGACAATGGCAAACCTCAGAGAGTAATCAAAATGCCACGTAAAGCTTCTTGAGAACAAGAACATTCCGATCTCAATTATTGTATTTATCAATTATCAATTGGGTATTAGTATGACAAGCATCAGTAAGATATTGCATGATCATGTGGCCGTAAAAAAGATTCTTTCGCTTCAATCCCTGACAAACGATCAAAAAACGGCTCGTGTCGATTGGTGTTAAGAAATGTTGCAAAAAAAAAACCAACAAAGTGCAACTTAATTTTTAAAGACTTATATTTTCGATATGTAAAGATTTATTTTAAAGGAAATTATATACATTGAGAATGCTTATTTAATCCTCTAATGCATTATTTTTATATTGCAAAATAAAAATAATTCTTAGATGATTTTTATGTCACAAGACAAGCATTTGATATCAGTTTTTTGATACAACGTATAGTTTAGCTATAAAGTAAAAAAATAAAAGAGTGCCAAAAAGCACTGCTATGCAGTTTATGTACCAACACTTGTAGCAACACAATAACTTTTTATTTTAACTCTTTGACATAGAATGACATTATTTCCTGATTTATTATAAACATTTTTAATGTTTATATAAAAAAAAGATACAGTAGTTTCGACTAAGTCGTAACACAAGACGTAGAATTATTCAATTCGCTTTTGATGACATCTTTTTTAAAAACTATTTTCAAGCAACATTTTTGCCTTTGAAACCTATTCCCTCCGACCACTCCTTAGGGGGGCTCTTATACAAATTTTATTGTGTTTGTGCCGGAAAGGGTTAATATGTATCACCGACCCCCATTACTTTTGCAAAAGGAACATTTTTGTCCTTAACACCTATTTCCTCCGACCACTCCTTAGGGGGGCTCCCATACAAATTTTATGGTTTTTGTTTATTTGTTCCATACACCTGAGCATATGACCTTTAAGAGAGTGCCGGAGAGGGTTAATATGTATGACCGACCCCCATTACTTTTGCAAAAGGAACATTTTTGCCTTTGACACCTATTCCCTCCGACCACTCCTTAGGGGGGCTCCCATACAAATTTTATAGTTTTGTCGATAAAACCGGAAACTGTCGATAAATAGGTAGCAAGCTTAAGCAAACAAAAACATCAAATGTTGGCTTTATATTTCATGTAATTGTGTAAAATTTATATAAGTTAGAGAATTCTAACATGAATTTTTGTCGCATTGAGGATCAAGCAGACCAACAAGTGTTAACATTAACATTGTACGATCAGTACTTTAGGTCCACCAAAGGCTCAAAAAGTTATATAAATACCGACACCTGATCACTATCAACCACCCTACTTACCTCTGAGAATGACGTATTCTACGTCAAAATCATATTTTATTAAAAACAAAAACAAAGGCACATTATTTCAGCAAAACTTATAAAAAAAAACTTGATAAAAATTTTATTTTGTATATTTGGCATACATGGATCGTGGATCTGTATATTTTTCTTCTTCCAGGTTAGGTTGGATTGAGGTGGTTGAACCGACAAACAGCTCGTACACTTAGGCCAGTGCAGGCCGGTTGTGATACCACATTATCTCTTTTGAATCTATGTAAGATTTCCCTCCTCAGCAAACCAGTTCGAACGGATGTTGAACTTTAGGATATGCTTGATTTCCAGGCATGAGACTTCGGTAAGATGTCCCAGAGTTGCTATTCTACTTTTTGTTAGTGCCGGGCATTCGCAGAGGAAGTGCTGAACATTTTCTTCTTCTTCATACTTGCAGCTTCTGCAAAAATCATTATATATTAGTCCTAACCGAAGAGCATGTGTTCCGATAAGACAGTGACCCGTGAGGACTCTTACTATTAAATTGTAAATATGTCCAAAGAATTTTTGGGTGGCAAGGCGACGTACTGCGTCTTGGAAACCACGTCACTGTTGACAACATCTCCTTCGAGGTCGTTAAGAACTTCGTCTACCTGGGATCCAGCGTAAACTCTTTAAACGATGTCAGTATTGAGATAAAACGAAGGATAACTCTTGCCAACAAGTGTTACTTTGGGCTGAGTAGGCAATTGAGAAGCAGAGCTCCTCTCGACGAACAAAACTCACGCTCTATAAGTCACTTATCATGCCCGTCCTATTATATGCAGCACAAACCTGGACGTTGAGCAGTTCTGATGAAAAGACTTTGGGAGCCTTCGAGAGAAAGATCCTTCGTAAGATCTTCGGTCCAATCTGCGTCAATGGCGAGTACCGAATTCGATGGAACCACGAGCTGTATGAGCTGTAAATAAATTGACATTGACATAGTTAATCGCATTAAAATCGAGCGGCTTCGCTGGCTAGGTCATGTTGAGCGAATGGAAAACGACGCTTCAGCGAAAAAATACTAGATTCAGTGCCCGGTGGTGGTCAACGTAGTAGAGGACGCCCACATCTTCGCTGGAAGGATCAGGTGTTGGATGACCTGACCACGCTTGGTGTTTCCAACTGGCGCCAGCAAGCGCAAAACAGAAATGGCTGGCGCAATTTCTTATACGAGGCCAAAACCGACTTACGGTTGTAAGCTCCAGATAAGTAAGTAAGTAAGTAAGTAAGGCGACGTACTGCCTACGTTCCCATTTTCAATATGTTTTTCAGAATTTTGGCTGTGGTCAGTGTTAAGCCCAAATTGGAAATAGGTACTAGTATTTACTTCTTCACTCTCAACATTATCCCAGTTCCGCTTGGCGTCATTGTTTTCTTATTCCGTTAATAGTTCCTCTTCACTAATTTCGAAGATTTCAACATCTACCATGTTCAAAAATTCCTCTATTTCTTTATCTGTCATACTTAATAAATTATTTGATCGTATTCCTCTCCAACCCTCCATTTTTCCTAAATAAAATTTAAAAAAAAAATAATATACTAACAACACAGTTATTAAATGCTTAATGTATACCTTTAGGCACAAGAACTTTAAATGCTTACTTTTAACTCATTAGATAAAAATTTTAAATTTCTAGTGACAATACTTCATAGCTTATATTCCGAAAAACTTACCTAATTTTTGTTTGTTACTATTAATTCACTTTTTTAATGAAATAAATACTTCAAAATCAACCCTGTTTATAAAACAAATTTTTACGTACGCAGCGTTCACTATTACAAAGACAACTGACAATAATTACAAAATGCGCTAAGCTAGAAAAAATTGACCGTTACAAAAAATATTACCCATAGTACATAGAATATATAAGTTTGATTTCTGAATTTGAGCTTTCTGCTCATCTTCGTTTGCCTTCGAAATAACTTCGTTCATCTCCATATTTGTTCGTTAGTCTTCGGTTCACCTTCGTTTGGTTTCGTTTTTTATACCAATTTTTTTTATTTTTGAATCGGTCCAGTCGATCAGGAATTATCGAGTCATATACATTTTATTTATTTAAGTACCATACTTTACTTGTAAAAACTTGCAGGAGAGAGTAAAAGAAGAATTGAGACAAAAATATTTACAAAGAGAAAAATAGCAGAAAAAGTACGTGAACAGAAAACTAGTAGAAACTTGCAAGTTAACAGCTGATCAAACGAATTGACATCATATGCTGTTTTTTCTGCTATAATAAATGGTTATAAATTATTGAAATCATTTCTTGGGTCTCACCAACATTAACATTATACTTACATTTTCCTCAGCATCACAAATGTTTCTTTTTCCATCCATTTTAATACGAAATCAACAAGAAATAACTTTTGACAGCTTGTTTTTTTTTTGACTAACAGTTTTTTCGGTAGTTGCAAGTTCTTGCAAGTAGAAATTTTGCTAGCAGAAACTTGTAGCTACTTTTTTCTCTCTCACTATTTTACGCTCTCGTTGTCCTCTCTCCTTGCAAGTTTTTCGAGTACGTGAACGGTTTACTGGTAAAAACTTGTAACAATTTGTACAAATTTTTTGTTAGTGAACAAACCTATTGATTGCGTTTTACGTTCAGACTAAGCAGGGCTACAAACTTGTAAAATATTTGGTATGTTCTTAATGGGGAATTTTTATCGTATTTACACAAAAATACTTAAAATGTCTTCATTTATAATTAAAAAAATCTTAAATCCTAGAATTAAAGGAGAAATTTCTTAAAAGTTCTTTTGAGAAATTAACAATGAAAAAATTAAATCCTAATAAGATTACATCCCTAAAAGTAATAAGCTCTGACTCGTTTCTTTTATTTCTTCTCTCTGTTCGTTATAAGTAACGAGCTGTCAAAAAACGCAAATTAAGGAAGAAAAGTTGAAATATTTCCGACTTCGCTTACGTAGCGAGTAAACGGACGCATATGCAAATGCAGTAAATGAATTTCCCGTTTTAAGGGAGAGTAGTACCAATCTTTTGGTAGAAAAAAACATATATTTTTAATATTGTTTTTTTTTAAATCATATTTATTTAATATCAATTTTAAACTTTTTGTGACATATTTATAAATGTTTTAAGATAACAAAAATAAAATTTTTTTTTTAATCACTTCTTCAGCCGGTAGAGGGCGATGAAATCAAGCATTCATCGCCCACATGCATTTTGGCCCGCTGAACACGAATCTGCCATCCATTTTGACCAGTTGCCTCTTGGTTTTTAAGAAATAACTTTGTAATTTCCATCATCTCACGCGCTTTCACTTTCGGATTGTCTAATACAAGATCATGGACTTAGCTAACCGTTGATCAGTTCTGCAGTTGCAGATTCATCTTGAATTTAGCAAACTAAATGAACTATGCTTGATTTCGGTGGAGCAGATTCACCATACCATTTGTCAATCCGATGCTTGGCTTGTACAGTGATTTTCCCCATTAACATATGATGCTTTATCAAACTCGAAATTCACTTTTTCCATTTGTTACAAGAAGAACAAAAGTTCTTTAAACCAAATGACTGTCTCTCACAAAATATTGCCTGACACTGGCTCAAATTTTATCAGACATCGTTTGGAATATCTTAAGAATAAAATCGATTTGAGCCTAATGCTGACATTTATTTAACAGACTTATTGAACAGCCCAATAATATGCTTTAAGTTTTAATACTTTAACTTACAGTTAAATTTGAAAAAAAACCATTTAATATCCTTCTTGTATATCTTTATTTACTCGTATAGTACGCACAAAAAGTTCACTTTATAATAAAAACCGTGCGGTTTATTATTCGGTTAATAAACTGAATTTATTATTTCACCCAGTAAGGGACTCTTGAAGACTTGCATTTATATAAACATACGCCCACATCTCATACAGTCCCTTTTCACTTTGCTTAACATTAAATCATAAAATGAACCAAACCATTCATGTTACTTGTAGGGTGTTACCTCCTAAAACTTTGATGCTAGAGAACTTTGAAGCTAAGTAACTACAAAGTTTTTCCCAGAGCCATAAAAACTTTGTCCCAAAAAGCAGGAACAAAAATAAAAAAATCCTCAAAACAACAACCAGAAAAAAAAAAACAAAAACAATAAAATTTTGGTCTACAGCCAGGTACGAATGTTAACGCACGAACGAATGCGTTTTTATGGTTTCTTTTTAACTATTTCCTTCCTTCTTTCTGTTTGCTTTTAATTAGAACAGTTTAGTTTGTTGTTTGATTTTTCTATTGTTTCCATGTAGTTGTTGAGTTGTGGAAGTGGGTGTTTCTCTTTATGTTGGCCTCTTTTGAAATGTTTTTGGACTTTTCAAGATTTTATTTAGAAATTTTTGTTGCAAAGGATTTTTGATACTGAAAGAATATTTCTGATGTGGTTTAATTAGTAAAGTTTCTCTTCTTGTGGTTCTTTGTTTCCAAAGTGTGCCCACGTCCCCAACGAAATAATAAAATTAATAAAAAATCACCTTAAATAACTATATTCTTATTCTTATAAAAGGTGTATCAACAAAAGGTGTGGGGTTGTGATAATATTTAATAGCTGGTCATTTGGTGGTTTTGAAAGTTTAAAAATATTGTATTCCCTAACAAATTTCCATGTGTGACACCTGCAGTATGGGCTTCATTTCACATTGCCCCATGGCAATGGGCTCGAGGTTCATGGAATTGTTACCAACAGATAAATCGTCAGGAAGTTAGTACCATGCTAATGCAAATACAACGTCCATTTAACCATAGAAGCCTAGAAGCGTCACTGCCATGACTACAGAGGCGACCAACGCCCTGTCATAGTAGTTTCAACACCGGTTACACACCATACTTAAGTGTTTAAATATACTGTATAGATAGCAACCAATGCTGGAACGCAACAGTTCCAATCATGGATGATTAGTTGGGTCAACATCCACATTTATTGGTTGAAATTGAGACCCATTTAACATCTTTGACAATGTATGAGTATCGCCGCCCGGATGATTAAGCGCAACTCCACGCCAATACCATAGCCAGCACGATACTCCCCGAAGGGCCAGCTTTGCGATAGTCTCCCCGGCCAAAAGGGATTTACTTCTACACGCATTAACACACACTGACACATCTGCACCATCGACTGTGGTGGCAAAAGTCAACATTATTGGATGTGCTACAGCGTAGACCACATCGAATTTGACTGTATGTGACACATGGTGACCACTACATTGCACCTTTTCAATCTGGGACTCCGAGGTTACTAAGATACACTTTTCACCTCGGAGTACCCAACTCTGACATCTCATTATACACCAATTTTAACACCATATTTTTATCGTTTTAAACCAGCCTTAAAAAATACTATCTATAAGACCAATGCCAATGCGCCACTGAAATTATGATCATACGTATGCCGAGCGTAACGACTATCCCCGTGTTAACAAATTTTAAGGATAATTGCTATTCCTTCGTAGGCATACGCTACCGTTGATCAAGTCAAACGGGCCACCTACTACCCAGATTGGGCGACCAACTCCAGGATCTGGGTAGTCCTTCTATATTTGCACAGGATAGGGTGAACCCGTTGCCTGTCACCATCCTCCTTTATCGTGGCTTAGGACAGGCTGCTCGTGAGAAAAGGCGGAGTTACTATACAATACAGTAAAATTTTAAGTAATAATTGTTTGGTTTAATCAAAGAACAAATTCTACACCACTTTTTGCTACACACTTTATTCAGTAGATGGTCCAATAAAGGCACGTAATATTAAATAGAATAAAATTTTGAAAATTTTCATGATACTTATTAAAAAAAGTCACTTACCCATTCAACAGAAACTGGCATCTATCGGAATATTGGACTGATTGTGTGAACCCTTAAATGCTCACTGTATCTCTTAAGATATTAACATGGAGAAATTCCCAAAACCTTTTCTTAAGTTTTTAAAAACCATACAAATGCGCCTGAAATATTCAAAACATTTATTAAAAACTAGCTTTTTCCCGGTGCGCTTTGCTGCATCTTATCTAGATAAGTACCAGAAAATGGTGCAATGCCTTCAGCGTTATTATTTCTAAACCATCTCGTACTCGAAACATGGGGGTCGTTCACAAATTACGTGACCGATTTAAAATTTTTTTTACCCCCCTCCGGTACTCTTTGTAGTGCATTTTAAAAACACTCCCCTCCACCCCCATAAAGTAACGTAATTGATTAAAAAATAGTCGAAAATAGAAAAAATAACTGTCGAAAAGCAAGCAAAGAAAAATTATGCCCTTACTACTTTCCAACATTTAACAGTCAATTTAGACGGTCAAACATGAAGATGTAAGGATGAAAATGGTTTGAAATGTTGGGTTGTATTCATTTAAATTTTTTCGAGTTTTTTTTATTTTTGGCCACATTACTATATCTGAGACCCCGTCCCCCCAATCGTTACTTATCGTAGTACATTTTAAAACCTCTCTCTCTCTCAACTAAACTGGTAACGTAATATATGAATGAACCCATAGTTACTGCGCAAATTTGAGCTCAATCGGCTCAGTATTTTGGAGTCTATAGCAACGTTCTCTATAGTAAACTTTTTTCATTTTTCATTTCCCAGTAGCAGGATATTACCAAGTAGTAACTTTATTCTTACTTCTCTGTTCTTTGTCTTTTACTTCCATAGCTTTTCTGTATCCTAAATTTGGCTTGTATGGGTTGAGACACACCCCCTTGTCCAATGCATGTCACCTTTTCTAATAGAAGGACATCACCCAATGGTATCTTCATTGTGAGTTTTAATGTTCTGTGACTTTTACTTCTAAAGCTATTCTGTATCGTAAATTTGGCTTATATGTATGGAGCTACGTCCCGTTTTCGAATGCCCGTGCCAGTTTTTCAGTAGAAAGACCCTCATTATTATACGACATTTAGTTCCAAAGCAATTCGTTATCATAAATTGGGCCTGTGTGGCCAAAATTGCCCTTGTCTAATGTTCGCTCAAATATATAGTAATGGCCTCTTGGGCCCATAGCATCTACATATCAAGTTTCACTATCAAAACATGTACAACTCAGGAATAATAATGATTTCTAAAAAGTGGGCGTATATATATAGTTAGACCACGCCCAGTTATAGTAAAGTTGCCGACAGTAACCATACGAACTTGTTTACCAAATTTTAGTCTAATACGACCAAACCCGTCTTAAATATAGCATTTTTATTGATTTGTAGGTGGTAAAGGGGGTATGGAAAAAAGGGGTATGGAAAATTTTTACTATGCCTATATTTTTCGCGCAAATGCAAACTAAAGTGAGACTTGCCGAATTATTCCAATTTTTCTAATTACCCTTGCAAATATTTCCCCATATACACCATATGTGCGCACCTGTATTTGTTCACACCTGCATTGTTGTACAAGTTCACTAAAATGCCTATAATTCATGAAACAATACACATACAAAGACTGATTATACATAAAAACCTTTGTATTGACGTCACCTTTCATGGAAAATTTCCAGAAACGAAATCGGTTCAAGCATTACAGAAAACATCAATTTCATACACAATGCAACTTATTTTTATATATATACTAGCTTTTTCCCGGCGCGCGTTTCTGCACCCTGCATCTATTTGAAAACATAATAGGTGTATTCAAAACTTTTTTTAGACTCATAGTTTGACACCACAGTCATTTTCCACTGCCCGCTACAGTTTCCCAATAGCAGGAGATCACCAAATAGTAACTCCATTTTGAGTTTGTATGTAAGTACTGCTACTTTTACTTTCAAAGCTATTCGATAATACAAATTTTAATTGTATGGGCGGAGCCACGCCCACTTATATAATGCTCATCCCAGTTTCCTAGTAGATGGACATTACCCAGCTTTAGTACAGTTGCCGACAGTGAGCATACAAACTAAATTATCAAAATGTAGCCAAATCGACAAAAACCGTAAGATATATAGAATTTTTATTGATTTGTGGGCGGTAAAAGGGAGTGTGACAGAAATTTAAACCATCTCGTACTTGAAAAAAATGTACTGACAATATTTCAGCTCTATAGTCTCAGTAATTTTGAAGTTTCCAGCCATCACATAGACAACGTTTTGCTTTTTGTATATATATTTTGGATAAAGATTATTGGCTATAACTTTTGATTGGTATAAGATACTAAGATAATTTTTTCTAAAAAATTAATTTTTTAGCTTGTTTATTTTTTTCAAAAATATAAAAACACAATATGGGAAAAAAAATTTTGTTCGAAAAAATCAAGGGGTAGGCCTTGTTTTTTAATCACAAAAATGGTTTTTAATTTTTGCGTAAGATTGAAATAACTTTTGCTTATAAATGTTTTAACTTTTAAATAGAGTTAAAAATTTGCGAATTTGAATTTAAATCATTTTTACAACAAAAACAAATTTTGAGCCTTTTTTTTGAGGAAAACTCCAAAATTTTAGACCTGTTTTGAAAAAAAAATTTAAAATATATATACTCAAATAACGGTATTTTTGCAATAAGATTTTTATAGTACTTTGATGAAGCTTTAAGACAAAAAAAATTTAGCAAAGTTTATAAAAAAGCAGCGGAGATATTGGAATTTAAAGTCACAAAATTAAATTTCTGAGTATGTTTTTCTCATCTTTGCATTAAATATATAGTGTAGTAAAATTTTTCATAGTTTTCAAGACATGTTCATGTTTTTGATGTCAAAATAAAGGAAATTTTTTAGTTTTACTACATTTAAGAAATATTTTTTTTTTTAAATATTTGCATATGTACAGCACCATCTGGTGTCCAAGGTGGTTGAAAGAAGATACTGTCAAAAAACTCATCGTACCTGAGAACTACTATATACCAATTTTTATTCTAATCGCATGAGCGGTTTGGGAGTTTTATGCAGTTTTGTAAAAAATGTGTACTACAGCGCTCTCTGGTGTTCAAGGTGGATAAAAATTGATAGCACGCAAGCACGCACCGTACCAAAAAACTTTTAAACACAAATTTTCATGCTAATCGGATGAGAAGTTTAGGAGTCTATTGCATAGTTACATACGACATTTAGTTCCAAAGCAATTCGATATCATAAATTTAGCCTGTATGGCCAAATTCCCCCTTGTCTAATGTTCGCTCAAATATATAATAACTACTTCTTGGACCCATAACGTCTACATATCAAGTTCCACTATCAAAACATGTTCAACTCAGGCATAATAATGATTTCTCAAATGTGGGCGTAAATATAGTTCGACCACGCCCAGTTTTAGTATAGTTGCCGACAGTAACCATACGAACTTATTTACCAAATTTTAGTCTAATACGACCAAAAAAGTCTTAAATTTATTCATCAAATTATTCCAATATTCCATTTATTTCCAATTTCCCTTGCAAATATTTCCCCATATACACCATATGTGCGCATCTGTATTTTTTCACACCTGTATTTTGAAAAATTTCACTAAAATGCCTATAATTCATGAACCAATACACATACAAAGACCATTTATACAAAAAAACCTTCGAATTGACGTCACATTTCATGGGAAATTTCCAGAAACAAAATCGGTTCTCGCATTACTGAGAACATCAATTTCATACACAATGCAACTTATTTTTATATATAAGTGATTACAAACATTTAAAAAAAAATCAGCGCAGGCGTTCTGCGATTTTAGATATATATATCAAAACAGTGGGCGCAAAAGTGGGCGTGGTCAATTTTTCTTTCAGTAAACACTTAAATTGGATTACTACGAACATTTGAAAAAAAATTATCCAAATCGGTCCTGCCGTTTTCCGATTTTAGATAAAACAAAAAAGTGGGCGCAAAAGTGGGCGTGGTCAATTTTTCTTTCCTTAAAAACCTAACTTGGACTAAAACGAACATTTAAAAAAAAAAATTATCCAAATCGGTCCAGCCGTTCTGAAGTGATGCGATTTCAACCAAACGTACACTTCTTTTTATATATATAGATTTAGAAGATAGGATGCGGTTGGCTGGACGTCATGGAAACACCAGTAGATTTTGAAGTGACAACTTATCTTAATCTTTTCGTATCATTTTCCTTGTCCTTAAAATTGTCCCCATCCCGATATGTTTCACTCCTTTTTCTTGCCTTACTTGATTTCCCGATCCTTGACCAAATTCTTGTTTTAATTCATGTCCAAATTCTTGTCCGAATACTTTTTATAGTGCTTGTTCCTGTTTGATTTTTATTTTGCTTTTACTTTTGTGTAGGTGAGTAGCGCCACTCCAATCTTCATTGGCACCAATCTGGTTTAGAATTCTCTTTGCGCTCTTTTCAATTTTTTAATGTATCATTTCAAAGGAGAGAGAGGATTTGTGAGATAATGTAGAAAAGTGCGGTTTCCTGTGGGGCCTAATGATTATCGATTTTATTTTTTGTATTTTTATAATGTGACCGAAAACAGTTAAGGTATGTCGTTCTATAAAATTTACAGTGAAGCTAATTTTCACGGAGTTATAAATTCATGCAAGGGTTTTTCATTGTTGTTGCGGTTTTACTTAATTAAGCTCCAGTTACCTCAATTTTGTCATGGCGCAAAAATTGTTGTTTTTATTTTCGTTATGAGGTCAAAAACCCAAACTTTGCTGTCGTTAAATAAAATGTACCGTAAGGTCTTTAATAAGCGCGTAATAATTCCCTGAAACAATATTGCATTTTTGTAGCATAAGCTGCTATCTCCGTAATCTAACGACGTCGTAATGTTTTTTTTTTTATATTTTTTTCGCAAAGCCAAGTAAAATTCCTTAATTTTTGTTTTATAATATTTACCGTAATGCATATAATAACTAAGTTCTAATTCAGTGCAACGCCGTTGCATGATAGCTGCATTTACAATCTTAGAGTAGATATCTACGCGGTCTTATGACATCATGAATTCTTTGTCTATCTGTGTCGTAAAGGACCAGCCTTTACTGACGTATAATGATTTTTACCGTAGTGCTTATATATAACATGTTATAATTTCATATAACAAATTTTCAGTTTCGTTCCTTCCACGTCCCGTTGTCATCTTTAATTTTGTTTTTATTTCAGTCATTAAGGCAAAGAAATAATCTTTACTGTCGTACCCTTACTTTTGTCAATGCACCTATAATCCCGTACAACGCCGATACATTTTGAAAAAATGCCTTTTCCAAATTTTTGAAATTTGTGCGGTAAAACGTAACAACCACTTTTCTCAAATTCTTCATCCAACTTAAGGGTTAACGTTTGTTCCTTGTTAAGTCCACAGGTTATAAATATTTAATAAACTTTGAAGGAGATAGGTATAGAAATTACCACAAACACATAAAAATGCCAAATGCTCATAGGTAGGTAGTTCGTGGCAGTGTGTCGTGGTGTGTGGTGTCAAATGTGTTAGTCATACATTTCATTTTCACCTTTTGCTTTGGTTGTGGTTCACCGCTTGTCACTTGTTTGTTGCTTGTCCCTTTAATATTATTTATTTATGTTGTTGTTATTTATATTGGCTACACAATGTTGAGATTTAAATTGTTGCATGTTGATGTTGTTGCTTTTGTAATGGCGTGGATTCTTTTATGTTGGGTTTAATATTATTTTGATATTGTTGCCTGGTTCTTAAGCCCACTTATGTGTGGTAAACGTGTTATTTTATAACTATTTAATGTGTGCGTGCACGTATCACATGTGTTACAATAAGTGTTTGTTTAAGTGTGTGTGTGTGTGTGTGTGCTTATCTGCATATGTTGGTTTATTTAATTTTCCGAGATTCGTCCAATGATATTTGATAATTGCGCAACATTGTTATTTTTAAAGGCAAGCGTTATATAAGCCAACCGTCAAGGGATTCAAATATAAAAATTGTACATAGCGTGTTGGTATGGAAAATTTTTCCGATTTCTTGTCATGTGACCACTTGGCAAAGATAATTTTAAGAGGACACACTTTAAATTGCTTTCCAACACTTTGATTTCGAAACCGCTCTGTGGGGTATTTTGTAAGGAAATCGTACCATAAAACAAAAAAAAGCTGAAGTGGGGAGTTTTATACTGAGTATACATTAAACACGAATATTTAATAACACATATACTTGTATCTGCATAGCCATCGATTTTAGTACTAGGCAACCATTGACTTTCGGCTTGGCTGATATAAAAATACCCCTACAGCGGTATTTACGTATTTCGAAATTACATAAAGATTTTTTTTTTATTTTGATAAAGTCAGTTTTTTGTTGGAAGGAAGTTTCGTCTAATATTTTCCGAACTTCAAACTCATTCACGTTTGGAATATCAAAACTTATATGTGAGAGTTGATATATTAATCTTTTGACGTGAGGAAGTAACGTTTTACCACGTAGGTTTTAAAAAAAGTAGAAGAAAGAATTTTTTAAAAATCCATCGTCGCTGCATTGAATTGTTACTCGCTGAGTATAGTCGCTATGATTTAAATAATGATACGACCGTAAAGGTTAATTCTTTGACTTCATTATAAAAATAAAACAGAAATTCAAAACGTCATCGAAACGCGGTAGGAACTGCTTAAGCAACGCAACTGAAAATTTGTTACATGGAATTATTACTCACTGAGTATTAATGCGAGAATTACAAATATGATACACCAATAAAGGCCTGTTCTAGGTCCTCACAACAAAATTAGACAAAAAATTTCTGATGTCATGGGAACTAAAAGAGAGCCTCTCAGAGATCGACAATGCAACATTCACAAAACGCCTTTGCATTGAATTTTTACTCGGTCATTATATAAGCTACGATAAATGTTTAAAAAGGAAACTGAAGAATTTATACTTGGCCTTACGATAAAAATAAAAACATAAATTCTGACGTCAACAGGCTAAACCATGAAAAAAGGCGGCCTCGGTAGTCGAGTAGGTAGCGTGCTCGACTGCTACCCCAGAGGTCCCGGGTTCGATTCCCGACCAGGCCATGGTCCTACGCTTTGAAACCTTTCGCATTTGCAATTTTCTATCCTCTTTTCTAATGAACTGAAATTGAAAATTCATCAATATTTACGACTTGAAGTTGTATTTGATGGTAGAGAAGTTTGTGGATGAGATTGCCTTATAACTTGAATTGACTGAGGTAAAGGCATAACACTTGCCTCTGATTCAAATTCACATGTTTCTTTGGCTTTCCACCACGCTTAGAACATCCTACGCGTGTTTCACCTGATTGATCTTTCCTTCCCACTAATCTATCACCCCATTTCGAACCAAGGCAGACTTGACTGAATAGGTAAAAATAAAAAAAAAAATAAATAACTGGCCATTTCAGCCCTTGAAAGGACTTTGACCTAGCTTCTTATGATCAATTGTGTTGTGCGTGTTATTAATTTTGTACACAATTGACCGAGAACTGGACCTACATGCTTAACGCCGACTCCGAACGGCGATGAACGGAAAGTTCTCGTTCTCAAGAAGCTTTACATGGCATTTTGATTACTCTCTGAGGTTTGCCATTGTCTGCAGAGAGGTGGCGGCCGTACAGAAAAATTATTTTTATTCAAATAATTTTCTGTCGCTGCTGGGGTTCGAACCTGGGTTTCCAAAGTTCTTTGACATAGCGGCCACGCACTTTAACCAACTACGCCACGGACGACTGAATAGGTATTCCACCTGAAATCCTTGGTTCAAATCTAAAAAAAAAAAAGGAACGAAAATGAAGGTCTTCGGGCACATGAAAAAAAAAATTGCCGGCGTCATGAGCCCCTCAACGAATCGCCAATATGACGCATACGCATCACTATTGCTGGATTAATTGCATGCAGCTCGACAAAGTTAATGTTCCAAGGAAAAGCACAAGCAAGGGAGAAGTAAATTAAAAAAAAAGCAAAAGCAGCAACACCACCACCACCACCAACAACAACAACAACAACAACAACAACAACAACAACAACAACAACAACAACAACAACAACAACAACAGCAACAACAACAACAACAACAACAACAACAACAAAAACAACAACAACAACAACAAGAACAACAACAACAACAACAACAAAATATCTGGTTTTGATTTCAACAGTTTTTTCGTGGCAACCTACACTGCTCACAAACAACAAAATAATGCAATGAAACCGGACCAAGGAACCCGAAAAGGACTATGACATGAATTAGGATATGGAGGATATTAGGATATGGAGGGATTCGGTATATTTGATTAAGTCAAGAATTTGGTCATGGATTAAAAGAAGAGTTTGGACATAAAATAGGAGTATAAAGAAACACCGTCACGTCAAAACCTACGGGTGTTACTTTGTTTTGGAGGTAGGTAAAGTTTATATTCGATTTACAAGTGTATATTAAAAATTATAGCTGATGTTTTAAGGAAAAATGTTAAGACATTAGATTCGCGTTTCTGGAAGCTAAATAATTTTATCCGTTTTTATAAAGCCACTTTGTTTGGGAAGTAAGCGTGGTTTCCGATTTGGCTCATTTTAAAAAAGGTTATAAAAATATCTTATTTCTTGAACTTTACATGAACATTCTTTATAACTTTAAGTATATCGTTACACAACACTCTTCAGTATTTAAGCATCTTGACATTTGTAAATAGTTTAGTTCTTTGAACATATCGAATGAAGAATAAAAGACAAGTGCTCAGTCTGTACTCAGCTGCGTACTCGAATACACTGCAGTATTATATATACCTGCCATGCCTACTTATGGGCTAAAAAAATGGAATGGCAATGTTAATATAACGTAGTACGGGTGAATGAGATCCTTATAATTATAAGTAGGGTAGACTGGGTACTAGGCAGGGTCGATTTGTGGGGAGGCAAAAAAAATCGCCCATTGCTCTGTGAAAATCGTATTCTAGGGATCAAAATAAGAAACTTTGCCGAAGGAACTATACCTCTAAAAAGAATTCTGATGTCCCCCAATTTGGGTCGAACTTTTGGGTAGGGGCAAATTTTGAAAAATCCCACTTTAACCCATTTAGAGTGCTCCAATCGAGTCCAAATGTATGACCGACCCCCACTAACTTTGAAGGCCCGACCCACCCATGCCAGTGGCACAGTGAACATTTAAAAAAATCACCATTTTTGGCCTTTACATGAAAAAATCAGCGAAATGGCTATGTTTTTTCTTTATTTTTATTTATTTATTAATAATAATATTTATTATTTATTTATAATAATATTTTTTTTTTCTCTTTTGAAATTTATTTAGTCAGAACATATGTAAATGAAAAAATTAATTTAAGTTAGTTATAAAGGGTGATTTTTTTGAGGTTATGATTTTCATGCATTAGTATTTGACAGATCACGTGGGATTTGAGACATGGTGTCAAAGAGAAAGATGCTCAGTATGCTTTGACATTTCATCATGAATAGACTTACGATCTGCCACAACGTCGAATTTTCAGTGAATGGGCCCTAGAAAAGTTGGCAGAAAATCCGCTTTTTTATCGACAAATTTTGTTCAGCGATGAGGCTCATTTCTGGTTGAATGGCTACGTAAATAAGCAAAATTGCCGCATTTGGAGTGAAGAGCAACCAGAAGCCGTTCAAGAACTGGCCATGCATCCCGAAAAATGCACTGTTTGGTGTGGTTTGTACGCTGGTGGAATCATTGGACCGTATTTTTTCAAAGATGCTGTTGGACGCAACGTTACGGTGAATGGTGATCGCTATCGTTCGATGCTAACAAACTTTTTGTTGCCAAAAATGGAAGAACTGAACTTGGTTGACATGTGGTTTCAACAAGATGGCGCTACATGCCACACATCTCGCGATTCTATGGCCATTTTGAGGGAAAACTTCGGAGAACAATTAATCTCAAGAAATGGACCGGTAAGTTGGCCACCAAGATCATGCGATTTGACGCCTTTAGACTATTTTTGTGGGGCTACGTCAAGTCTAAAGTCTACAGAAATAAGCCAGCAACTATTCCAGCTTTGGAAGACAACATTTCCGAAGAAATTCGGGCTATTCCGGCCGAAATGCTCGAAAAAGTTGCCCAAAATTGGACTTTCCGAATGGACCACCTAAGACGCAGCCGCGGTCAACATTTAAATGAAATTATCTTCAAAAAGGAAATGTCATGGACCAATCTAACGTTTCAAATAAAGAACCGATGAGATTTTGCAAATTTTATGCGTTTTTTTTAAAAAAAAAGTTATCAGGCACTTAAAAAATCACTCTTTAGAAAAGAAACTAAAAAAATTATTGTTTGAAGTCTTTTTTACTTTCAAGTCTGGGCAATTTCGCACGGCTCTCTAATGTCGTCGCCATAAGAGCCTCTACATTTTCCGGTATAACCCGTTTGGAAACGCTAGCTAGCAATTGAACATGTCGTTCCGTTCCTTGTATTTGTGATGGAATTTTTGGATCATTAAACGGTGGATCATCTTGATTTAAATATTCTTTCAATGTATCGTACGGAATGCTTCGCGTGAATGGTGGTTCAAATACGTTATTTATGTCATTCATATTGATCATTTCCGTGTAACTTGTGCAATTAAACTTTATATCTGGTTTTTTATAAGCTCTAAGTTGCGTTGGGTCGTCAACATCTGTTCGATAGCGTAGAATTATGTTGATAGCACAGTCGCGCTTTTCTTTGCTATCATCAAACAACATTGATAACAAGATATTTTCCGAATGCGCATAATATGAATTATCTGTAATTACTTGATTGACACTTTTGCGTAAACGAGGTTCTAGAAATCGTGACCAACTAATGAAGTTGAAAAATAATGCACTGCCGTACACAACAGAGCTGTAATACTTGATATTTAAGTTCATTGGCACATAACATTTAATTATAAATTCAACCAGAATTCTTAAATTTGCATCTGGATTTTCCGTTGTCACATATAATCGTAATAATCTAGCGGCCTTGGTGAGCCACCGAGAATGTACAATTTTCCCTGGTTTGATGTTAGCCAGAGCCACCGAAACCACGCCGCTAGAAATTGCATGGGCCATGTCGTATAAGTACTTCGAATCGGTGGAAAATTCAATTTTTTTCTGGAGCGGGGGCATATTTTGAAACTCAATTTTCTGGAAGCCGTCCACCACCTGAAAATATATAATAATAAAATAATTAAAATTATTCATTAATAATATAATAATTAATAAATAATTAAATAAAATTTATTATAAGTTGACAATTATAATAAATGAGTGATAGCAATAACTTACCGGAAGAGTTTCACAAGTTTCGATTTGACGGCTCAGTTTTCCGGTTGCCGATCTTGGTCCAGTGCTGGTTGATTTATCCAAAGCTTCAAACAAATGCCGAAACGGAAGTTCGTTGAAGTGTAGAAGGCAAACGAACCAATGCAATGGTCTTTTTAACAGCAATTCGAATCGTCGTATAATTCCACCGTGTGGGCCAGTGTTGGCTCACCGTCAGTGCATATTCCAATTAATGCATCCAGTGATATATTCTTATCGTTGAAAACATCATTTAATTTGGTTGTTTTGTATTCAGCGGTTTCATGTTCCAGTCTTACGTAACCAATCAATTCAGAATTGGGTTCTCTCAAAATAACAAGATGAGGTTCTTTTACCATCCTAGTATGATACTTCTCATCAACTTTAGCTGTCGTTAAAGTATCATATTTTCTGCCATCGAATGAAAACGCTAACAAATTGGTATGATCTAACCGTTTACGAACCACTTCTTGTCTGCATTTCTCTTTTTCTCTGCGAACTTTCGATTTATCCATGATTAGAGGTTTGCCATGCTTATCTTTCATTTTAAAATCTTGGAAAAGAGCGGTTCCCAATGCCGATGCTACTCTATCAGGCACACCAAATCTGTCACATACCAAGGCAAAGTTAAAACAATCGTATCTCTCTGCGTATTGTGAACTTGTGCTTCTATCCATATCTTCTTGAACCGGTGGCGGTGCGTATGTTGAATCATCGGGATTTGTGTATGTTGGCATTGATGACATAGATGTTGCTCCTTGCTCTTCAGTTTCCATCACAACTGCATCCATTGTTAGTCTTCTCTGATTATGTTGATCGTGCATGAACTCTTTGAGGCGTTCGGGAACCCAGCCGCATGCACATGGAACTGCCTTCAAATCGCATTTACATGTTCCAATGTAAAACATTGTTTCCAGAGATTTTACATACTCTGTAAATTGTTGGGTTTTGTTTCTTCTCTTGATTTGCTCTTGATACTTGTCAAGCAATTTATTCAATTTATTAAATACACTTTTTTTCAGCATTATTTCCATACCAAGTTTTTCCCAAATTCCATTCAACTTATCTTGTACTTGAAAAGTGAATGATTTATGGGAAAACTTTTTTGTTCTGTTTTAGCACGTTCGCTTAAGTAAAAATAATATCTCAAGATATCCAGATGGTTTGGTAAATTAAGATCAGTCAAATCAGTAGACACACCAAAAATAGTAACATCGTGCTTGGATATATGACTCATTGGGTTTTCGATAGTTGTTGATGTTGTTGTTGCTTCATCTTGCGGTGTAGAGGATGGTGGATTCATTGTAAACTTTTTGATTTGGAATGGTCAACTTCACTTATTATTTTTTTTTTTAAATATTTTTTTATCTGAAATTAGCACTTCACACTTTGAGTTCTTCACAACGACTTAATGCATTCACAAAAACTGTTGCGTTATATATGGTCTACGAGACGAGGTAATAAGAATGAAATGGTAATTTCAATTCTACTTGCTGTGTCTTGTGGTGGCTTAAAAACGCACACAAGCAATTTTAGGATCTGCAATTGTGTCACAGTGATACCTTCATTTTTTTAAAGGGTTGCGGTGCATTCCAGTGATACCTTAATTGTTAAAATGGTTGCATAAAACGCGCATTTCTTAAGAAGGTGCCATAAAATACCCACAAAAAGTGTTGTAAAAACAACCTTCATTTCTTAAGTAGTTGCTATAAAAAAACTACACAAGTAAGTTCACGACATGCAGCTGTGTCTTGTGGTGCCTTAAAAAATGCACACAAGCAATTTTCCGATTTGCAATTGTGTCACAGTGATACCTTCATTTTTTAAAAGGGTTGAATAAATTTCTAAAGAGAAAAAAACTCCAAAAAAAAAAAGAACATAGGCATTTCGCTGATTTTTTCATGTAAAGTGCCAAAACTGGCGATTTTTTTAAATGTTTGTATGGGTAACCCCACAGGGGGTTCCAGGGGGTGTGCCACTGGCATGGGTGGGTCGGGCCTCCAAAGTTAGTGGGGGTCGGTCATACATTTGGACTCGATTGGAGCACTCTAAATGGGTCAAAGTGGGATTTTTCAAAATTTGCCCCTACCCAAAAGTTCGACCCAAATTTGGGGACATCAGAATTCGTTTTAGAGGTATGGTTCCTTCGGCGAAGTTTCTTATTTTGATCCCTAGAATACGATTTTCACAGAGCATTGAGCGATTTTTAAATCGACCCGCCCTACTGGGTACGGTTGAAAAGTTGGACGGTTGAAACGAAGCGAATATCTTGCAACCGTGCGTGATGAGGAATTTTTATGTTGCTTCGCTTTTCTCGTGGTTGGGGACAGTTGAAAAAAATCGAGTTTGTAATTAATGCTGTTGAATTTTAATAAATTTAATAGCAAGTAGTACACAAACACTACAAAAAAACAATAATCGTCACCAACATTTAATTCTTATATAATTTAAGTTATACTTAATATAAATCTTTGAAGGTTGATTAAAAATAATGTAAGATTATAAGTATTGTAAAAGACTTGAATTTAATAAAAAAATATTTTTGATGTTCAACTGTGCCATTATGAGTCGTAAAATATTATTAGACTATGAATAAAACTACTTACTTACTTATCTGGCGCTTACAACCGTAAGTCGGTTTTGGCCTCGTATAAGAAATTGCGCCAGCCATTTCTGTTCTGCGCTTGCTGGCGCCAGTTGGAAACACCAAGTGTAGTCAGGTTATCCAACACCTGATCCTTCCAACGAAGATGTGGGCGTCCTCTTTTGCGTTGACCACCACCGGGCACCGAATCGAATATTTTTTTCGCTGGAGCGTCGTTTTCCATTCGCTCAACATGACCTAGCCAGCGGAGCCGCTCGATTTTAATACGCTTAACTATGTCGATGTCAGCGTACAGCTCATACAGCTCGTGGTTCCATCGAATTTGGTACTCGCCATTGACGCAGATTGGACCGAAGATCTTACGAAGGATCTTTCTCTCGAAGGCTCCCAAAGTCTTTTCATCAGAACTGCTCAACGTCCAGGTTTGTGCTGCATATAATAGGACGGGCATGATTAGTGACTTATAGAGCGTGAGTTTTGTTCGTCGAGAGAGGGCTCTGCTTCTCAATTGCCTACTCAGCCCAAAGTAACACCTGTTGGCAAGAGTTATCCTTCAAATAATAATCCTATGAATAAAACATGTTAATTTATTATATTTTGTATAATTTGCTTGTGTTACAATTGTTCCAGGCACTGTTTCAACCGACCTTGGCATGGGGATGGTTGAAACAAATTAAATTTTTTTGATTTTACACACGCATTATTTAATATATTTCCTTCATCGCTCCCTAAATTAATTTCGATGAAATGGACGATACCCTACCCAGTCTACCCTAATTAATTATGAAATTATGTAAATTAATAATTTTGAAAAGCGACAAGTCAGTGCAGCATTCTCCGAAAGAGAATGATTAGCGAAAGAGTTGAGCAGAATGGGTCTTGCAGGGAACACAGAAAATACGAAATACCACATCATCGTTAAAAAAAAACCTCCTTCGAAATTGTTAAGAACTTCGTTTACCTGCGAGCTAGCGTTAACACCTCCAACTATGTCAGCATTGACATAAAACGAAGAACAACTTTTGACAACAGGTGTTACTTTAGGCTAAGAAGGCAATTGAGAAGCAGAGCTCTCTCTCTCTCGACTAACAAAACTCACGCTACTTGACTGTCGGAGAGGATAGCTATGTTTTGGTTCCGATATTTACACTTAAGGTTAAAATGTACGCACCTGTATTTCGCGGATATTTCCGCTTGGAATATGCTACTGTTTTTGCTCATGGAGACGAAGTATTTGATCCCTAGCCCGTAGATCCTGCTCCGGTCCCTTCTTCTGTAAGAGAGCCGTCGATATACCATCTAATCACGTACTGGTTTATCTTATAGGATTCTGATAAACCTTCCCATTTCTTTTTGCAACTTAGTTTTCATAGATTTTAAGTGATGAATTTTTAAAAAGTAATTTAAAAAGGATCAAGTTTGAAAGCTTATAAAAAATTTAACTCGCAATGAATTTTAAATAAAAAATAAAATAGAATGTAAACATGTGTACAATATAATCCTTTTGCAGCAAATTTATGACTTTAATATTTAGGCAAATAGCAGTAGCATGAACTAAATTAACGCCCTTATTCCACTTGGCTCCATTAGCCAAAACAACTGCTCGTAAATATAATAGAACATTAACAGAGCTCATATTAAAAACCCAGGCAGTTTTAAATTAACCCCAATCTACGTCTATCCTCTAGAGATTTGAAAGGCTTAGGAAATAACAAAGCCAATAAGATGAAGCAACTTAACATAGATGAAGCAGAAGATGGGGAAGCTCTTCAACTTGTTACCGTAGCAGGCAACTGACAGCTTCTAACTGCTTGAACTGCTTTCCGTTCGACTTAAAAACTGAAAAAAAAAAAAATAAACAACATCCTGGGGATGTTGTTGTCTACTTGTTTTTGTTAGTCAAAAGTCTAAATAAACACACAAACAACAGCATTCAAGAAATAACCGAACTTTTGTGAACCTTATAACCTCAAGCAGAACCATTACTCCAAGGGTGAAGTGGAAGGGCCATGAGCCAGAAAAGTAAGCAAATGTATTCCATAGCTCAGTTAATAATGTAGAAATTCTGAATTGGGGGTAAATTGCTGTGTTGGTTTATTTGGTAGTTATTGATGTTATTTTTGCTCTGACGTTCCGAGTTGTGGTATTATGCAAATTTTTGAAAAGAGTTTTCGGTATTGAAGACACACCTTGTGGTGAGTTCAAACCCTTTTATGAATCGGTATGTAAAAAGTGAAATAAACCAATACGCCTTTTCATGTAAATTTCGCAGAAAAATTCTGAATTTCATTAGTTGCAGTCAATTTAACACTCAGTGGAAACTAATTTGATCAGAAGTTTACAAAACACAAACAATTTGGGAAAAAATACATTAATTTTTGTACTTACAGCTCTATTTTAACAAAGTCACAAAAGCCACCTCAGTATCAATTGATACAGAAGTCACAATTGATACAAATTCTTATTCTGAGCACTTTTTAAAAGCTATTTTTGTATCAATAGTGATCAAAATAGTGAAAAGCAGCTAAGAAGGTCACAAACGAAAAATTCATACAAATAAAATTTCATAAAAAACATAAACATTCTTATCAAAATGGAGGAGGAGTATTTGCTCATGTACGTCGAAGAACTAACAAAAAAAAAGAGAATATCTTAAGAAGACGGCTTCTAGGGTACCGAAAGATTTTTTACAAAATTCATTTCGACTGCCGAATACACTGTGTTTAGAATTTAATTGAGGAACTCCAACTACATGATGAGCGAAGGTCGTCCATACCATTTGCCTTGAGATTTTTGGCAACTCTTTATTTTTATGCTAATGGCTCTTATCTTAACTATGTCGGCAATCATTTTTCGACCTCCATGAGCCAATCAATGGTATCGCGGTCAATTCAGCATATCTTTCAGCTCATCGTTACACAAAAATGTATCGCAATTTATGTTCCAGTGACAATTGATGAGCAAGTTGATATAAGGCTGTGTGCGAATTGGACTAAAATTTAGTAAATGACTTCTTTTCATTGGAAATTTCCAGCAGTGCAATAATTTAGCAAAACAGCTGACTTTACTGTGCGAAACAACATTTGACAACTAAATTTAAGAATCTGTTGTAGCACGTATTACTATCTCGTTTCTTCACATTGGCGAGCTTACAATAATATGTAAAAGCTCAACGCTGCCAGATGATCGACTGCACAACGTAGGGTTTTTTGTGGAAATGAAGAGATTATTTTTTCTAAAAGAAGTAGAAATCTACAAAAAAAAAATATTCTTAAAAAAGAAATAAATAAAATTTGCATTTTAAAAAAATCAACCTGTAAGAATTAAATCGAAAATTTAACGTTTTTTCACTTTTTCACAATTTAAAATTCCCACTTTATTCCCCACAGATATCAGTTTCCAAAATATGGTAACTTTCAATTTCGTCACGAAAAGTCTACTCGAAAATTTACTAAATTTTAGACAAGCATTGCATTACCGACAAACTTCCAAGAATTTAGAAAAGTCAGTCAATTTAGATCAATTCGCACACGGCCTTAACAGAAGGTGACCTATTCAAAAAGCTTTACAACATGATGTGGTGAATTTTTAAAGCTATTTGCTTGTGACAGTTCAAATGAGACTCAAATCAAAATGATCAAAATTTTTCAGTATCAATTGATTGTGATGATTATGCCAGAATCTTACAGCCCTATTCTGCTTGTTAACTTAACAAGGAATTGTTAAGGAGCTCTTGTTAATGTTCTTGTTATGTTATGTAAATGTTCGTAGTCTGGCAAATCATTTACAATTTGAAAGCTCTCAAAAGCTATTAAAGTCCACCACGCATGGTGAAAATGTAAATGCCTTAGATATAAAGCGTCAGCTGTTTTTATATTGATCTTTTCTTGCTTATTTTGATTGCTTATGTTTGTTTTTCTACAAATTAGATGGAAAATGTTAAGAAATAAATAATTTACTAATTGTTTTCAATTGTTTTAAGTTTCAAAATAAATTTTTTTAATAGCCAAGCAATTTTCGAGTGTTTTGCAGTCTTTAAAATTTATTTTTTCTTTGATCTTCTTCAATATCAATGCTAAAAAGGAGTAAAAAGTAAGAATTCATCCATTTTTTTTTATTTTATTTTATTTAAACAGCATTTTTTTGGCTTAATACTGAACTATCTTTCGTTGTTAAGTTGTTTTCTGTCATTAACAAAATAGTAAAGAAAGGAGCTTTCAAATTATCACCAGAATACGAAACCTTAACAATTTGTTAATATTAACTATTTTGTTAATGTGGTGAGCTTAGTTAAGCTGCCAGAATAGGGCTGTTAGTCTACTTTAAGCTCAATATACTTTTCCAAGCGATGTCCGAAAGCCTTCAATACCCTGTTTATTGTGAGAACTGTCGAGTTCCTCAAAATAACCCTCAAAATAACTGCAGAATTCACCTCTTCAGTTAGCAAATTTTTTACCACATAGCCATTTTTTCAAGTTCGGAAACAGAAAATAGTCCAAGGGGGCAAGTCTGGCGTATGCTTAGGTGTGTGAGGAAGCAATTCAAATTTTAACTCATTGATTTTGGCCATCGCGAAAACGAATGTGTGAACTGAGCGTTATCTTGATGAAACAAAACGTTCTTTTTCATCAGATGTGGTCTTTTTTCTTGACTTCATCACTCAAACTCTGCAATATTTCGTTGATTATTTTTCCTTTCTGAAGATAATCAATGAAAATTACCTACGTGCATCCCAAAAAACTGTCTTCGCCTTCTTTGGAGCCGATTTTCCCCTTTCAGTTCATTGTTTTGATTTTTCCGTCGTCTTAGGTGTGATGTGATAGACCCTTGTTTCATCCATGGTTGAGAATCGACGCAAGAACTCTGCTTTGTTACTGTAAAACTTCACCAAACACACGCTGTTTTTGTTCCATTATGAGTAATCGCGGCACTCATCTTACGGACAGCTTTCTCATGTCCAAATTTTCAGTCAATATGCGATGTACAGCTCTTTTTTAAATGCCTATCATCTCGCGAACTTTTAGTTGACGGTCACCTCATACGATTTTGTAGATTTTCTTCACTATTTCTGGCGTGCTTTCCTCATTACTTCGATCACTGCGATGTTCGTTTTAGCAGGTCGTAAGGCCTCGTATAAATTATGCCACCAAACGAAAGAGCAGACTCCCCCAGAATATAATCCAGCTCCAATTTGATAATTATTGAATCAATGCCTTTCAAATGAAAGTATTGTACGAAGGTAGGACTTTTAAGTCTTGAGATATGGCAACACTAATGTGAATATGTCAAATTTGACATTGTCATCGTAAAGTTTAACATTTTTAATTGTGAACGTACTCAGAATGTTTTGTCATACGTGTGCTATTTGTTGTTTACAGATACTTGGAACATTCATCTTGGTTTTAATTTTCGGAATATTCATTTTCGTGCGATATTTTCTACGACTTTCGATGTGGATTAAACCAACAGCAGTGTGCCGATGAACTCGCTTCGACTTTTGGAGATGAAGCACCATCTCGAGCCACCGTGTTACGCTGATTTTCCGAATGCAATCGTGGTCACACTTCGCTATAGGACGAATTTCGCTAAGGTTGTCCACAGAACATCGTTGTGCCACAAAACATCGATGCTGTGTGTGAAGTGATATTTCAAGATTGTCATGAAACGTGCCGGCATCTTTGGGAATTAGCGGAACCAGCATTTGTTCAATATTGCATAAAAATTTGGCCGTCAAAGAGATTTGTTCGCGTTGGATTCCGCATAATTTGACAATCACTCAAAATAAAGGCTTGCTGCGATTAGTCGAAATAAAAAAAATATAATAATAAAAAATATATAATCATGGTGTTTCAAAACATGTCTATGACATCGTAACAGGTGACAAATCATGGATTTATGCATACATATGAACCTGAAACTGAACAACAATGAACTGTATGGGTCCTTCAAGACGAGCCAAATGCAACTAAAGTTGTTCACGCACGAAGCACTTCAAAGCAACCACTTCACTGGTTTTTTTGTGTAACTGGACATGTCGCCACCGTTTCATTACAGCAACGTAGAACGGTCAATTCTGAATGGTACCCCACCATTTCTTTGCCAGAAGTGTTGGGAAAAATCAGGAAAACCAATCGCAGAAGACGAATCATTCTCCACCACGACAATGCAAGCTCTCAGATATCAGCTTAAATAACACGTTTTTAAGCATTCATAACATCGAATTGATGGGTCATCAGTCATACAGTCCTGTCTTCGCACCCAATGGTTTTTTCTTATTCCCGCAGATCAAAAATAAATTGTGTGGTCAACGTTTTTCGACGCCTACAGAAGTAGTTGAAGCGTTCAAATCACATGTTTTGGAGCTTCCTCAATCGGAGTGGAAAAAGTGCTTCTAAAATTGGTTCAAGGGCATGCAAAAGTGTATTGATCTTCTTGGAGAATATTTTGAAAAGCATTAAAGCCATTTCCGATTGTACAAGGTGGCGCAAAAATAATCTTCCGATGTTTTTTGGCTGTAATTTAAAAAAAAAATTAAAAACTTTGAAAAAAATGAAAAAGCCCCACAAAAAGACGTCTGGAGCGGTCAAATCAGGCAATCTTGCTGGCCAGTGCAAATCGCCAAATCGGGAGATTAGGCGCCCGGGAAATGCATCCTTCAGCATATCGGTTGTGGCACGTGCAGTGTGTGCAGTTGCACCGTCCTGTTGGAACCACATGTTTTCCAATCCCAATTCATCAAGTTGCGGCAGAAAGAAGTCGTTGATCATTGCTCTGTAGCGCTCACCATTCACAGTAACCGTTTGGCCCGCGACGTCTTCGAAGAAAAAAGGTCCGATGACTCCTCCAGCGAAAACAGCACACCATACAGTGACTTTGAGCGGGTGTAATGACTCTTCGTGGGTTACACGCGGATTTTCAGTGCCCCAGAAGCGTAAATTTTGCTTATTTACGTACCCGCTAAGATGGAAATGGGCCTCATAACTCATGATTATTTTTGATGAAAAATCATCTTCCTCTTGGTGGTGATTAAGGATGGCGTTCTGAAGCAGTGTAGCGTAACATTGTTTATTAACGTGTATTTCGCATGTGTTTACTACACAAATGTCAAAACAGAACTGACATTAGGGGCCAATTGCAAAATTTATAGCATTTTCTGATAGGAGGATTACTTTTGCGCCACCTTGTAAATATTTGTTTTAATTTGTGAATTTCAAGACTTAAAAGTCAACCCTCGTATCACATAACGATGAACATTTTTTTCCATGTTTACAAATTCACTGACAGCGTTCACACAGCGTTGATGGCTGGCAAACAAATATTGAGCAACATAGTGTCGTCCAACTCCAAACTTAAGCTTTATAAGGTTGGTACTTTCTACCATAGGCATTCTTTTCAAACAACAACCGCCATCTACGCGTCTGGTCGGGTACATCTGGGACTGCCCTAGTAAGCATTGATAAGTAAACATCAATGTTTTTATTTTTACTGTAACCATTGTTGTTGGGATACATAATGGTTTTTCCTTGTTTACCTTTTTATTTTCCACTCATTTTCATTAAAATTTCTTAATATTGTTCTCTTCTTTACTTGTATTTAACCATCTGAAGTGACTAAAGTGCTTAATTTTTATTATCATTTTTCTCCGAAAATCCTGCCTATGATGTACATACCTTAGGCTGAGTTTTTATTCTCAAGTGTATAAAATTTAACCATCATTTAATCTTTCTTTTTCCTTTTAGGAAATGTAAGGCAAATAATGATTAATTATGTAATCAAGATAAAAAAATTTTTGGATGTAGATAAGAAAATTTTCAAGTATTTAATGCCATCCTCTTGGCAACAAAGCCTATTTTCATCAATCATCGGCAGCTTCAACAGGAAGATACTTTGGTTCATACATAGGTCGATTCAGATTCATCTTTTAGAAAAATATTTTACTTATGTTTATTCTTGGGATTTTCAAATAGCACTGAGAAGAATTATAGATAAACTTTAAACTTTTAGTCAAACATTAAAAAAAAAAAAATATCTACGGAAACTATCATTTATAAAACTCAAAAACCATTACTTACAGGAATAATTCCTTCAGGTATATCGTACGTTTGGAAGAAACAGCCAAAACTCGCATTTTATACTCCCACTCATAATGCGTTAGGGGTATATTCAGTTTGTCACTCCGTTTGTAAAGCCTATAAGTAGGCGTAGTAGGCATAGACAAATTTAAATATGTATCTATATTGTGGATCTTTATATTCTGTCTTTAAGTTTTTTTGAAATTTTGAAATTTCGTGGTCTGGGTCCAATTGCTACAAATTAGTTTTGTAGGGCACTTTAACAGAATTTAGTCGCGTTACAAATTGTCAACATTTTTTTAAGGAATGTTCTTTAACTCTCGTTCTTTACTCTTGCTATAATTCGAGTATGAGGCTCCATGTGAGGCAAAGATATTAAATTTGAACTCGTCAGCAAAAACGTTATGACAGTATTTCAAAATTTGGGATCCTTATTCAAGTGCTCCTCGGCAAATTTTAAACTGCACTTCTGATTATTAGTGCTTATAAAATACTTCTTGCGTGCTGTTTTACCATTAAAGGCATCCTCCCGCAGCACACGCCGAATAGTTTCTTGATGGCATGACTTACCCAACTCTGCCTCCACTTTCGAAGTCTAGGAGTTTTTAGGGTCGCTGATTACGAATCTCAAGTCAAAATTTGGAAATTGAAAATGGCGGCTTAAAAATGGCAACCATGAATAAGCTAAATTGTATAAAAAGGCGTTATGAAGTCCAAATTTAGTAGGTACCCAGGGTTTTTTAGGATTGCTGATCACGTATCTGAAGTTAAGATTAAGAAGTTCAAAATGGCGGCCATGAACAAGCAAATTACTATAAAAAAGTCGTTATGAAGTCCAAATTGAGTACCTAGGGGTTTTAAGAATTGCTGATCACGTATCGGAAGTCAAAATTTGAAAATTCAAAATGGCTGTTTTACAATAGCGGATGTAAAATTTGGAAATTGAAAATGGCAGCTTTACAATGGCGGCCATAAAAAAGCTAAGTTTTGTCATATTTTCTTAATATTGTTCAAATTTGTTACCCAGTGAAACAACTTTGTTTTGTTTAATTGTTATAACTTATAATAAAATAAAAAAACATTAAAACGAACGTTTAAGAACAATTTTTATTTTATAAAAAATGGTTTAAATTTTGAAGCATCTAAATAAAAGAACAGCCATAACTACACATCGAAATTATGCTCAACGTCATCATCACTTGAATCGTTTTAATCATAATGGTAGCCATCTTCATCTTCTTCTTCAATATCATTCACGTTAAGATTAGCACCTTCAATATCTAAATTGGATTAGAATGATGGCTATATTCCCAAAAAAACTTCCCAATTTTCGATTGGGCAACGGTCTTAAGCTCGAAATTACTAGATCTGAACTTACGAGAAACATATTTAAAATATCTTCATTCGTATTTTCTCGGCTGTATTTTCGAGAAAAATGTTCTCAAATATTTTTTTTTTTTATATCTTTGTTGCGAGCCTCTTGTGTTTCTCAGATTGTTACCCGATCGGTAAAAAAACATGGGCTATAACTTCTGGTGCATGAATCAAAAATTTTCGCAAAGTAAGAGACATGTTGTACCGAGATCCTTTGCAACGAAATACCTTACAGTGTTGTGAGAAAAATCTCTTAAAGTTCTCCACATTAACTTCATTCTTTATTCAATCTATATTGATTTTAGTAATTTCTCCAGAAATTACAGCTTTTTTTTTGAAAAAAAAAACGTCTGGCAGCATCCTAAATTCTAAATCGAATGAATAAATAAATTTTATCCTGTCCTTGTACTAAGTGTTTCCAAGTCCTTGTATCATTCCTTGTCCCATATCTTGTCCTTATCCATTTTCCAATGTGTTTCCAATTCCTTATGCAATTCCATGCTCTTATCGTCTAAATCTTTCTCCTTATCCTTATTTCATCCCTGGTCCTAATCTTTGTCGAATTCCTTGCCTTGTCCTAATCCTTATCCAATAGCTTGTTATCCTATAGCCTTATCCTAATCCTTATCCTAATAATATTTTTAATGTAATTTTTATTAATTTTTTTTTTTAATTTTTGCTTTTACAATTACTTTTGGTGCATTAAGGCTACTTTAAGGGTTCCCTGAGAGGCTTCATGACTCCATTACTTGTTTTTTATTATATTTTGATCATGTCACGGAGATATAATTCCATGCAACGTTTTTTTTTTTTTTTTTTTGTTTCATTTTTACTACATTAAGTAGTTGCCTCCATGGTGTCATGGCTCGATTTTTTTTTTGCATTTCGAAATAAGGTCAAATGACCATTTTTTGTTGTCGTAAAATATAATTTTTCGTAGCACTTCTACTCAACGAGCTATAATTCCATGCAACAATATCGCATTTTTGTTGCATAAACTGACAACCTACCTACCGCTACCTGACAACGTTATAATTTTTATTTTTACTTTTGTCGCAAGTCGAAGTATAAATAATTAATTTCTGTTTTATTACATTTACCATGTCACATATACTCACCGAGAAATAATTCCATACAATGCCGTTGCATGACTGATGCCTTTTCGATATTGTAGTGGCTCTCCCTGCGGTCTCATGACATCATCATTTTTTTTTCTATTTTTGTCATTAGGGCTAAGATTCAGCCTTCACTGAAGTATAAAGCCGCGTTTCCATGCTATCACTTACGATCTCCCACAATCACATTTTTTGTTAGAAAGAAAAAGCATGTGACCCTCACCATATGGGATTGACGAATGCGAGTGTGAAACAGGCATTATATTTTTGTTTTTACAGCATGTGATATCCCCTCTGATTTCATGTGATACTAGGAGGTAGAAAAAGTTCAGCTTTTTGAACTTTTGCTATAAAAGTGTATCATTTGCTATAAATTTGCCTAACATTTTTAAAGTTTTTTTTTTGTGAACTGCCAAGTTTTGACAATTCAAATAAAAAAAAATCAAACAAATTGTGTTAGTCAATTAACAAGGAAGATTAGAATGGATCTACATTGTGTGTTCTGAGTTATGATCGCTGATGATTACCAGTGAAACGCATGTGGAAAAAATTTCCGCGTCTTGTGTACTCGCGAGAAAGGCTTTGTCTCAAACGGTTCTTGTTCTATCGCGGAATTCCCAGCTTCAAGTGCCAGAGTGGTGATTTAACAAACTACAACGGTATTGATGGCAAATCTATATATCGCAACATATTTCAGGATGATAACTTTACGTTGAAGCACATGGATCCCGGTATCCTGATAATACCAAGGGATGGCAGTTCTTCAAAGATGCAAAGATGCTGGTGAGCCACAACTCTCGAACTTTGCAAAACGTTCGAGTACAGCGCTGAATGGCTTGCGTTAAGTTCTCAGAATTAGACAAGCATCCGCGCGCTTAAAACCTGCAGCTTTTACGGACGAATAATTTCTATTTGTTGGATGGATGGATAGTGGCTTACGCCAAGGAGTTTATTTGTTTTTTTAATTTTGTGTTATTTATTAAATTTCGTGCATTTTACATTTGTTTTTACTTACTCTTTTTGCATATTCTGCTCATAAATTTATGTAGCCTATTTTCTTTCAGTCATGAATAAAAAAGTATGATATCCTTTTGCGAATTCTGTTTATTTTTTTACTCATTTATAATTTAGTTACAGCAAAATTATGAACTTGTTCAAAATAATAAACTAAAAATATATAAACGGTAGAACAGATTCTTCCAGATTCCATTGGTACTGTAATTGCTTCGCGAAAATCAATTGCAGTTGTAAGTAAATAGTCGCGTCACGTAATATAGCAACTTGGCCGAACGTCAATCGAATATATTGTACATATCTGCTTTCTTACGAAATTCCTGCATCACTGCGATAGAACCAGCATTGATTAAATTATTTATATCTCTAAGTTTTCTAAATGATGCACTTTAGAGAGATTTTGAAAAACATGAATTTATTTGCTTACAAATTAATTTATTTGTTTACAAATATGACATATCAAACTTTTATAGCTACAATGCCATATATGCATCTCGCTTTTTATAGCAAGTATTTTGTGATATGGGATAGGAGAAGATCATAAAAGATAGCATGGAAACGCGGCTTAATACTTTTTACCCCATCACCTATACATAGCCCGTTATAATTCCATGTAACATATTGTCAGTATGGTTGGTTAAGCACTTCACGTCCCGATGATGCTATTATTTTTGTCTTTATTTTTGTGATAAGGTCAAAAAATTGACCTATTCTGTCGTACAATAACTTTTCTTTTAGGCTCTTTATTCAGCGAATAACAATTCCAGGAAACGCCGATGCAAATTGGAAAAATGATTTTTTTAACTTTTTTGGAAACATGCGAGGTACAACTTAAAGTTGTCACGTCAAAAAAATGCTTTTGCTTTTGCAATTCAGTGTCCATATAATTATAATATCTGTTTTTGTCATATAAAACTTTCTAGAGCACCACATTGTATATAACACGACAGAGACCGTGGGCTTCATTCTCATTCCCAATGCTCAGTTGGTATGGCCCCTGAGCTTAGAATCGCAGAACTGTTGCCAATTTAAATATGCTTGGAATTTATCTTCCTCGTACGCATTGCTTCAGTATTTCGTCTGTAGTGGTCATCAAGTTCACAAACGCCTCTTTGGCCAGTCGGAAGAAATCTGTAAACAAATTTTCTAAATGCTATAGATGTCAAACTTTTTGGAAAGGCCGCACTTACGTGGTGGAATTCATTTCCAAAGGTTGGAAGTGCCTCTCAATTGTTTTCTACTTATGGCCAGTTCCATCAAGCTTTCATCCTCTTTTGACGAATCGTCGAACCATTATTCCGAAGAAGTTATAACTACATTCCTGTCATTTATCAAACAAATCCTATTTCCTTACAAAACGACAATCAGTTGATAAAAATGTACTACTGCTAACAAACTAAACCAGTGGTTCTTAACAGGTGATCCGCGAGCAGTACGCAAGTGGTCCGTGAAGTCGTTACTAAAAAGATTATAATTATTTGCTTTTTTAGCTATTAATTGTAGGCATTATTGGAAAAAAGTAATTTTTTGATTAAAATGTTTGCTGGGATATTAATGAAAATGCCTACTAGGGTGTCAATGAAAGTGTTAACTGGGCTATAGTTAAAAGTTTGTTATCTGGCCCATTTTGTTGTACATTTCGTTGTGTAAGTGCGCAGTGCTTTGCGCTTAGGTCAGCTGGTGCTAGATTTTTCACCAAACATCCTTTAAAATTTTCTTAATTTTGTCACATGCAGTTGAAAAATTAATTCCAGAATTCAACGGAAATGAAATTGGAGGTGCTCAAAAAATGGTAATCCTTTCATAGTGTGTATTACTGAAACTGCTGATGATTTGCCAAAAGAGGTTATTGAATTGCAAAACGACAGTGACTGCAGAGATACAAACCAGTTAGGTATTCGTCTTGAAGATTTCTGGAGCCAGAAAGCAGGTTCTTTTCGTGAAAATCAAGATAACGTAATGCGGTATCTTACTCTGTTTTCAACAACATACCTATGCGAGCAGGGATTCTCGGCGCTATTAGTAATAAAAAACAAATACAAACATTGTTTGAATGCTAAGAATGATATGCGGGTAGCTTTGAGCAAAACCAAACCAAGAACTCAGGAATCATTCAGACAAATACAAACTCAAAAATCTCAATTACGTAATAATATGTAAAATAATTCCGAATATACATATGTACATAAGACCGTACCACCTCCTATGCAAAAAAAAAAAGTGCGCCGTATACCAGCGAATATGACGCATTTTTGCAAGACAATTACGAAAAGAAATGTTTTTTTTTTTGAGCGAACGTAGGGGTCGCGCATTGACATATAACTTCATATCTCTGGTGTTTACAGTCGGATTTCTAAGTTTGGTATATCAATGTTTTTGTCTCAAGGAGACCAATATGACCTTTATCATTTTCTGGCTCGTAGCCAACACTGGCAGAGTACACCACATTCGATGTTGCAGCAACTGACCTTACTTCTACAGTGGCAGTTCTCATCGACACTGTTTCATAGACATCATCTAATACCATTGATCTTGGACCGCACTGATCAATAAAGAACATTTTTGCTGCGTCTGGAATTTTATTTGGATTGTTGCTTTCAATGCCACACTTGCAACGCGAAATTTTAAACAATTTATTCCAAGCATATCTCAATCTATTTTTAGAAATTGTATAGTAGTTATTCACAAGTATATCAACACGTTTCCGAACCGCCGCTAGGGTTATAATTGGTATGCCGGTGCGTTGCCACAAAACGATTACATTTCTAACAGCTTCTTGTTTAAAAACATCCAACTTTCGACTTTTATCACTGTTATGCCGCAGATACAATAAAAAATTTTTAACATCATACTCCGTTAGTAATTTGGTATTATTTAAGTCACTCGCAATTTTTTATTCTTTTACGAGCTTTAACATGCCTCAAAATCAATTTAAGGCCTTCCAAGGACTTGTTGGAATATTATTTTTTTATTTTGGAGAAAAAAATAATTGGTCTCTTTGAGACAAAAACATCGATATGTCATTCAATATTATAAGACTTTTAATACCGAAGATATGATGAAAATGAAAAAAGGGAGCCCTACGTTCGGCAAAAAATTTTCAAAAATTTTTTAAAAATAATTCTGCTGGAAATATCGATATACTTCCTGAACAAAAGATTATTGATATTTTAAGAGCTTTATTTTTTTAATATTAGGGTGGCATCTTAGGATGGTAGAAACTGAGATCTGGAGGGTAAGTACTAGAACGGTACACCTGAGGTCAATGACTTCTATTGAGGTCATATTGGTCTCCTTGAGACAAAAACATTGATATACCAAACTTAGAAATCCGACTGTAAACACCAGAGATATGAAGTTATATGTCAATGCGCGACCCCTACGTTCGGTCAAAAAAAAAAACATTTTTTTTCGTAATTGTCTTGCAAAAATACGTCATATTCGCTGGTACACGGCGAACTTTTTTTTTGAGGTACGGTCTAATGTACATTTTTCCATCCTTTCTTATAATAAATGGTTTTTGTTACTCATAATTTTGGTTATATTTTCTTTATTACGGATGATAACTTGGGTGCTCCGCGACTAAAAGAAAAGAGGTGAACTGGTCCGTCATCGATAAAAGGTTAAGAACCACTGAGAACCACTATTCGAACGAAATTCACAATTGCGTTATTTTTTGTCGAAACCACGTTGGCTACAGCCGAAGATCGAACGCAGCTCATAATACGGGCCTATATTGTGGTGCAACAACATCAACATGTGTAGGGAAAACTATCTCCGAACCTTTCTCCACATCAATATAGAATATAAACTGATTTTTAGCCTTAAAACTGATCCTTTACTCTTCGATGTTATGTTTGACGAAGTTCAATTTGCATCGTCTTACTAATTGAACATGTTGCACTGCGGTATTTAGCTATCATTCCTGTGCTTTTCGGAGATTCTCTCTTAATGATTTAAATATAAGGCTACAAGATAAATTTAACTTTCATCTCTGCAAAACTTACGCATTTTTTCGCCCCCGGCATTCCCAATACAAGAAAACGCTAACGGCAACTTGCTTCAATAATATCCAATCCAAGTCATACCACTCTTTGTCTCAATTTTAAATCTTTCTCTTTTGAGTCAAGACAAAATTGGTTGTACTCGTATGTCTTCGTTCAAGAATTACAAAATATTACTGCAACTCAGATAATCTTACTGTAAGGACCCAATAGCTCTAATCGTTAATGTAAATATTCGGCTAAAGCTCCTCTTTAGTTCGAAATAAAACTGGTAGGATCAACGATAGATTTGATTAAATCTACCAAAAGGAATACAATTCCATTAAAGCTCAAGCAACTATGAGTTTTTAAATTGAATACAATTATTCAGGTTAATAAAACAATAGCCAAGAATGTTCTTCCCAGGCAACAATAACACCACACAACCACAATTTTAGTCTAGCATAAAACTGAATTCCCAAAACCATGTCTTTCCTACAAACCTCCACATCACTGCTTGAGTTTCGAACAACGCACATCAAACAAAGGCTACCCGCTGTTTGCAATGCTAGCATTTTACTCTATTCCAAGGCATTGTATTGAGCTTTCCGTTCTTGGCGCCGTTTCCGCATCCGCTAGAGTCTTACTTAGAATGCTGCTTATTGAACAATCTACTCAGACCCTTTGTCAGCATTCATTGGACAAGCTCACGCATCAAAAAAATTTTTTCCCATTGACTTAATTTTGTTTGGTTTTTGTTTGTGTTGGTTTTGGTTTTCTTGTTTCTTTTGCTTACTTCTCCTTTTTTCTTTTTTGTCATACATTAAACATTTCATGACAACTTTTAACAATAGGCAGCAAAAAGAAAGCTTTATAGACATTTTCTCCTAATAACATTCCACATAGTGTATTGAATAAATACCGTTTGTCGTCTCGTCGCACTTCCGTTTGGAAGCTTCCGGTTCTCGGTAACGTTTCCTTACGACTTGCTTCAAATTTACTCGACCTGCTACGCAGTCATGTTTTATTTTTGGCTTGCTTGGCTACTGTCACTGCAGGTATAGAGAATGTTGCCACCGTTTGTTGTTGTCGTTGTCGTTGTCTATGTTGTTGCCATGCCGAGCTCTAATGGCAAATTTACGTGATGCTGTCGGTATTTATTGATGTCATGCGGTTAACGAAGAACGTGGTTATTTTTCTACTTTTTTAGTCTTTATTGGACCAACATGAATTTCACCACACTTCACCATTGAACAGAGATAATGTTAGGATAGATGAAAATATAAAATAAATTGTGACTCACAACTGTTTTTGGAACTGAATTTTTACTAGGCAATGGTGAGTAATAAAGACATTTGATGTATATAAAATTTAAAGCAGAGAAAAAAAGGTGTCCGTTAATGTTTATTAGTGCAAAACAGGGCCGCAGCAAGGAATTCTCTTGGGGGGAATGTGCTCAAAAGCTATATCGGTCATTTTGAATACAAAATCTGGCCATTCCCAAATTATTTTAAAATGTGACTTATTTTAAACACTTTGTCATGATAAATTACTTAGTAGCGGATTAGTACCAAAGTAGTATAAGAATTTGGAGTAATTTTATAATTTTTGTATATTGTTGATATAATATTTTCTTGTTCTATTTTAATCAGAGAATAATTATTAAAAATTGTGGATTTTTATCGCCCATTTCACATTGAAATGTAATATCAGTTGCACTGACCTTCTCCGATTTGGCTCAAATTTTGTTTTTAGATTAGTTTATTGTTTAAAAAAATAAGTTCGGAGTATGAGATTTAACGAATTTTTTTTTTCGCTATGCGAATGTCAAAATAGGACATACATTGAGACAACGTAGCTCAGTTTATTTAAATATTTCATAAATAGGGTATCGTTGGAAAGTTTATTTGGTCTATTTTAAGGGAAAAATATAAAAAATGTGAAAAAAAGTGCAGTAAATTGACCCATTCTTAATTTTAAGGCTTAATACCAAGCCAGTAACAGGCGCTATATTTTTTTTTTTGACGTAGAATACGTCATTCTCGGAGGTAAGTAGAGTGGTTGATAGTGATCAGGTGTCGGTATTTATGTCACAATTTCAGCCTTTGGTGTGCCTAAAGTACTGATCGTACAATGTTGATGTTAGCACTTGTTGGTCTGCTTGATCCTCACTGGGAGAAAAATTCATGTTTGAACTCTCTAACTTATATAAATTTTACACAATTACATGAAATATAAAGCCAACATTTGATGTTTTTGTTTGCTTAAGTTTGCTACCTATTTAACGACAGTTTCCGGTTTTATCGACAAAACCATAAAATTTGTATGGGAGCCCCCAGGAGTGGTCGGAGGGAAAAGGTCGGTCACACATATTAACCCTCTCCGGCACTCTCTTAAAGGTCATATGCTCAGGTGTATGGAATAAATATGCAAAAACCATAAAATTTATATGGGAGCCCCCTAAGGAGTGGTCGGAGGGAATAGGTGTCGAGGAAAAAAAATGTTAATTTTGCAAAAATAATGGGGGTCGGTCATACATATTAACCCTTTCCGGCACTCTCTTAAAGGTCATATGCTCAGGTGTATGGAATAAATATACAAAAACCATAAAATTTATATGGGAGCCCCCCTAAGAAATGGTCGGAAGGAATAGATGTTCAAGGAAAAAATGTCCCTTTTGCAAAAGTAATGGAGGTCGGTCATACATATTAACCCTCTCCGGCACTATTTTAAAGGTCATATGCTCAGGTGTATGGAATATATATTTTGCTAAATATTTTTTAAAAATGATTTCATCAAAAGCGAATTGAATAATTCTACGTCTTGTGTTACGACATAGTCGAAACTACTGTATCTTTTTTTTTTAATTTTCATTACTTTAAGTTTTTTACATTCCAGTACCTTTCCAACGATATCAAATGAAGGTGTGCTCTTGAAGGGTTCAACCCCAAGTTTGCTCAAATGATTTTTTCTACTCTTTCTCTGCAGAAAAGCTTTTAAGTTGCTATTTGATAAGGCCCTTATTATTTAAGGTTTAACCATTTAGTGAGTTTTGCAAAGAGCGAAACATATGGATGTCCGAGGGCACAAGATCTGGAGTATAAGGTGGATGGGTCAAATCATCCCATCCAAGCTATAGCAATTTTTGGCGAGTCACCAAACTCGTATAAGGCCTGGAGTTATCGAGGCCAAACTCGTATGAGGCCTTTCGATTGACCAGCTCAGCACATTTCTGTTGGATGGCATCGCTCAATTTTTGAAGTTGCCCACAGAAGATTTCAAAATTTCTGATTCTATTCTGTGGGAGTAGCTCGTAGTAGACAGGCCCTTCCAATCAAACCCGATTCAGAGCATAACATTCCTCTGGTGAACGTTTGCTTTTGCTTGCCTCTCCAGCGATATAGCTATCTTGGACCAACTTCCTTTTCTGTTTACATTGCTGTAGACAATACACCTTTCGTCGTTGAGGTTATTTTTCACATTGCATCGCAATGTCAACTTGATTCATTTTGTCAATTAAAAATTTTTCTGACTGTCGAATGCTTGTTTATCTCCACTACCATCTTGAATTGGTTATCGTCAATCTCGGAGACCATCCAAGATTTAAAAATTTCCATCACGAAAACGGGCAAACCACTTCTAACATAATATTTTTAGTTACATCTTCCTATAAACTTCCACTAATTTTCGTCTTAATTTTTTGCTTCAGTTGCTTTTTTGCGTTTTAAAATAAAAGAGTAAAATTATATGTAGTTTACATCAAAGTTCTCCATTTTTAAAACGCACTCTTAAAACACGACTAAAACACGTGATTTATATTCAAAATGAATGCATTAATTTCATTGAATGTGATTTTCAATTTCTAGTCCCAATCAATGATTTCAAGAAATGAATTCAATCAGACGAGGAGCAGACGACGGGGCATAGATAGCACCAAGTTTTTTTTTTAAGGCGCCGTTCTTTTTTACCAGATTTTAGTCATAGCTTCTCATTACGAATCCTTGCTAGTTGATGCATCATTTCTTTATTTTCGTTTCATTAACTCCCAAAGATACTCAATGGAGTTGAGGTCTGGTAATTAAGGAAGGCTATAAAACTGCCGTGGAGTATAACAAAGAATTCATTCTTTTACCCAAAGTGCAGTATGCTAAGGATCGTTGTCTTGCTGTAAATTTTATAACATTGGTCCCGTATTTATTTCGATCCATTATGCCATCAATAATGGCCAGCTGCCCAACACCAGATGCTCCCCATACCATAACATAACCGCCACCGTGCTTCATAGTTAGAACCAAATTTCTTGTTTGAAGGAATTTGTGGAACTCTGTCTGCTTCTATGTCCATTTTGCCGCAATGCTCTTTCCACGGTTTTTATATAAACATATTTTTCAATGTTTACGCTGCGAACACACGTGACAAATTGGCATAACAATTTTAAAATATGTATAGGTTGTCAAATTATTGTCGCCATCAAGCCAATTGCCGATAGTGACGTAAGTGGCATAACAATTGCATGACAAAAAGTGACATTTCTTTCAGTTTCAGGGTGTTTGTTTTTTTTTTACACTTTCTCAAGTAAACGTCAAATATTGCCACTCTATGTCAAATTTCTTGCAAGCCGACTTGCAGTGTGATTGTTGCAAACAATTATGCTGGCAATTGAAAAGTTATGAGTGTGTTGGTAACAAAAGTTTAAATGTGTTGAAATTGCCATGACAAATTGTCTCATGTGTTCGCTGGGTTAGCCATTTTCTTCCATTTAGACATTTTGTTTATATTTTTAAATAATGTTCTGCACACTGGAAAATGACACATTCAAACATTTTTCTATTTCTCGATAGAACTATTCTGAGTCATTCATATCGATTACCTTCAAAAGGGTAAAACGATCAGCGGCATAGTCTTCCACCATAAAAAGCATCTACGTATGCATCTGTAGTCGCCATGTCAAAAATTCATAAATTGAGCTACAAACTTCTACCCAATTCACCATATTCTCCAGATTTAACTCCCTGCGACTATTTCCTTTTTCCAGACCTGATAAAATGGCTTGGATTTAAGAGATTCGGGTCGAATGAAGAGTTCACTGAAACAACTGTCTGTTATGACGACCTTCAAAAATAAAAATAAACAACTGGTCATTTCAGCCCTTGAAAGGACTTCGTGACCTAGCTTCTTATGATCAATTGAAATCAAATTGAGGACCTTAGCAAAACCTATATTTAGATAGAATAAAAAAAATTGGAAAAACGCTGGATTAAATGTATCGGTATAAAAAGAGTATTGTGGCGTCCGTGGCGTAGTTGGTTAAAGTGCGTGGCCGCTATGTCAACGAACTTTGGATACCCAGCAGCGACAGAAAATTATTTGAATTAAAATAATTTTTCTGTATGGCCGCCAGCTAGGTCAAAGTCCTTTCAAGGGCTGAAATGGCCAGTTAAAAAAAAAAAAAAAAAATAAAACGAGTATTCAGAAATAAGACGCTTTTTTGCTAAAAAAAATACCTTTTATTCAAAAATTCACTAACTTATCGAATAACCCTCATAAGACATGTAGGCTTTTATTATCTTATATTAGTAGTATTAGTATTAGCTTGAGTGGATCACAGTGTATAGTCATGGAAGACTACTGATGAGTTGGTGTAGCGGCCAACGAAACAGTCCGTATAGTCAAGCTGTGTAATTTGCTCTATACAGAGCTGTTGTTTTTGTTGTTGGTGTTGTTGTTGTTGTTGTTGTTATTGTTATTGTTGTTGTTGTTGTTGTTGTTGTTGTTGTTGTTGTTGTTGTTGTTTGTTGTTGTTTGTTGTTGTTTGTTGTTGCCTTCTTTGTCTTCATGTTGTCTTGATGTCAACATACTTGGCCTAAAGCTCAAATTTGTTTTCAATATAAATAATGAAAGGTCTTATTCAAATTTTAAGATTAGTAAAAAAAGTTATATTTCCAATTTTCTACAAACTTCTTAGTCATATTTAGTTTTGTTTTTAATGAAAATTGCATTTTATTATAAATAGTATGTTATAAAAATAAAATCTGCTAAAAGAATGTTATGTTACATTTAAAACGGAGCCAGTAAATCGTAAAAATAAAATTATTCCAGACAAATAAAACTGAAAATGCCACAACCAAATAACTATCCACCACTCGAGTGTGTGCTACGAGTGTATGCTACGAGAAAATACCAACAAAATACACACAGCAGCATTAACCCTGTTATCTTTTGACGCGAGCTAACAAAAATTCCATGCAATTTGTTTTTTTCTTGCTGTCGCAGCGTGTTGCGCCGACGAAGTCAATTCTTCGAATTACAACACTCATGGAAATATTGAAGTTGTTGTAAGTGAGCTAAAAAAAATCAAAATAGCTAAGGGATTTACATTTTTGCATTAAATCACCAATATGTAGGTTTTTCTTATTTTCTTCGCTACCCGTCCATTTTCATTTATATTGATGATAAAAAAGAAAGTTTTTAAAAAGAATTCTACGTCAGTAGTGGATATAAACTAGGCCTCTTAGCTTTCAAAATCCATAATTAACGTTAATGGAATTAATGCCATGGAATATAACATGGAAGTTTGGTTCAAATTTTATTTTACCAAAATATTGATTTTTTTAGAGGGCGTGAGAGACAAACATGTGCTTCTATAACATTTGCTTTTAATCTTAACTTAGTTTGGCTACCGAAACTGACAATTTTAACATGGAAACTTTTACCATACACACATGACTCAATAGGGTGCTTCTTATTTTTCAACTTCAAGCTATAAAGCATAACTCCCCCTTAAAATGTTCGTTTAGTTATAAAAACATGTTCTGCAAAAAATTTTAAGAATCGGATAACAGGAAGGCGAGGCGCCCAGCTCCCAAAAAGTGGTCCATACCATTAATATTCGTTTTTATTTCCAAAATAGTTTAATTCTCACAATAAATTCTTTTCTTAATTTTTATTATATTGAACATAAAATTAACTTTCTAACGAGCTATCATTTGTCGAAATCGGTTAACAATTACGGAATTCGCATTATTTTTACTGTAAGTTTTCCTGAAAAAAATGAGTTTTTGGCAACTTTTGGATGCAAAACTCAATATTGCAAAAACTAATGGTACTCAAATTTTACTCAATGTTAATAAAAGTTTAAGGACGCTTTTAACACATATCTTAACCAGTTAACAGCATTTATTTCAAATGTCCAATATGAAAAAGCTTTTTTAACTAACATGAAATTAAGCTCCATTTCCCGCCAAGAGAAAAGCTTCCTTCATTGTAACATTTTCACCACTACGTAGTTTTGACGTTCAGTGAGTGTTCGGCAAATTTTTAAGTGAAAAGATTAAACAAATTTTTAAAATGGAAACAAGAGGACGACAAAATTTATTTTTGCTTGACTATGACGAAAGTGAAATTACGGGAGCAAAACTACCATCGAACGCACAGGTTTTGCGGGTGCTATTTTACAATATGCGCAAGATGAAATTAAGTCTGCGAACAAGTGCGCATCTTCTTGTTAAAGAAGTCCAGGTTAAGTGGGATAAAGCACGAATTCCAACTAAGAATGCCGATAAATGTGTTCTAAAAGTAGAGGCTTTGTACAATGAATGGAAGACATTGCACAAGTCTTGCCAGAAACAGTCATCGTTTCAGGAGCAGCGCCAAAAAACCTTCACTGAGAAATTTGATGACTTGTTCGATATTTCTCATGCTAATGCATTGGACATGATAAGCATCGAAGAAGATAAACTATTTCTCATAAATCAAAGAAAAAAAGGGCGTCCAGGGTCTATGATTGGTAGTGACTTAGTCTTACTTAAAAAAGAAAGGAAGCTAGTTCTTCGACGAGAAGCAGAAAAACGTAGGCATGAGCAGCATGCAGCAACTTTGCGAGGTGAGTAGCAACTACAAATTCTTATTAAAGTTATATAATTTTATTTAAAAAATGTATGACGTTCCTATACATCATAAATAAACGTCGTAGTCTAAGAGTTGGTTTATTATCATTTGCAAACTAAATATTTTTTGAAAGAAAATTTATTTTTTATTATTCATTCTTCATAAATAATTATTTCCATGCCAGTTTTTATGCCCATTGGTTCTTTATGGGTTAAAATCAATAAAAAGTGGCTTGATATTGTATCTTTATATTTTTCTTCAAAATATTTCCAGAAGACCGCGACAACTTTCAATCATTATCAACATCTGATGAAGATGAAGTCATTGAACAAACTGACCTTGATGCTATGGACGTATCTGAGGAAGAACCAGGTCCAAGTGATCCAAAAAAAATTCGAGGCAGACAGAACTTTATAACACCAGAGCTCGTGTCCGTCGTGGATAAATGCAAAATCAGTGACCGCGACGCAGTTAGAATACTTATAGCTACTGCTAAGGCTCTAAAACAAGACGTAAATAATTTAGTTATAAACTCATCTTCTATCCATCGATGTCGTTCATGGCTACGTGTTGAAACAGGTCAAATTATTCGCACTCAATTTCAAGACAAAGAGGTCACTGCAGTAACCGTTCACTGGGACGGTAAAATATTGCCATCGCTAATGGGCAAAGAAAAAGTCGAACGTCTTCCTGTGGTGATATCTTTCAGTGGCACTGAGCAGTTACTAGGAATTCCAGCGATTACTGCTGGCACCGGAAAACAACAGGCTGCTGCAGTCTTTGACTTACTCAAAGAGTGGGATCTCGTGGATAAGGTAGAAGCACTGGGTTGCGACACAACAGCTTCAAATCTTGGGCGATTTCAAGGCGCATGCGTTATCTTAGAGCAAAAACTAGGAAAAGATCTTTTATACTTACAATGTCGACATCACATTTTTGAAATCCTTCTACGCAACGTTTTTGAAGAAAAAATGCAAAAGTCATCAGAACCAGGAGTTCAAATATTTAATAAATTTCAAGGAGCCTGGAGTAAAATTAATAAAAATAACTTTAAATGTGGTATTGAAGATAAATTTGTTAAGAAAACGCTTGATGATGCATCTCAAATTATTGAATTTTCATTACGAAATTTAGAAGTCAAACAACCTTGAGACGATTATAAGGAACTTCTTCAATTGGCCATAGTTTTTCTTGGTGGAACGGTTCCACACTTTTCTTTTCGTAAGCCGGGAGCATTTCATCACGCCCGATGGATGGCTAAAGCAATATATTGTTTAAAAATATTTTTATTCCGGAATGAGTTCGAATTAAATAAGCATGAGCACAATGGAATCCGGGATGTTTGTATATTTATTGCAAAAGTGTATTTGAAAATATGGATACAAGCTCCAAATGCTGCAGAAGCTCCTATGCAAGATTTATTATTATTGCAAAATTTGTATACTTATAGAGCAATTGATGAAAACATTAGTAATCAATTAATACGTAAATTTTGTAATCATTTGTGGTATTTAGCACCAGAAACTGTAGCGCTGTCTTTTTTTGATGCAAGTATTTCTTATGAGGAAAAGAAACGAATGGTCATCGCTTTAAATAAATTTGATGTTGGTGATGCCAAGAAATTGACAATCATTCCTGAAAACATAGCTTCGTATATCGACAAAAACATTTCAGATTTTATATCGGAAAGAGCTAAAAAATTTTTCATTCGATTTTCCATTCCAACGAATTTTTTAACAAAAGATCCTGAGGATTGGAAAAAGGAACCAAGTTATAATTTTGGACTTAATTTTGTAAAAAAATTAAATGTTGTTAATGATTCTGCAGAACGAGCAGTGAAGCTCATGGAAGATTTCAATAAAGTCTTATCACGAAATGAAGAGGAGAAACAGTTAATCATGCAAATTGTAACAGATTATCGCAAGAGCTGCCCAGATGCAAACAAATCAACTCTTTTAAAATAAAATTTTTTTATAATGTATTGTTAGTGTCGTATAACGTTGTCTTGTTTAATTTATTTGTAAATCTTTTAATATATCATGTAAAAATATAAAAATCTAGCATACTAAAAGTAAAATACATTGTATAATATTGACCTAGTTTTATTATTTATTTAACTACACAAAAATGATTAAAGGAAAATTGCCCTTAATCTAAAAATTTTGAAAGATTTTAATTTTTTTTTCCTCTACAAAAAGTGTTGTAGTTTTGTCATTTTTTAACAGATTTGGACAAGTAATAGATCGTTGAAAAGATAATTTTATATATAATCTGTTGTATGATTGAAAAATTAAATTACGATAATTAATTATGATAATTTGAAGCATTTTCGAAAACAAAACCTGTTTTTTCCCATATAAATAGTATGGGCCTACTTACGGAGGGTGGGCGCCTCGCCTTGCTGTCATCCGATTTTTAAAATTTTTTGCAGGATATGTTTTTATGTCTAATGGAACATTTCTAGGGGGAGTTACGGTTCATATCTAAAAAAAAAATTTCTTCCATATAACTAAGAAGCACCCTAATGACTCAAACATGGTTCACATGGGGAAGTTACCGCGTGCTACCTTTTTTTTCATCTCCGTCAGTGCCTTCTTAACCTCTTTTAAGTACCGAAACACCCGCTTCCCTGAACTACGCATTTTATCTTTTGAATGATACAGTTCCAGTTGGGCTTGGCATCAAGGAGATTTTTGAAATTTTATGAATTGCCATCCCCTTTTATAAGACATACATTTCTTCATTTAGCAGAAAAAATCTGGCATCCATTCCTTTATTTAAGGACATCGAATTCTGAAAAATTTTAAAAACGCATTGCATTTTCATGCCGGTGGAGCTGCAAGTGTAATTTATTGAAAAAATTTTCGAGTGCTCAGGTTCATACCAAATTACAAAGTCTGGAGCACTTGATTTTTTTTTCATGACACAAAATATACTTTCTTTATACTTACTTACTTACTTATCTGCCGTTTACAACCGTAGGTCGGTTTTGGCCTCGTATAAGAAATTGCGCCAGCCATTTCTGTCTTGCGCTTGCTGGCGCCAGTTGGAAACACCAAGCGTGGTCAGATTATCCATCACCTAATCCTTCCAACGAAGATATAGGCGTCCTCTTCTGCGTTGACCATCACCGGGCACCGAATCGAATATTTTTTTCGCTGGAGCGTAGTTTTCCATTCGCTAAACATGACCTAGCCAGCGGAGCCACTCGATTTTAATGCGCTAAACTATGTCAATGTGAGCGTACAGCTCATACAGGTCGTGGTTCCATCGAATTCGATACTCGCTATTGACGCAGATTGGACCGAAGATTTTGCGAAGGATCTTTCTCTCGAAGGCTCCCAAAGTCTTTTCATCAGAACTGCTCAACGTTCAGGTTTGTGCTGCAAATAATAGGACGGGCATGATTAGTGACTTATAGAGCGTGAGTTTTGTTCGTCGAGAGAGGGCTCTGCTTCTCAATTGCCTACTCAGCCCAAAGCAACACCTGTTGGCAAGAGTTATCCTTCGTTTTATCTCAATACTGACATCGTTGAAAGAGTTAATGCTGGATCCCAAGTAGACGAAGTCCTTAACGACCTCAAAGGAGATGTTGTCAACAGTGACGTGGTTTCCAAGATGCTGGGACTGTTTATTTGTTGACACTAGGTATTTCGTCTTATCTGCATTCACTGCAAGACCCATTCGACTCGACTCTTTCGCTAATCTGGAGAATGGTGCACTGACTTCGCGCGTATTATGGCCAATAATATCGATATCATCAGCATACGCCAGCAGCATAATACTATTGTAGAATATAGTGCCACTGCGTCTCAAATCAGCAGCTCGGATGATCTTCTCCATCATCAGGTTGAAAAAGTCGCACGATAAGGAATCACCTTGTTTGAAACCTCGTTTGGTATCGAATGGAGGAGTGAGATCCTTCCCGATCTTAACTGTGCTGCTGGTGTTGCTCAGTGTCATTGTGCAAAGACGGATGAGCTTTGCAGGAATACCAAATTCAGACATGGTCTAGTATAGATTTTCTTTCCTTATACTTTCCCATAATATTTGTAATACCTATAAGTGAAGATCTCCTTTTCGACCATGTGCTATCGCCGAAAACCGTCAATTCGTCTTCAGGTTAATTATGCTCTTGGTTTTTATTCTTTTCTTGTTGGTCAGGTTTTTTTCAAACAAATGTCTAATACAGTTATTGTTGATACTGGAACTTTTATTCGCTGTTACTTAAAAAAAAAAATACTTTCTAAAAGTTTAAATATGTAGTCGAAGTCAAAGAGTTATTAATACGAATAGATATTCTTGTTGAGGCCTATCTAACGAGATATTATTCTTCACGAATCGTTTATAAGTTGTTAAAAAAAAAAAATACCATGTTGGTACTAAAACACTATAAAAATAAGCTTTTAAAAAAATTGGCAACTTTGCAAACCATTATTTCGTAAAACGATGTAATTAAAAAATGCAAGGAATGGCTTTAGCAGAAATGACTAAATAAAATTATTTTTTTTTTGTTACAGGACATATTATAGTCCTTGCAAGTCCTTCGGCTATCCCTATTCAGAAAGTGTAAATTCGAAAGTCGCATTAGAAGTTTATTCAGGCCCTCTTGTGGTCTCTTCAGTGTTATGAAGCGAAGCAATTGTTTTTGTTCCCGCAAAGTGCTGTTTTTGTATAAATGTGCTTCTTATGTGCTTCATAGAATGTATATCACATTTTCAACAGTTTTTTTTTTTTTTTTTTGGAGGACTAAAAGGTTTTTGGATGAAAATCAATCTCTAAGAAGGATGTCTGATAAGCTTAATACCAAAAATGATAGACAAGAAGATTAAGCCATGCACAGGTCTTGCCGTAAGGCGTCGTCATTGGACCATATAATAAAATTTATCATTTTATATCAGAGTTGCCATCACTTTCTGCACAGAAATTATTTATAAAGAACTTTATCCACTCCAAAAAAGTATTGAATGTTTCAAGATTTTCTTGAAGAATATAATCACGTTCCTCTTTTTCTATAACAATATACTTTTATTTTATACATAAAAACGTTTTTATATTTTAAAAATACTATTTCTAAAAAAAAATTAAAAAATTTAATGAGAGATGGCAACCATGCTTTCTGACAGTTCGCAAGACTGATTTCATCAGCTGTTTAGAAAAATATTATTTTCGCGTTTTATTAAAGAAAAAAACCTTAGAAGCCTTTAAAATTTAAAAAATTAATTAAAAAAGTTTAAGTGCATCTAATTTAAGTGTTTAAGTGCCGATTTGCAATACATTCGAAGCAAAAAAAAAAGGGACAAAAAACATGAACATGAGATGTGCAGTGGGCAAATGTGCACAAAGCAGCAGTAAAAAAATCAAGTAAGAAGAATGGCTAACAAGAATTTAGTTAACCCTGCAGTAGTCGCGTACCTAAATGTGACGAGAGTGGTCACGCGGATTACATATGTAATCCGTTTTTTAAAGTTTAAAATAAGAGATGGCAATTTGAAAATTATTGTTTTATTGTTTTTATAAAATTATTTGTTTTAATTTTTATTATTACTTCATTTTATATTATATTTATTTAAAAAAACAACATAAACATAATTCTTATAGTACGTAAAATCAACAAAAAGTAAAAATTCACTTTTTTTCACAAAATTTAAGGGGGCTAACATAAATAAACATAAAAAAAAAAAATACTTAAAAAACCAGGATTTTTTAAATATTTTCAGAGCATGATACGCACATAGTCCTGGAATGATCTGCACAAATCATTTATTGGATTGGTGACACACTTTACGCGTACTTCTATTGCGTGCCCTTCCGCAGTCATGGCAACGTCGGATGGAATGATATGGTATTGGACGTGGCTGACTTTCTACTTGTGACAGGTCCAGAAAGTCTTTTATTCTGAACGTCAGAGTTCTTGGCAATGTGGTCACACTTAGCCTTTGCTTAGCTAGTAGTTTCATCCAAGTCAAAGCCAAACCAATTAAAAATTCACGGCGACATACAAGTTCGAAATTGTTATTTGCTGTAAAGATGCATAGAGCGTTGAGGGCACTGATATTTATTAAATCATAAAATATAGTAAGAGGCCATCTTCCTGAATTTCTAGATACGTCATATAGTGAACACATCTTATCTAACAAATCCACGCCATTTTTAGTACGATTGTAGTACGTTATTATCTCCGGCTTTTGTCTGTCTCCGGTATCGGCGTCAATCGCTGCATCGTTGTGCATTGTTGACATTGCTATTACCACTCTTTTAAGTTTTGGCACGTAAGAGACCAATGTACATGGAGAATGAAAACCAAATTTTGAAGAGCATACTGGGTTACCTTTTGCCTCTCGAAACGCCCGTGGTACTTCCCTTTTATCCTTCCGAACTGTAGCAACCATGGTGGTTTTATTCTCAAATAATTGTTTGGCAACTTTTAGAGAAGAAAACCAATTGTCCATTGTAATGTCTATGTTTCTACCCAAAACCGGTTTCACCACTCTCATTACTATTTTACTTCTTTCATTGCTTAAGCGAAATGGCCCTTCGGGTTGTTGGCCGGCGTATATTTCCAAGTTAAATGTGTATGGGAAATGAACATCTACAAGAGCAAAAACCTTTAACCCATATTTGGCAGGCTTACTTGGGATGTATTGTCGAAATGAAAAATGCCCTCTGAATGCCAAAAGTTGTTCATCCAATGTCATTTCAGCGCTTGGAATAAAAAACTTTTGGAAGTTCTCGAGAGCTAAATCAAAAATTTGACGAATTGGAGCCAATTTATCGATTCGAGAACGATCTGGACGGTCAGTAATATCATCAAAACGTAAAGATCTGAGAAGAAACTTAAATCTTTGGTCGGACATAGTCAAATATACTGCTTTGATGCCAGTATGATTTTTATACTCGAATATTTGGCTTGTACTCGAACGGCCAATTTTTAATACACCAGTCATGAGCAAAATTCCAATAAGCCCTTTTATCTTGGTTGTAGTGGTTGGCTAAGCATCTCTTTCTCTTACATATTTCGTTTTCATATGATCAATTTTTATGTTGGTATATTTCACGATGTTGTGGCGTCTGTGGCGTAGTTAGTTAAAGTGCGTGGCCGCTATGTCAAAGAACTTTGGAGACCCAGGTTCGAACCCCAGCAGCGACAGAAAATTATTTGAATTAAAATAATTTTTCTGTACGGCCGCCACCTCTCTGAGACAATGGCAAACCTCAGAGAGTAATAAAAATGCCATGTAAAGCTTCTTGAGAATAAGAACATTCCGTTCATCGCCGTTCGGAGTCGGCGTTAAGCCTGTAGGTCCATTTCTCGGTCAATTGTGTACAAACTTTAATAACACGCACAACACAATTGAAAGTTTGTGAATTGAAAAGTCCTTTCAAGGGCTGAAATGGCCAGTAATTTATTTTTTTTTTTTATATTTCACGATGAGATCAATTATATTATCATCAACAGAAAGTGACATGCAGTCTTCAGAAGTGATTTTCTGTCGTGCAACTCCTTTAGGGCCGGGAGGCACAAACACTATGTTCTGACCTCTAATTCTACCTTTATTTTTAGGATCATTTCTAGCCCACATAGTATTATCAACGCCCAGATAAAACTCCCCTCGTATGCTTCGCTTACGTGTTTCTTCATCTGATTCCGATTACTCACTGAAACTTTCTTGTTCTTGCTCCGATCCTGAGTCAGACAACTGCTCTCCAACATGATCTTCTTCTTCTTCTGTACAGTCGTCATCAAAAACTTCATTTTCAATTTCATTTAACCAGGCTAAAATTTGTTCTTATTGTCTATTTGCCATGATCTTTTAAATAATAAAATAAAAAATTAATAATAAAATAAAAAATTAATAATAAAATAAAAAATTAATAATAAAATAAAAAAATAATAATTTTGCAAAAACATGCATATAAATAACATTAAATTAACAAAATATTATCACACCATTAATTAAGTAAGGAAATGCACAAAAATATCGTTTTATTAAAATTATTATTTCGATACTAGCAAAAAAAAATTAGCAAAAATACTTACGCAATTGGTCGCACGGCATACATATGTAATCCAGAAAGATTGACAAAGCTCTAGTGACGCGACCACACACAGCATTTGTTTGCGCAACACTGATCGCAATATTCAACTAATTTACATTAAGTACCAGTCTTTGAGCATAATATCGATTGCAGACAATTGTGAAATTCATAATTTTGCATGACTGGATTACATATGTAATCCGCGCGACTACTGCAGGGTTAAAAAACAAAAAAAAGTTACACTTTTTCCGTTTCCCAAAAGATGAGAAACAAAGAAAGCTTTGGGAGCTTTTTGCAACCGACCAAGCACAGAAAAAGTACACGATGGCAGAATTTGTCCGCAACATTTCAAGCAGGATGATTTCGAAAAAAGCTTAAAATTCGAAATTGGTAAGTTAGCATTAACATACCTATTCTTGCTATCAATTTACAAGAAATAGTTTGTCAAAATTTTGTCAACCTGACTTGTAAAACCTATTCAGGCGTAACCTTGACAAATGAAAATCTTTATTTATTCACCACAGGAAGGTGAAAAGCATGTTGTCAGAAAGGTGTTAAGTGTTGCACTTTTATTGAAAAAATGACCCCACTTTTGTTAAGTTCCTTTTTTAAAATGAAAATATGAATTTATCGTTGAGAATTTGTTACTTCTTTTGATATTATATATTTAAATATTGAAACCTTTAAAACAATGGCACAAAAAATGTCTTTCTCTTTTCTTTTAGAAGTTATATCGGTTCAAAGTTATTTCTTAAAAGTGTGATAACTCGGACAGTTTAACAGTTACTATAAAAAACTCTATATCAAATTGAAGGATAAAACTATGACTTTTTTATTATAATAATAAAAGACTTCCATAATAATGACTTTTTTTTTCTCTAAAATAAGTTTATTGAAAGAACAAATCTTAAAAAAAGTAAAATCGTTATGTCTGAAAAACCATGAAAAAATTTAGTAAAAATTTTAACAAGTATAATAAAGGCAATCAATTTACCTTTTCAATGGTATCATCTGTGATGAAATATCTTCGAAACTTTCAAAGATATCATACTTTTAAGATGGAACTCTTAACCACTATTTCTTCTAAATCAAAAGAGAATTACACTTTTTCTTTTCACAATCTTTTTAAACGCTTCAATATTGTTAAATCATTTAAAAATATTAAAAGAAACAAATATATAAAAATTTCATTTTGTACTTGAATTATCCCCCACAAAATATTTGATCAATACTGTTTATAGGAGGCAACACTTTGTTTTGACAGTGTGTAAGTTATTTCTTTATTTTTATTTTTATTGTTTAGTTCTTATTGCTTTATTATATTAATATATAATAGATATTATATATTATTAAACATTTATAATAATTTATTTTATTTGGCGAGAAAAATATGAGTGAATAACCCAGCTGGATTTCTACATAAAAAATTCACTGTCAGCACCTCTTTTGCTATTGACAACAGTGTCAAGAAAGGAGCTTTTTGAATTGAACGAGAATAGGAAATATTTACAGTTGTCAATATAATGGGTGCTTTTTTTAGGGGTTTGTTTTTCGAATAGAGATAAAACTGGCATTTTGTGGTCAAATCTGGCAACTCTAATGTCATTTATGTTCAGTTTGGTTTGCCATTTCATCATGAACAGGTTGACAAAAGAACAACGCTTGCAAATCGTGCAAATTTATTTCGAAAATAATGGTTCAGTTCGCGAAGTTTACCGCAAGCTCCGTCCATTTTATGGTCGACATAATCGTCCATCAGAGCAATTAATTCGGTTAACCATGGGTCGTTTTCGCACTACGTTTACTCTATGTGATAATACGCATCCGCAGAGACGTCAAACAGTGCGCACCGAAGAAACAATTGCCGCTGTAGAGCAAAATGTTGAAGAGGACCCGAATGAATCGATTCGCCACCGTGCACAGCAATTGGAGCTTTGTCCATCAACTTTATGGAAGATTTTGCGCAAAGATCTTGGCTTGCGACCTTACAAGATCCAGTTTGTGCAAGAATTAAAGCCGCGAGACCATGCAATGCGTCGTGATTTTGGTGTATGGGCCGAAAATGAGATTGATCTCGATGCTGATTTTCATCGCAAAATTTTGTTCAGTGATGAGGCTCATTTTTGGTGGAATAGCTACGTCAACAAGCAAAATTGCCGCATTTGGAGTGAAGAGAATCCACATGAGATCCTTGAGACGCCATTACATCCACAAAAACTGACTGTTTGGTGTGCTCTACTTCTTCCGAAATAATGCTGGAGAGTCAGTTACCGTTAATGGAGACCGGTATAGAGCCATGATAACCGACTATTTTGTTCCCGAATTGGATGGCATGAATCTGGATGAGTTGTGGTTCTAACAAGACGGCGCTACATGCCACACAGCGCACTTTACAATCGATTTATTGAAGGAAACATTCGATGAGCGCATAATTTCGCGGAATGGACCTGTCAATTGGCCACCAAGATCGTGCGATTTGACATCATTGGATTATTTTCTTTGGGGATATGTGAAGTCACTCGTCTACGTCAACAAACCAGAAACGTTAGGGGACTTGGAGGCCAACATTCGTGGCGTTATTGCCGATAACGGCCCCATATGCTCGAAAAAGTGGTTGAAAATTGGACCTGTAGAATTGGCTTTATTCGAGCCAGCCGCGGCGGCCACATGCCCGAAATCATATTTAAACATTAATGGCATAAAATTATCCTTCCAATAAAGCCAAATTGATTAAAACGATTGATTAAATTGATTAAACGACATTAAAACGATTTTCTTGTGTTTTATTTCAATTCGAAGTTCTATACCTCTAAAAAAAACACCCTGTATTTACTTTTGTTAATATGTTGAACTTTGTCAACTCACCGGAATAGGTCTGTAAGTTTATTTTGAAGATATGAACTTCCATCAGTGGGCGCTACATCCAATGAAGTACCAAGCAATAGTTGCATAGTTGATAGCAGCGCTTTTGTAGCAAGGAAGAAGAAGGGAAAGAAAACGAAAACGAGTTAGATAACTTGCAGTACGATGGGTTGGAAAATTTGGCTGGCTACATTTTTCAAAAATTGAAAAGCGAGCATCCAGCTATTGCTTCTAATCCTTTAATGGACAGTGGCTGTACATGGGTCAACCATTGTCTAAGCAAACCTAAGCTATTGGAAGGTGGTCTAAGCAAACCTTCCAATAGCTTAATTAAAACACTACACTTGTGTGATGCATTTTTCAATTAATTAACGGGGACCAATTACTTCTGACGAATGATTATTGAAAAAAACACTTAAATGGATCTTAAAAAGTAAAAAATTGTTTTTTAAATGCTGCATCTTCTTCCGCATGAGAATTCTTGATACAGAAATTGCTGACAATAATTAAAAAAGAAAGAGAAAATTTAATAAAATAACAACATAAATCAAAATTTGTTTTATTATTTTTTATGAATGAAAGAAACAATCGAACAAAAGATCAATATTATTTAAAAATTATTCTAATTGGCTTTTTTCTTTAATTCCTTAATTAATTTAATAAAAAGCTATTTAATTTTTTGGAGGAAAAAATTAAACTGTCCCACTGTCATGTTTACATAAAATTTCGATATAAATTATGAGTTTGACAACTAAAAACACGGTGTAACAGTGAAAATAAACTCGGCTCGAGACATAGTAGAGGTTGTAGGCCTGGTTGAACATAAGATAACTGCATACTCAGTTTTTTGAATATACCCTCAAAATCGGGATTTGTGGTCAAAAAACCGATTTTAGGTAGGTGCATGTATAGTTTGTTATGTAACTCCGTTATATCTAGCTCAATTTTAAAAATTTAAACATTGATAAAAAGAAGAAAAATATACCCTTAATATAATGCATAGACCGTTTTTTTACAAAAAGAATTGACAAAGTTACAGGTCAAATCATTTGAAAATTTCTCATTTTTTTTTAATTTTTTCAACTTCAACAACGTTTTGTTAACAAATTTTGTTTTGTGGCACTATTAGTTTTAGCAGAATTCTGAAAGCCTGTTAAATTTTGCGTTCAACAAGCTATCATTTACTTCAATTGGCTGAAATACAAATGCACTATCGAATTTTTCGTATTCGTAATAAAATACAAAAAAATGTTTTTTTGAGCTTTTTCGTTTATATATATTATCATAAAGCTGGTGTATTGCCCGGATGTGACGGAACTGTTTTCAGTTTTTACCACAAACACGCTCCGAATGAATGGCGTTTGTTTATTGAGGGATCTTGCAAGAGTATGATTTATTTAAACACTTTTTGTGTGATTCTTGATATGTTAAATTCTGATATATGTATATCGCCGACTTAAAGGCTCTAACAATACTGTTTGGAATGCAAGGTGGATATACCAAGTATCCTTGCATTATTTGCGAATGGGATAGTCGAATGGGATAATAAATTTAAGCAAAAGGAGTATCCACTGCGTGCTTCATTTCAAGTTGTCAAAAAATATGTTTTGAATACTCCACTGGTGCGACCTGAAAATGTAATCCTACCGCGGCCTCGGTAGTCGAGTTGGTAGCGTGCTCGACTGCCACCCTAGAGGTCCCGTGTTCGATTCCTGGCCAGGCCATGGTCCTTCGCTTTTAACCTTTCTTAATTTTCTATCCTCATCTCTAATTAACTGAAATTAAAAATTCATCAATATTTACGACATGAAGTTGTAGTTGATGGTAGAGAAGTTTGTGGATGAGATTGACTTATAACTTGAATTGACTGAGGTAAAGGCATAACACTTGCGTCTGATTCAAATTCATATCTTTCTTTGGCTTTCCACAACGCTTAGAACATCCTACACGTGTTTCACTTGATTGCCCTTTCCTTCCCACTAATCTATCATCCCATTTTCGAACCAAGGCAGACTTGACTGAATAGGTATTTCACCTCGAACCAACTTCAGACTTGACTGAATAGGTATTCCCCCTGAAATCCTTGGTTCAAAGCTAAAAAAAAAAAAAAAATCTGATTGCAGCGTTTCCTAGGTTAAGTGAGGCCAAAATCAAAGAAAGTATCCTGCACGTTCAAATCTTTTATAAAAGTTATTTATTTATTTCGGTTATTCTAAGGTTTATTTGTGGGGCCACAAATTCGGAAAATTTTCTTGGACACTGATTTCGTTTCTAAATTAAATCCAGTTGAAAAAAAGAGCTTGGAATAGTTATATTTCGTTATGCATTTATTTCCTCGGCAAGAAGAAGAGTCGAAATTACTTAGATGTTGTAAATGAATTTTTAAGTGCCTACGAAGAAATGGGCTGCAATATGTCAATCGAAATACATTCTTTGCACTCCCATAAAAACTTTTTCCCGAATAGCCTTGGGCAGTTTAGTGATGAACAAGGAGAAAGGTTCCACCAGGAGATGGAAGCTATAGAAACCGGCTTTCAGGGAAAAAATTCCATAAACATACTGGTAGACTACTGCTGGTCCCTAAAACGTGAAATCGATTATAATATACATATATAAACGAAAAAGGTCAAATAAACATTTTTAAAAAAAAAAAAAAAATTAAAATTTTTTGTATTATATTACAAATACTAAAAATTCGATAGTGCATTTGTATTTCAGCCAATTGAAGTAACTGATAGGTTGTTAAACGCAAAATTTAAGAGGCTTTCAGAATCCTGCTAAAACTAATAGTGCCACAAAACAAAATTTGTTAACAAAACGTTGTTGAAGTTGAAAAAATTAAAAAAAAATGAGAAATTTTCAAATGATTTTACCTGTAACTTTGTCAATTCTTTTTGTAAAAAAACGGTTTATGTATTATATTAAGGGTATATTTTTCTTCTTTTTATCAATGTTTAAATTTTTAAAATTGAGCTAGATATAACGGAGTTACATAACAAACTATACATGCACCTACCTAAAATCGGTTTTTTGACCACAAATCCCGATTTTGAGGGTATATTCAAAAAACTAAGTATGCAGTTATCTTATGTTCAACCAGGCCTACTACCTCTTCTATGTCTTGAGGCAAGTTTTTTGATTTGTTTTCATTTTGTAACACCGTGAAATTATTAGCCAATAGGAACCCTTGTTGCGTGATCATTCATAGATTTTTTTTCTTAACTCGACGCGTCTCCTGAAATAAATTTTATTGAATATTTTGTTTATTGATTACAAATCATCTCCGTTGGGAAATTTTCGTGTTTTGTATAGAACATCCACCTATATTTTTAAGTACATTACAAGATTAAATAAATGTTATAAATGAAATTATTGAAATTTTATCCATATTAAAAAAAAAAAAACATTGACGACAAAGTAAAATATGTTTGCATTAATCCCGAGATATTTTTAAAACTTTTTGTTGACTGTTTGCTGATTTCGATATCAACGCACTTACATAACAAGTTATACTCAATTCTCTGCAATATGCTGAATGAGATACTTAGGTTAACAAGTGACCCTTATCTTCAGCATGTATTTTGGAAGATTCAATTTTATTACCGACAATTTTGCTCAACATCCCTATCTGCAGACAGCATCGTTTTACAAATTTTCTTATGTATCTATATTAAAGTTGTTACTTAAACATTTAGTTATAGATATTGCTGTAATTATCTCTGGCGGCTGTGTTACAGCGTTGCCCTATGGCTTGCCAACATTTTTGTATTTTTATCATCGGAACTTTTCTTGCGATAACCGCATGTTGCCTCCAGCTTATTTCTCGAGCTTCTTCTATAACTATTAAAATCGTGTTTCTTTACCCAGCCACATTGCAGGGACAAGGCAAAATTATTAGATGTACATAAGTGTTCGCTCATAAAATTACAAGCTAGGATAAGCCGAGAATAAACCGCTACAATAATGACAACAACAACAATTCGAACAATGTATAAGTAAACCATATAGAATTTAGTCGAAGCAAAAAACACCGAAGAAAAAGTTCTTGGAGGATACTTGGAGTGTCCAAGCAGTCGCCTCAAGTAGTGCTACCATTGTTGTTATTATTGCTGTTGTAACAATAATTACCCACGAACGCGTACGGAAATAAGAATTTTATTTCAACAATGAAAGTTAACATAATAATAACGATAATAGTTAAACAGAAGGAAAAGTTTATTAAAATATATAAAGGAGAATTGCAAGCTTTTTTGCCAAGTTGGACAGATTTTGAAATTAAAAAAAATTAGAAGTCAGCACCTTATATGATGCGTGAATGAATTCCTTGCCTAGAAGCAATAGCGATAAAGAAACTCGAAGAGGACACTACCCTTATAATGATCCGTTATTCAATATAACACAAGATCATAAAAAGAAATTAAGGGAAGGGTTCCCTCATTTTGGACTAAAAAATCGATTTTTTTTTTGCAAAAAATGAAAGCCACATATGTGTAGAATATGTGTGTAAATGGATTTTTCGATCCGACGAATATTTTTCGAATGGCAACGTCTTGAAGACACCTATCTCACGCGCGCTACGTGGCGGTTTACCGCTATAATGCACCGCTCGCTTTCAAACGTCTTTCTATTTTTTTCATGTACCGATGCACGAATAGGGGTCGATATTGTGGCATACTTATTTAAAAAGAAAACTAATGATAAATTCGCTTTTCACTAATACACAAACCTATGAAATAAAAATTTTAGTCGTAATTGGTAAATGCAAAATTTTTTAAATCCGCCATATTGGGTCCGCCATTTTGAATTTTGTCAATTTGAATACAAATTCGAACTCAGCGACCCCCAAAACCTATAAAATCTCATGCTTGTCGTGGTAATTGTTCGAAAAAGAAAGTTATTCCAAACTAAACTTTTAAAAAAACTTCAAACGCGCTTATCTCGAAACCACGTTTTCCGATCTAACTAAAACTCTCAGGCCTGATCTATTGATCCGATTCTCTTTATCTAAGAACTGTTTGGAAGTGCATGCTTTTTTGAACGCCCTGAACTAACATCATGTATAAAAATTATTTATTTATATTTTTTTAACGTTGTTGAAATGGAAAAAAACAAGCAAAATTTGAACTTTTAGTTCTAATGTTCATTATTCAATGAATTTTACATGGATAATAACAATTTTAGTTCCAGTCATAGAAAATATCATTATCTTTAAGTAATAACAACAATTTTTGATTTCAGTCCACCACAAGAAGCGGCAGAATTTTAGTTAGGACACCATGTTTCGCGCGCAGGGGCCCACGGAAATGTGCATTTTGTAGCCACCATTTTGAATTTTTTCAACTTTTTCACTTTTTTTAAATTCTCTGATAATAAACTAATATAATAATCAAAACCAAAAGTTCGTACGCCTTTTCATTGTCCTACAACAAAAATACAAACTTTGCCTTATTTTTGTCCATAATGGGGGAACCCTTCCCTTAATAAAATGATCGAAATGAATGAAATTAATGAAATAAATGATATAAGTTGAATTGATGAAACGAATGTTAATGAAATGATTGAAATTAATGATAAAATAAAATCAATGAAATTGATGAAATACATAAGATAATTCAAATGGATGAAATGCATGAAATGAATGAATTTATTAAAATGAATAAAGGAACTTAATGAAAAATTCATTTGAAATAAGAAAAATTTCTAAGATCAAATTAAATTACTACATAAGAAATACTTTCCAACGATGACAAAAAAAGAGAAAATTGTATGAAGTTTCATCAAAAACCCTGTCGTTAGAATGCACTTAACAGAGATAAACGTCCAGTGAAGCGGACACAAGAATGCAGAGGCAATGAAAAAATTAATTTATAATTTATAAAACTAATTATTTTGCTTTAAACCTAACTATTAATAATACTAACTTTATAACTGGCAACTCTTATTACCCACAAATAACTTGAAAATTACCATCAGTTCAACACTGTTATGATCTACAGGTAATGAATCCCAACCCTACAATTTGGACTTTCCTTTTATGACGTCTATGACGCAGCATGCATTGATTCTGTAGAAATTTTGTAAAATTGCTCCATTGTGGGTCAGGATTTTCGTTATTTAGTGCATAAAGTTGATCAACCGTTTATGATTCATTTATAAAAAATATGTGCTGCAATGTGCCAAATGTGCTGCATTAGAACGTTATTCTTATAATAATTCATTGGGGGCGGTAGGTTTTTGATTCAAAATTGGAACCGTCTTTTATTAGAATTCCAAAATATTATATATTTTATGTATTTTTAGAGCGTAAATAAATGAGGCTCAGTCAAAAAATAATTAAAGCGTCTATTTCAGGGGCCGTAACGGTTATTCCTTCTTTTCAAAAAAATCAGAAAGTAATAGTTTTAATTTTGTTTTGTAATTTTATTTTTTTGACAAGAAATAACGATTATTTTCAGGTGGATATTTTTTCAAGCAAAAATATCCAGCAGTTTGTTATATTGTGAAATCTATGGATGCTAGGACCATGGAATTTGGTATATGGGGGTGTAGCATTAAGACATATGTATTTATTTTGGAAATTTGGGTGAGCCACGCCCCTTTTAAGGAAAAAAAAACAATATCACATGACCACAATGCGTAATGATAATGCAATTTGGCATGTGGGGGCTAAGCATGAATATCTATTGTTTTGTGAAAAGGTGGGTGGAACACTCCTCTTTTTATGAAAAATTCCGGAATTGACTTTTTGTTTTCTAGAAGCTCATAAAATGAAATTCGGAACACATGCTTGTTCCACGACGACGCAGATAGAAAGAGATAGGGGCTAGATTAAAAGAAATGCACTACAAAATTTGCATACAAATAAAACAACAATAATGCGGCTCACACGTTTTACACTAAACCGACCCATAATTTGTAACCTATATGCCCCCGTAACTGTTTTAAGTAATTTTTTTTTTTCATTTCATTTCATTTTCATTTATTAAACATATCGTTTCTAATACAAAAAGATAAATATCTTATTATAGCATTAGACATAATTTTGCTTGACTTTGAGACATGAAGTGTTTATATATATTTAAATCAAATTAAACATTAAGAATACATAAAACAAGAAAATAAATTAATACAAATTAAAATAATGTTAATTAACAGAATAAGATAAACAAGTTATGAAAAATTCCTTTGGATAAAAACTAGTTAAAATAAAGACTTAACAATAGCATAATTGGAGAAAAAAGGCAATAATTATAATATGGAAAAATAAGTATAGAGTTTTTCTTTAAATTGCACAGGATTGGCTATAGATCTAATAAAATTAGGTAGAGAGTTCCACAGACGGATTGAACATATATAGAATTGTCGTTCTGAACATAATTGAGAATGCTTAAACTGTATTAACTGATTTGATCTATTTGATCTAAGGAAGCGTAATCGTTCATATAAATACGTGGGTTCTTTGTTAACAATAATTTTGTGTAACAACACAAGTGTTCTTAGTTTTAATAGGTTGTCGAATGTCAAATTAAAGATTTGCCAAGAAAACATGGAAATGTGATCAGAACGTCTGAGTCCAAAGATATAGCGTGCTATATCATTATAAGCGACATTAAGTTTTCGTCTACACAATGTATCACAGTTAGCAAATAGTTCGCAACCATAAAGAAGGGTAGGAATTAGATAAGTTTTTGCTAAAAGAGCCCTTATTCTTTGTGGAGTGAAGTACTGAGTAGCCCAAAGAGAACGAAGCATACCGTAGATTTTACCGATTGTGCGGTTTATGTGATCATTCCAAGACAAGTGCTTGTTAAATATTATGCCAAGGTTTTTGACCGTATCACAAAAATCTATTCCTGATCCATTTAGAGTTATCGCAGGAACAAGAGACAGGTCAATTTTCTTTTTGTATATGACAATACATTTAGATTTCCTTGGATTTAAACAGAGTCCATTTTTATTAGCCCAGTCATTAATGCTACCTAGATCATCATTAATATTATTAATACAACTATCAATGAAATTCAAGTTGCAACCTGCATACAGTTGAACATCATCAGCGTAAATATGTATCTTACAAAACTTTAAAACACTAGGCAAGTCATTAATATAAATAGAAAAAAGTAAGGGCCCTAACAGAGAACCTTGGGGTACCCCTCTTTTTACTGCGATGAATTGAGACGTTACATTATTTACAGACACAGCTTGAGAGCGGCCGGTTAGATAGGACGAAACTAAACGAGACGCAGACAACGAACAATTATACATTTTCACTAGCTTAGAACACAATACATTGTGGTCAACTGTGTCAAACGCTTTTGAATGGTCGAGCAGTGTTAGTAAAGTGACTTTGCTGTCATCGAAATTAACTCTAATATCTTCTGTTACATCTATTAATGCTGTTACGCAACTTCTTTTTGGTCTGTAGCCAGATTGACGATCGGTAAAGAGACTTTTATCATTGAAGTACTTGTTTAATTGCTTGTACATCAGCCGTTCGAAAACTTTAGAAATAAACGGTAGGATAGCAATAGGCCTATATTCGTTGGTTGTTTTTGGGACAGGAATAATTTTTGCTTTCTTCCAACAAGATGGATAAATTGACTTAGTTAAGATCGAATTAAAAATAAAAGTAATAATTGGCAAGAGTCTAGGAAGCAACGCTTTTAAAAACATTGGATGAATTTCATCAAAACCAACAGAATTCGATTTAATGGACAAAAAACTACTTAAAACATCAACTTCATCAACACAACTAAAACTAAAACTAATATCACAGTTATTATCACGGGTTGAATTTTCATAGATATTGCTTTGTATCACAGGCATGGGAATATTAACGAAATTTTTGTTGAGGTGTTCAACATTTATTTCTTGCGATAAGTTGGTTTTTTTACTAATACCGATGTCGCGAATTAAGCTCCAGGTCTGCTGACTGTTAACTGCATTACTGAATTTGTTTTGGAAAAAATTTATTTTTGCTGCTCTAATGGCGCTAGCAACTTTGTTTCTTAATTGCTTAAAGCAGTTGTGTAGTTCAGGAGTTTTGAAGCGTTTCCAGCGATTATAAGCAAAGTTTCGTTGTTCGATAAGTGATTTGATATTAGAGTTAAACCAAGGACGTTCACTTGGCTTAGCTTTTCTTGTTTTAATTGGGACGAATTTATTGTATAAATAACTTAAACCGCTATTTAATATAGCTACCTGTTCGTCGATTGAATCAGTATGATATACTGAATTCCAGCTAATTAAATCAAGTTCAGATGCAAGTTGAATATAATCAATATTTTTAAAATCTCTGAAACTAAAACTAATGGGTTTATTGCACATATGAAAGTCGTATGTTAAAAAAATTAAGTCATGTTTTGAAAAAATTGGGCAAGAAAGTTGATCATACAGTAAAAGTTTTGATAGGTCATTTAAAAGAAAAAGGTCAAGAAGAGTATTCGAATTTTGTGAAAAATGTGTAGGTTGGGTAGTATTAGCAGAATATAAGCCTATAGAAATTATTTCGCTAATCAAACTGTCATCAGAAAAAAGATTGCTATTGAAGTCACCAGCAATTAAAATATTGGTATAGGACAAAAACAAACATTGAACAGATTCCAAAAATGAAGATAAATTTACATGACGATTTGGTCTATAGACGGTGCCAATAACAATTTTTCGGTTCCACAAAAAACATCAACAAACAAATATTCAATAGAATCACCAATTTGAGACATACAATTCAACTTGCACGAAATTTCGTTTCTAACATACATAGCAACGCCTCCAGCATGACTGAAACGATCAGCCCTGAATATTCTATAGCCCTTAACAATAAATAAAGCGTCAAGCATTTCTGGATTGAACCACGTTTCCGACACACATATCACATGTACATTTGAATTTTCAAAAATGAATCTAAACTCATCAATTTTTCTTAAGAGACTTTGTGCATTAATGTGACAGACATTTAAACCATTTCTTTGTTGGCATAAAACACGAATTAAAGCATATGTATTGTCAGTGGAACCCCCATTAAAGTTACTTGAAGAATTCATATTTTATATAAAATTTACCAACCTGTGCAATTATAAAATAGTTTTTTGTTATAGAAAAGATTAAAAAATTTAGGCAAGAATTTATAACCGTAAATATCAAAACATAGTAAAATTTAAACATTAAAGTTCGAAATAATAAATAATAGAAACATAAATAAATAAATAAAAATAAATAATAGAAACGCATGGTCAGTCTATATTGTTTATAAAACATGGCCAGTTTATTATGCAACGAGAGCCCACTGGAGTTATTGCGGTTCCATATGAGCACGAAATAAACAACCATCATCAGCGTGAATGTTGTTGTTGTTGTTACTGAAGTTGTTGTTGTTATTGATGTTGTTGTCTTTGCTGTTGATGTTTAAGCTGTTATTTGAGAGTGACCCAGCAGCGTCATTCAATTTGTTGATGGTGTCGATGGGAATGGCATTGTCTGTTGGTTTGAACTTAATATGAACTAAGCCACGACGGGTGAAAACAGCAGAAAATTTTTGCTGCTTTTTTAAACGCAGAGCAGCTTGAAGAATGTGCGAGTTTGCCTTCGTTAAGCCTTCATTTACGTAAATGGCTTTATTGGACTGAAAGCCAGCGTGGTGCAAACGTCACAATTGTCTTGATTTAATTTAAAAACAATTGTATTCAGCAAACATTTTTACATGGAGTCGCACTAACTTTATTACTAAATATATAGAAATATGGCCCCCACATACCAAATTGCATAATAATTGGGTGCCGTGATCATGAAATATTGTAATTAACCTTAAAATGGGGCGTGGTTCACCCATATTTTCCAAAAAAGTAATCTTCATACTTATCCCCTACATGCCAAATTTCATAATTATTGCGTATCGTGGACATTAGATATTTTTCCTAAAAAGAGGCGTGGTTCAGCCACCTTCAGCCACCATAGATCTTCATGCTTAGCCCCCACATACTAAATTCCATAATCATTGGGTGTCGTGATCATGAGATATTGTAATTATCCTTAAAACGGGGCGTGGTCCGCTCACATTTCCAAAATAAATACATGTCTTAGTGCTACGCCCGCATATACTAAATTTCATGGTCCTAGCATCCATAGTTTTCACAATATAACAAATTGCTGGATATTTTTGCTGGAAAAAATATCCAGCTGAAAATAATCGTTATTTCCTGTCAAAAAAAAAAAAAAAAATAAACGGCAGAAAGTACCAGCTAAATGTTGCCATTTATTCTTAAAGTCAAAAACTTTACAGCCAAGCCTGCCGTTTTTGAGATCAGCAAGAGAACATAATAGTTATTTACGGTCCCTGGTCTATTCACATCTTGCTCAGTTGATTTGGTTCAATATCGCCAAGCCAAAAACTTTAATATCATCACTCAAACTAATTCCGTCTGCTAATAACGATTGGAAGCAACGAAATATTTTCTCCTGACGCCAACGCAAAAGGGCACCCTGAGCATGAGTGCCAACTGAATCAACTCTACCATCACTCTTCAAGATTTGGAAGATCGCCTCAGAGAACAAAGTGAGCTGCTTAATAACAACACCAACAAAACTAATAAGTAAATTACTTAGAGAATTCAAAACTAAATACGTGGGATTGAGGAAAGTTGGGAAAAGAAGTCAGAGAAGGTTAACTCTGACCTATTTTGAAGTGTTTTGAAACGAATTGACACTCTTCAAAATGTGCTATGGAGGAAATGGAGGAACTGAATTAATCTATTTGTGAAGAAAATAAGAAGACTAGTAGTAGCTTAGAGCGGAAAGAGTTTTATATGAATGCTCTTTTACTTGGTGTTCCTGAGTGGGAAGATGAGAACGTGATAGTTGTGTATAGTAAATTTTGCTTTTCACTCGGGTGCTGAAGACTCCACCACTCAAAAGTATTTTTCGTTTTAAGAGGTATGAGCTCAATAGAGGGGCATTAAACGCACCTATAATAATAAATTTTAATGCATTCTAATGGAACGACACAATTCACAAGATATGTTCTAATTGCTTTATTTAAATCAATGCTTCATGGCGAATCGACAACTAAAATTGCAGAATTAGATATAGTGGAAAGTGTGCTACAAGCAAAATTAATACATAAGCAGCGTTTTCACTGGTCTTACATGAAAGCACTGATATTACCGATGTAGCTTAGCTATTTATTTTTATAAAATTTACTGCCTTAAATTTTAATGCAGAAGAAAAACTACTGCACTTAGTGCCATTATACAATAGCACTACAGGAGCAGACATATTTGGGGCTGTAGAAATATCAGTAGAGTCTTTAAGTGTTCTCGAAAAACTGCGCTCTATATGATGCTGAAAGTATCCGGGAAAGGAATGTGGTTTATTATACCAGTTCCAAAAACTAAATTTGGATCAGGAATCCCGGTGAGCAAAAGTTTTGGAATTTACCGCTACTCTGCTTATCCGTTGTTTTAAGTCGATTTGATCTAAATAATTTTGACTCACAACAGTTTGATGTGGTGTCTTTGTACCAGTGTGAACAAATTTCACTTAATGCATCATTTAGACATTTTTAAGTTTTCAAAGTATGACATTGGCAAAAGATATTATGAGTGAAGTTATTTTTAAATAAATCTGCAACTGCTCATAATTATTCTTAATTCCGATGAAGCTTTTAATTTAATGCTCCGCGATGTAGAAAACTAGGATATATACTAATGTTTGGTAGGCGCTGCAACATCTGATAGCAACGTCTTATAATATCTATATATGTATATAAAAAAGGAGCTTATAGGTAAGGCCGCAATAGACTCCTAAACTACTCATCCGATTAGCATGAAAATTTGTGTATAGAAGTTTTTTGGTACGGTGCGTGTTTGTGGGCTATCAATTTTGATCCACCTTGAACACCAGAGGGCGCTGTTGTACAAATTTTTTACAAAACTGGCTAAAACTCATAAACTGCTAATGCGATTAGAATGAAAAGTGGTATACACTGGGTTTCATGTACGTTGAGTGTTCTGCTGCTATCTTTTTTTACCTATCTTGAACACCAGAGGGCGTTATAGTACAAATTTTTTGCAAAACCACCTAAAACTCCCAAACCGCTCATTCGATTAGAATGAAAATTGGTATATACTAGTTTTCAGGTACGATGAGTGTTTTAGCACCATCTTCTTTAAACCACCTTGGACACCAGATGGTGCTGTAGTACAAATTTTTTACAAAATCGCCTATTTTTAGTTGTTTTCTTAGGTTACATGTGCAAATATTTACAAAATATTAAATATTTCTTAAATTTAGTAAAATAAAAATAATTTCCGTTATTTTCACATCAAACTGTGAAAAATTTTACTTCAACGATATATTTAATGCAACATCGTTGCTCAAAAATGATAAAAAAACAATCAGAAATTTAATTTTGCGACTTTCGAGTCAAATATCTCCGCTGCTTTTGTATAAATTTTGTTAAATTTTTTTTTCGTCTTAAAGCTTCATTAAAGTACTATGAAAACTTTATTGCAGAAATACCGTTAGTTGAGTATATATATTTTAAATATTTTTTTCAAAAAGTTCTGAAATTTTGGAGTTTTCCTCACAAATAGGCTCAAAATTTGTTTTTGTTGTAAAAATAATTTAAATTCAAATTCGCAAATTTGTTCGACTCTATTTACTCTATTTAAACTCTATTTAAAAGTTACAACATTTATAAGCAAAAGTTATTTCAATTTTACGCAAAAATTAAAAACCATTTTTGTGATTCAAAAAGCAAGGCCTACCCCTAGATTTTTTCGAACAAAATTTTTTTTTCCAATATTGTGTTTTTATAATTTTGAAAAAAATATAAAAGGTAAAAAATTAATTTATTAGAAAAAATTATTGAAGTATCTCTTGCCAATCAAAAGTTATAGCCAATAATGTTTATCCAAAATACATATACAAAAAGCAAAACGCTGTCTGTGTGATGGCTGGAAACTTCAAAATTACTTAGCTGATTTAGATAGAGCTGAAATTTTTTTGAAAAATGAAACGCAGTACATTTACCGCCCACAAATCAATAAAAATGCTATATTTCCTACGGTTTTCGTCGATTGGGCTACATTTTGGTAATTTAGTCTGTATGATTACTGTCGGCAACTGTATTAAAACAGGGTAATGTCCATCTACTAGAAAACTGGGATGAGCATTACATAAGAGGGTGTGGCTCCGCCCATACAGTTAAAATTTGTATTATCGAATAGCTTTGAAAGTAAAAGTAGCAATACTTACATACAAACTCAAAATGGAGTTACTATTTGGTGATCTCCTGCTACTGGGAAACTGTAACGGGCAGTGTCAAACTATGTGTCTAAGAAAAGTTTTGAATACACCTATTATGTCCCCATATAGTTGCAGGGTGCAGCAACGGGCGCCGGGAAAAGGCTAGTAAATAAATAAAATAAGATTTCCAGATGATATTTCGAGCGGCTTGAAAAACATTTTTGTTCATGCACACTCTTAAACAGACTGGACACATTAAAAACCTCATCGAAATGAGGTCTTATTGAATATTTTTGAAATTTTCAAGACGGTTTTAAATTTATACATAGGCTTGAATCAAAACGAAATGAGTCAAACTGATTTTAAGCGTTGCAGAAACGGGATAGGATGACCGTTTTGCATAATTAACATAATACGATTAAGACACAACGTATTAATGCACTGAGAGCTTCAAGCACTCAAATGATTTATTTTATTTGCATATAAAAGTGTTAATATTTCTTGAACGAAATATTGAGAAATCCGGAGACTTACAACAAAAATCGTGATATGAGAATTCTTTGGAAAAGCTGACATTTATTATTGATTTTACGGAAATTTTCAAGGTAGTTAACATTAATTTATGATAAAAACTCCTAAGCAACCCATAACTGATAAGGTATCATCAACATGGTTTAAAAAATGATATGCTCCATATGCACACCCTGCTCCAGAACGTTCAAAAAGTTTCACTCCTAACAAAAAATTTAAAAACGAACCTGACTAGTTTCAGAAGATATTTCCACTGCATTCTATTAAAATGATGTCATATTTGGATTCTGTTTGCTAGATCTTTTTAACGAAAAGTAAGTTAAAAAACGAGGTCGTCCTAGTGTGTATACCTAATATGAATTTGTGCTCTGTCGATACCACCATGTTTGCTGGTATCGGAAAATGTTGTTGCATTCTTGAAATAGTTTTTGCGGTCATTGCTGACTTAGATTTGTTTTTCGATTATGATTATTTTCAGGGAGATTCTTATGTAATAAAAATTATTATTATTAATATGTGTGTGACGACTCGCTTCTCGTCTAATGGTAGTCCCAGTCTTTATGATTCATATCATAATGTCGAAGATCACAACAGTTCTATTGTTTGACCAAGGGTGTTAGGGTGGGGTTACCTAACATAAAGATTTTACCTATCATGACTTTAAAGGTATTTAACATTAAGGTAAAAGGTATTTAAATTTTTACTTTAAGGTAAAAAAACACAAATCATTCCAAAGAATAAATAGAAAATCCTGAAAAAGGATATTGACCACCAAATATCCTTTTTCACGATTTTCTGTTTATTCTTTGGAATGACTTTTGTTTTTTTCGAAACATTGAAAACAAATCTTTATAAAAATGGCTTATATTAAGAACAAATTGTGTCCCTGGTTTAAAAGTCGCATGCAGCGAGCTCTAAAAAGACGCGATAAGTTAAAAAATGTATGGAACTGTAACAAGACATTTGTTTCAAATGTAGCACATACTTGCACATACTGGGTAAATTGCAGCACATTTGCTTTAAAATGTGCTGCATCAAATCTCCTTGTTAAGCAATTTAAGGAGACGTGTAGCAAAAACAAAAAAAAAACAAAAAATATTTAAAACTGTATTAACGAAGAATTATAAAATTATTGTAAACGTATCTTTCATATGTATTGTGATTTAATTATTTGAATGCAGGGAATGATAAATTAAAACTCAATTCAGAAATCTAAGTATGGGGTAAAACAGCTTAAAAAGTTCTAAGCAGTTTCTTAACTTTAAAGCAATGCCTGGATTTATTTATTCGCTTCTAAATATTGCCTTAAAAAAATAAGGTTAAGATGATAAGAATTTCCTTCATAAATAAGGGATTCCTTAGAGGAAGTAGAATTGTTTAAGTTTTTTATTAAAAAAAAAATGTAGTTTTTGATACTTTATTGTGCACTACTACCAAGTTGGAACATGACTTGGTGAAGTTGAAATTTTTTCTGAGAATTATCCGCTACTTAAGGTCAGACATTGACAATTTTCTACCAACTCGCTTTAAAACATTCAAATTATTTTATTGGGGTTCTGTAAAAATCTTCGACCTACACGTTCACTTCTATTAAATTTTTTCGAAATTTGAGGTATTGTTGGTTCGGATTCGTTGTGTGCCAATATTTTACCACGCTTTTCATTTGACTATATTTTTCCTTGAGGCGTTTTGTTTAAAAATGTTTATAAATTTTTGAAAAATTTTTTTAAAAAAATAGTTTTCACACCAATATCTGTTTATGATACCGAGACAGAGAGTTCATACGGTGCAGCAGAAACTTATTCTGAGTGTTGATTTTAATTTATAAGTAAGTTCAATTCTTATAGCATGTTCAAACCGAGCATATAATTATGTTTAATCAATTTAATGAAGTTAAATCGAAAAACGAGTTCAAATGACCTTCTAATGAAGTTAAATGCGTCAATTGTTGTTAGAAATAGCATCTTCAAACCAAGCAGTTAATTATGTTAAAACGAGTTAATGAAGTTAAATCGAAAAACAAGTTCTCAAATGAAGTTTTGATGAAGTTAAATGCGTACAATTGTTGTTGGAAATTTAACATGTTAAATGATTTAACACGTTTCGAAACTCGTTAAATCACTGGTTTGTGTTCTTGCTAACGTCAGTAAAGCTTTTTTTGCTTTTTAAACGCAGCCAAATCTGAAAGAGCTTTTTAATTTGAAGTTTTTAACATAAACAAATAAATTCTTTGACAAATTTTTGAATTTATTTGAATATTTTATTTTTTTCTATTTTTTTGTATTTTTTAATAAAAAATTTTTTATTTCTTTCAAAATATAAACAAACAAACTGACATTTTGAAACTAGTTAAAGCAGTATGAACGATCATGTTAAAAAAAAAGCTTTTTTCGAATAACACGTTAAATGAAGTCGGTTTGAACATGCTAAAAGTTTCAAAACTCTTTAAATCACTGGTGTGTGTTCTTGTTAACTTCAGAAAAGCTTTTTTGCCTTTGGAAAGCACTCAAACCTGAAAAGAGTTTTTTAATTTGAAGTTTTTAATGTAAACAAATAAATTCTTTGACAAATTACAGAGCACTTCGTACACATTACGGTGTGTATAATTTCTGGCTTAACGGATACATAAATAAGCAAATTGCCATATTTGGAGTAAGAACAATCCTGAAGAGACTCTCTCGCTCCCTTACATCGAAAAAAAATTAATGTCTGGTTTGCTTGCCGAAGGCATCATTGGTTCATAATTTTTCAAAACTAAAGAACGAGCCAACGTTATCGCAAATGATTCGAGACGTTTTGGTTCCCCACAACAATATCAATCGTCTAAGACTAGACTCTAAGTGCTAAATGGTTCCAGCAGGACGGTACAACAAGACATACAGCGTGGGAAACTATCACTTTATTGAAACGAACTTTTGGTGACCGAAATATGAGCTGTTAATTGGCCACCTAGGCTATGTGATTTGACTCCGTTAGACTATTTCTTGTGGGGGTACGTCAAGCAATTGGCCAATGCTGATAAACTAGCGCGTTATAAGCGAGACAAGACCGGCTATGTTGGGAAAAGTGGTGCGAAATTGGACCGACAGGTCTTCTTCATATCGCGATGACGTTATAAAATTTTCGAAATAATAAAGCCAAAATATTGGCAATTTCTTAATGTTTCTGTGTTTGATTCGAAAGAAAAGTTCTAAAAAACACCCTTTATTTGCTAATAATAAGTTTAAAACCTTTTTGCTTTGTTAACGTCCTCGAAGCTTATATATGGGAAACCTTATTTCTGTCATTAAAGAGGCAGTTCGCAGACTCTCACTGCAGTAAAAATCCATGCTCCACACCCTACAGAAATAAAACTCGCCTCAGGAATATTCGAATTGCGGCAAATATTATAATAAACATAAAACTGTAAAGAGTATAAAGCGAAAAAAAATACAGTATAAAGAAAATGCCATAAAACTAACTGCCACCTTAAGTGCAGTGGACGTAGAAAAGTAACCCCTCAAAAAAACAAAATAATATTAAAGCGCAATAATGTCATGGTTCAAGCTGAGGCGGACAAAAACGGGCGGTAAGGGGCAATAAGCGTTAATGATGTGCGTAGCATCTAAAATTCATGAATAACTGCGAACATTTGCGGTTCAAGCACTACGTAGTGGGTGGCTTTTGGGCGTGTCCGAACATTTTGTGTTCGTAATAAAAACCCCGCACAAATGAATGAGTATACAACTGCAAAAAGACCTTTTATGGCTTTGGAATATAAAAGTTCTGCCAGCATGACAGAAAAGCGTCTTGATGAGTTGCTGTTGTTCGGGTTTTTCCCACTTGGCTTTGCTTAATTATTATTGTCGGTTTTGCTATTGTTGTTGTTATTGTTGTTGTTGTTATTGTTGGTGCTGTTGTTGTTGGTGCTGTTGTTGTTTTTGTTGTTGTTGTTTGTTCTGTTATTGTTGTTGCTGAATGTACAATAGTTAAAATGCTCGATTTGGACAATCTAACAGACGTTTTTTATGACATACGTAAAATTGTCGCAAGATTATCATTGGATGTCATAAAATATAATTAACCGTCATCAGGAAAATATAAAGGAGAATTATGAGTATGAACATAAGCGTGAATACAGCAATAAGAATACATAAATATAACAAAATTTAATACAATGTTCATAAAAAGAAAATGCTTTGATTTAATTGAAATAAAGCAAAAAAATTAAAGAAACAAATTTTTTTCTAAAACCGAATAGAATAGGCTCTTTTAATTTGACTGACAGGTTTGATTTACGAGCAATCTGCTGAAAACTATTTAATTACTATTTGATGTGCGTATAGCATGGAAAAGTTACAATGGCCTCAATAGAACTGTGACCAAAGATTAATTTTAGGAGCCAAAAAATCCGATACAAAATAGGATGAGTTTCATCTAGAGCAGTGGTGCCCCAGAAATATTAAGCGCGGGCCAATGCTTAAAAAAACAAACACAAAATGTTGCTCATCATCGCAACAAAAATCAAACAGAACAAAATAACAATTACAATGCAATAAAATCACATGTCATTAACGGGTATGGGTACCACTACATGTAAAGCTTCTGTGTGTTTTATTATCTCTGCACTGAGAAAATTTTTTGAGTACATTAAAAATAATAATGGGTGTTTTTTTTAGGGGTTTGTTTTTCGAATAGAGATAAAACTGGCATTTTGTGGTCAAATCTGGAAACTCTAATGTCATTTATGTTCAGTTTGGTTTGCCATTTCATCATGAACAGGTTGACAAAAGAACAACGCTTGCAAATCGTGCAAATTTATTTCGAAAATAATGGTTCAGTTCGCGAAGTTTACCGCAAGCTGTCCATTTCCATCAGAGCAATTAATTCGGTTAACCATGGGTCGTTTTCGCACTACGTTTACTCTATGTGATAATACGCATCCGCAGAGACGTCGAACAGTGCGCACCGAAGAAACAATTGCCGCTGTAGAGCAAAATGTTGAAGAGGACCCGAATGAATCGATTCGCCACCGTGCACAGCAATTGGAGCTTTGTCCATCAACTTTATGGAAGATTTTGCGCAAAGATCTTGGCTTGCGACCTTACAAGATCCAGCTTGTGCAAGAATTAAAGCCGCGAGACCATGCAATGCGTCGTGATTTTGGTGTATGGGCCGAAAATGAGATTGATCTCGATGCTGATTTTCATCGCAAAATTTTGTTCAGTGATGAGGCTCATTTTTGGTTGAATGGCTACGTCAACAAGCGAAATTGGCTCATTTGGAGTGAAGAGAATCCACATGAGATCCTTGAGACGCCATTACATCCACAAAAACTGACTGTTTGGTGTGCTCTATGGGCTGGTGGAGTCATTGGGCCATACTTCTTCCGAAATAATGCTGGAGAGTCAGTTACCGTTAATGGAGACTGGTATAGAGCCATGATAACCGACTATTTTGTTCCCGAATTGGATGGCATGAATGTGGATGAGTTGTGGTTCCAATAAGACGGCGCTACATGCCACACAGCGTACGTCACAATCGATTTATTGAAGGAAACATTCGATGAGCGCATAATTTCGCGGAATGGACCTGTCAATTGGCCACCAAGATCGTGTGATTTGACACCATTGGATTATTTTCTTTGGGGATATGTGAAGTCGCTCGTCTACGCCAACAAACCAGAAACGTTAGGGGACTTGGAGGCCAACATTCGTGGCGTTATTGCCGACATACGGCCCCATATTCTCGAAAAAGTGGTTGAAAATTGGACCTGTAGAATTGGCTTTATTCGAGCCAGCCGCGGCGGCCACATGCCCGAAATCATATTTAAACATTAATGGCATAAAATTATCCTTCCAATAAAGCCAAATTGATGGACATTAAAACGATTTTCTTGTGTTTTATTTCAATTCGAAGTTCTATACCTCTAAAAAAAACACCCTGTAATATTAAAACTGATTGTTTTTTTGCTTTAGTTTATAAAAATTGACCACAATTGGCACAAAATTGTGCAAAATTATTAACATATGGGAAAATATTAGATTTTGTTTTTTAATAAAGTAACTTTGTATGGAAGGTATGCGTGATTTTTACTCGACTTCGTTGAATTTCATACTCGGAGTACATATTAAATATAAAAGCTCGTTTGCAAAATTTGAAGTCCATATATAAGTTTTTGAGGAACTCTAAGATATTTTACCGTATTGATAAAGCCACTTTGTATGGTAGGTAGGCGTGGTTTTTGTCGGACTTGCCTCATTTTCGAAATTTCTTTTTATTTTTTAGATACTGGTATAAATACCGATTTTCGTGACTTTTTGCCTCTCTAAAAAGTCAAGTTTCAATTCATAAAGCTTCAAAATTCTATTTTCAGCTTTATATTCTTGAAACTCTCTATGAAGACATAAATAATGTCGTTCAAAGTTCGATCTCTTAATGCTATTAAAAACTTTAAAACAAATTATACATTCTGGCTTATTCAGCGCATTTAAACAAAAAAACAATGCAATTTCAAATTCTTTCTTAAACATTTTTATATTCAAATATACAGTCGACATGCAGTAGTACGAATGCTCTTTATTACGAATGTCCAATAATATGAATGCAATATTTTTTGCATAAGTAAGTGACTTTAGATTTATATTAGAACAGTGATGCTCAAACGCACACAACTAAACTTGATTGGATGTGTGTGTAACACTTAAAGCTTCTCACTGAAAGAAATCTAATGTTAAAGCAATTTGAAAGCTTTCCGAAAGCTTTATGTTCATAAATAGAATTAAATCGACGCAAATCGAAAAACTATGAAATTATTTGTAATAGATTATTTGCTTATAATATATTTCATATTATATTGTTTTTGGATTTTTTATTATTATATATGAATATATATCGTATGGGTATATTTTGAATACTTTGAATATGTGCAGTGCCCTTGTTTGCTTCTTATAATGTTAATATTTCTGGAAAAAATATTAAAATTAAGACGGGGTCAAATAACATGAAAACGATATGAAAAAAACCGATTTCAAACTGATTTTGAAAAGTTTTTCCTGAAATTTTCTGACATACTTTTGGCATGATAACAAATCAACCAATTGTTGTTGATTTTTTATATCCACGGCCGCCAAATATGTTTATTAGTGTTGTTATTATTATTGTTTTTGGTATTATTATTTTTATTATTAAAATCTTTGACTATTTCGTCAAAATCTACATCGTCATTGGAAATTTTTATGCGCATCAAATCTTGCAGATTGTCCGATAAGCGATTTCGGTGTTTGTTTTTTATTATTTTCATCAATGAAAAAGAGCTTTCGCAAATATATGTTGTTCCAAACATCGAATAAAGTTTATATATAGCATTTTTTATTGTTGGATAAAGGGACTCATCAACATTTTTCCAAAATTCACATCCGTCTGCAATAGGTAACATTAAATTATAAATTTTTTTATAATTGTAAATGCAATTACAAGTTCTTTTTTGCTGACAGCTATTTCTTAATTGAAAACAGCAAAAGTGTGCTGAATTATTTACATATATTAAATATACATACGTAAATAGCAACATTTTTCGGTATTAACTAAAAACAAAATAAATATAAAATTGCATACAATCATCGCTTACATTACAAAGTGTTGCGTTTCCGAAGAATCATAGTTAACTGAACTGTGCTTTGCTTCTTAATGTTTTCTTTTCGGTGTACAAAAATTGCGTAATTATAATCAAATTAAGCGAACAAAGTGACGTGACCATTTCTGCTTGGAGTCTGCCTGCAGACTGAAAGCTTTTTAGCAGCGCAAAATTTTATATACCTATACGTTGCAGAAAAAGCTGTTAGCTCTCGAGCTAATTTTGATCGACACTGTATTAGAATGATGGTTAAACCTGCTGCTCAACACTATAAATACCTATTGTTTTTTGTTTTTTATCTAATCATGCTTGGTTCGTTTTGATTTGTCTATTCTTCATTTTTGCTAATTTTTGTGACCTACTTTTTCACGATTCGGAATAAAATTGACATTGTTTTTGTTTTTGTTTATTTTTAGAGTGTAGCTTTTTGATTTTTTTCGCTTTTCTCTTTTGGCTTCATCCGACATAGGTGTTGCTCGCTTGAACACTGAACTGATTTTCGTGTCTTTGCTTTGTTGTTGCTCTTTGTGTTGCTACAAATTCTTATGCTTTCAACGCTCCAAGAGCGCTCTCTGCCCATACCCGGTCATGAACAACTATGGGCAGAGAATGCTCTTGGAGCGCTGAGTGCAAGAACTGAGAGCAAAGGCTTATGTAGCAACACAAAACGCAACAACAAATCAAAGACAAAAGGCAAACACAGAAACAACACAGAAGCTTTAAATGTAGTGGTGAAAAATTACTCGACACACAAGTAACGGTACAATTAAGCTTCAGCATCGACATCATCGAGTGTGCGTTTTTTATTTTGGCTTTGCATGCATTTGTTTTTGTATAGTTCGCTGGAAAATGCGCTGAACACTGAACGAGTGCTGTTTGTGTTGCTGTTTTTTGCAAGTGTTCTTTTATTTTGGCTCATCGCAAAGACAAAATGAGATAGAAAAAAATGTGTATGAAGGGCCACGCGGGCCATACGGGCCACTACGTCGGCATATTTGATTTATAGGTAAGCTTAGATAGATTTATAGTACATTTTTTCATTGGTAGCTTTTTTTTAAGCTTTAAACCAAGGACTAAGGACTTCAGGTATTATACTTGAATGCAGTCAAGTCTGCCTTGGTTTAAAATGGGGTGATAGATTAGCGGGAAAGAAGGGGAAAATGAAGTGAAACATGTGTATGATGTTCTTATCGTGACGGGAAGCCGTAGAAACATTTGAATTAGAATTTGAGCTAAGTGTTATGCATTAGTAAATTCTACTTACAAGGCAATCACATCCATAAACTTCTCTACCACTAACGACAACTTTAAAGCTGTAAATATTGATGAATTTCAATTTAATTTGATTTGAAATGAGAAAAGAAATGAGCATATGTCAAAGCGTAGGATAATGGCCCGGTCGGGATTCGAACCCAAAACCTCTGATGTTGCGGACAAGCTCGCTACCAACTAGACTACAAAGAAACGTACGTTTGCTGGCTTTGCAATGTCTTTTGATTCCAGATATAAAATACCTGAGGAAGTTGGTGCCTCGGATTGAAAAGACGTCTATAACATCTCCTGTCAAAAGCAATAAATTATTTCAACAGGCAATTATTTTATCAAATTGCAAACATTTAACGCGTCAAACAAAATATCAAGAAAACAGTATTCAGCAAACTTAAGGTAGTTCTTAATAAATGTATTTGAACGGACTTCTAGTTCCAAATTAATTAATTAAATAATTCAATGTGTTTGAATACTTACTAGTTCCGCCAGTGTATCTTTATCCTTGCGCTTATTCTTGTCCCTATCCTTTAATTTGTACCCAAACTTGTCTTCATGCTTATTCTTATTCTTATTGTTATTATTATATTTGTTTTAATAATTGTCCGTCTCCTGTCTAAGCTCTTGTTTTAATCCGTATCCAAATTCCTGATCTTATCCTTATTCAAATCCTTTCCTATTCCTTTCCTATTCCAAATTCTTGTTCTATTCCTTGTCCCATTTCTTGTCTTTGTTCTTTTCCGAATCTTGTCCCAAATATTGTTTTAGGTGCGTCTCAATCTTTGGCCTTGCCCTTATCCCAGTCTTTTTCTAAGTCATTTTCCCAACTCTTTTCTAAATTCTGGTCCAATTCTATACTCTAATATTTATCCAAATGTTTGTCCTACTTCTTATCTTATTCTTGCTCTTTTTTTTTGTCCAAATCCTGGCTCCAAATCCATGTCTCAAGACTTGTTCTTATTTTAATTTTAATTATTTTTTTTTTATATTTTTTTTTTTTTGTTTTTGCTTTGCAATTGTAGCATTCAGATTACTTTAAGGGGTTCCCTGAGAAGCCAATAACTTTTTTTTAATTTGTATTTTAATTATATGACGGAAACCTCAGCTTTACTATAGTTCGCCACTATAGCGCCAATAGTCTTGGAGTTATAATTCCATGCAACGGTTTTTTGATATGTAATATCTTACCGGTCGGTTTCCAGCATGTGGTAGTGATGTCGTAAAATGCGACGGAAATGCGTAACAGGAAGTCGGGGAAGCAAGCGCCATTTAATTTATCACACAATTAATTGAAGAGCTTCCAACATTGTTGACACAGTGCCTTTTAGGCTCGAATAGATGCTATACAAACCACAAACCACAAACATGTGTTTTAAACACAAACCACAAACATGTGTTTTAAACACAACCCACATTGATATCTGTTTAGCAAAGTGAAATTTCGCCCAACATATTTGAGTGAAATTTCGCCCAAAAGCAAAAAACCAAATTTTACCCAACAAAAATGCAAAATACACAATTCTTTTGGGTGTTTTTTCATATGAAAAATCACCCAAATTCGTATGGAAAAAATTTGGTGATTTTTCATTATATTTTTTGGGCGATTTTTCTTTGGGCGATTTTGCGGAGAGCCTAATTTACTACTCAAATCTGTTGTTTAATATTTTTATAGTCGTACATTGAATCTGGATTACGGAAATTGCGCCCGAAGAATTTGGAAATAAAGCCCGAAACACTGCTGAAAATTTCGGGCATAATTTCCATTTTTTTTTTCAGGCTTAATTTCCAAACCATTCGGGCGTAATTTCCTTCTTTCGGGCTCAATTGCCATTTCAAATTCGGGCTTTTTTTCCAAAATTCGATGCTATCGAAAATAGGGCTTTTTTCCATTTCTTTTTTCGGGCGTAAGTTCTTTGGGCGTAAATTCCGGGAGCCCTCAAAAATACCTCAAGCTCTCATTGTCTTGATGAAGAAAAATTCTTCGGCGCTTATTTGTTTTCCTTTTTTCACGGAATATTTCTTCTTTTTCTTGGTGTTTCAAATATTGAAAAATATTTTTATTTCTTGTTTTTTAAATGAAAAAGAATCGTTCTTTATATTTAAACCAGAAATATATGTAGTACCCTCGTATAAATCTTGAAAAATAATTATAAAAATTAATTTTTAATTAGGGTACGGCATTTTAAAACGTCTCCAGCTCACATACAAGAACTAAATTTTAGTAGCAATTAACTCGAGCGCTATTTATTTTTTTGGTCCATCGGAAATTTGTTGAGCTTTGTAGACTTCTTGGGTAATAATCACTGTTTCAAAGCCCAAAACGCTCCGCATAGATTCTCTGCGGAACTAGTTAAATCATTGGAATATTTTTTTATTTGCAACTTTATAGGTTTCATTAGGCTTATCAATAAAACTAGTTGAATTATTGGAATTTTGTGGGTCTTGTGGGATTCTTGAACTCTATCAATAATCTACGATCAACCAAATAAAATAAAAAAAAAGTGAAGTGGGATTATTAACATTAAATCAAAATTTTATTTAGTTGAGGAGTAATAGAAAATTAGTATAAATAGTATAAAATGTGACCTTGAAAAAAGCAGTTATTTGAGCCAACCCAGAAAAATCCCTTGGACGATATGTTCTTTAGACCAGTAGTTTTCAGAAACCACTGGAAGTTTTGCAGTTATTTCAAATGACCCCTAATTATTATCAAAGCTGTCCACAAAACCCAAAAAGTTCTAATAATTAAGTGGTTCCATAGGTAATCCATGTGAAACGTTGTGGCTTTTGAAACATCGATTATTTGCCACGAAGCACAGTACTTTGTCCCATAGGAATAAATCAAGATTTTTTGTTGTAACAGAACCTAACAAAATTGGTACCGTTTTTTAGATAATACTTTCACTAAGAAGAATCCAAATTTTTATTGCAATTGAACAATTTTTGTAGACACTATACCTCTTTAAAGTCAACTATTTTTATGTATTTTTATTGTTGTGGAATATTGGATTTTGCAAATCTTGCAAAGAAAAAATTGCTGGAAGCGCAATTTCAGCCGAATTCATTTGATTTTTGATTTTATTTCAAGAAAAATATTGTATAAATAAATGAATTTTTATATGTTTTCAATTAAGCTTAAGAAAATAAAATGAAAAATTTCCAATAAAATAAAATTTTTTAAATATTTTCAAAAAATTTTGCAATTTTTGAGAGCAAATTAAATAAAAAAACATAAAGTAACATCTCTTTCATTTTCAAACATATTATTATACATGTATTTATCTTTCAGATTCCAAAATTTGATAACCTTTTTCAACCGATTCTTGGAGTTATCGCATTTTGAAAAATGGTCTAAAAATCATATTATCCTCTAATTAATGGAAATTTCTATTTTGCGCATCTTGCAAAGAAAAAAATTGCTGTTAGCGCAATTTTAGCCCAATTCTTTTGATTTTTTATTATATTTCAAGCAAAATATTGTATAAATGACTGTTAATGTCTCAAATTTATCTGAAAAAAAAAATAAAAAATCTCCAAAAGAACAAACAGTTTAAATATTTTTGCAAAAATTTGCAAATTTTGATAGCAAATTAAAAAAAAAAAACAACAAAAAACATTTCTTTAATTTTCGAACACATTACTATATGTGTATTAGTCTTACTTTATTTTAAAAAAGTAAACAAACATATTTATGGGTCACTTATTTCAAAAATGACCTAAGTCAATTTTTTTGTTTTTTAATTAACGACATCATTAGGTAAAAAGTATGTGTATTTCTCTTACATCATTTAATATTTGCTTTTAAAAACTTATTTAGACTTAGATCATTTTCAAAGTAATCAGTATGAATTACTTGCACTCTATGCTCAAAAGGTGGACTAGTTTATAAAACTTTGCTCAAAAGGTGGGTATTAGTTTATAAAAAATTTGTTTTTTAAGAGGTACATTTTAATATGCAGTTTGATTTATATTTTTGTAATAATTATTAGAATATGAACAAATTTTTTGTAATAGTTTGTTTAAATGGTTCTATTCAAATACAGGTTGAAAATAAATAATGACTACTAATTTTAAAATGTAGGATATTCTTATGCTTACTTATGCCAATCTTATTGTGTTTACTGTATATTCTTTAGCGAAAACAAAACAAAAAAACGAAGTGTTATTATAATATTTAAAAATAAAATGAAAATATAACTATCTCCGTTATATAAATATCTCCTTACAAAAACAACCTTTTTGTAAACAAGCTATGTAACATTTTGGTACGTAAATATGCATGGATATATTTATTTGTATCTCTGAAACTAAAAACAATATTTCAAATCGGTTTTCAATATTAAAAAGTTAAATCCTTAATCTAAGACAAAAATAAATAATTTCTGAATTGAAATCAGTGAGCACATAACATATTAACTGTTATGCAAAATTTCATAAGAATTGAACGACTCCTTATATTTATTCCTCATTTTTGTATGGGCTCAAAGTACTGTGCGAAGTCAGGAAAGTTCAAAATGCTTCCGATGTGCCAAAAAATATTCGACATTTGTCCAAGTAGTCCATAGAACTTATATTCTATGACTCATCTGTGAGCTCTTCTATCTATCTATCTTCTATCTACATATATAAAAAAGGAGATTATGTTTGTAAGACCGCAATAGACTCCTAAACTACTCATCCGATTAGCATGAAAATTTGTGTATAGAAGTTTTTTGGTACGGTGCGTGTTTGTGGGCTATAAATTTTGATCCACCTGGAACACCAGAGGGCGCTGTAGTAAAATTTTTTTACAAAACTACCTCAAACTCATAAACTGCTAATGCGATTAGAATGAAAAGTGGTATAAAGTGGGTTTCATGTACGTTGAGTGTTCTGCTATCTTGAACACCAGAGGGCGCTATAGTACAAATTTTTTACAAAACCACCTAAAATTCCCAAACCACTCATTCGATTAGAATGAAAATTGGTATGTAGTAGTTTTCAGGTACGATGAGTTTTTTAGCACTATCTGCATTGAACCACTTTGGACACCAGATGGTGCTGTAGTACAAATTTTTTAAAAAATCGCATATTTTTAGTTGTTTTCTTAGGTTACATGTGCAAATATTTACAAAATATTAAATATTTCTTAAATTTAGTAAAATAAAAATAATTTCCGTTATTTTCACATCAAAAACATAAACATATCTTGAAAACTATGAAAAATTTTACTACAACGATATATTTAATGCAACATCGTTGCTCAAAAATGAGAAAAAAAAACAATCAGAAATTTAATTTTGCGACTTTCGAGTCAAATATCTCCGCTGCTTTTGTATACATTTTGTTAAATTATTTTTTCGTCTTAAAGCTTCATCAAAGTACTATGAAAATCTTATTGCAAAAATACCGTTAGTTGAGTATATATATTTTAAATATTTTTTTCAAAAAAGGTCTGAAATTTTGGAGTTTTCCTCAAAACAAAGCTCAAAATTTGTTTTTGTTGTAAAAATAAGTTAAATTCAAATTCGCAAATTTTCAACTCTATTTAAAAACTTTAACATTTATAAGCAAACGTTTTTTCAATTTTACGCAAAAATTAAAAACCATTTTTGTGATTCAAATAGCAAGCCTAGATTTTTTCGAAAAAAATTTTTTATTCCAATATTGTGTTTTTATAATTTTGAAAAAATATACAAGCTAAAAAATTAATTTATTAAAAAAAATTATCTACGTATCTCTTGCGAATCAAAAGTTATAGCCAATAATCTTTATCCAAAATATATATACAAAAAGCAAAACGCTGTCTGTGTGATGGCTGGAAACTTCAAAACTACTGAGCCGATAGAGCTGAAATTTTGGCAGTACATTTTTTTCAAGTACGAGATGGTTTAAATTTTTGTCACACCCACTTTTACCGCCCACAAATAAATAAAAATGTTATATTTCCTACGGTTTTCGTCGATTTGGCTACATTTTGATAATTTAGTTTGCATGCTCACTGTCGGTAACTGTACTAAAACTGGGTAATGTCCATCTACTAGAAAACTGGGATGAGCATTATATAAGAGGGTGTGGCTCCGCCCATACAGTTAAAATTTGTATTATCGAATAGCTTTGGATGTAAAAGTAGCAAAACTTACATACAAACTCAAAATGGAGTTACTATTTGGTGATCTCCTGCTACTGGGAAACTGTAACGGGCAGTGGAAAATAACAGTGGTGTCAAACAATGAGTCTAAGAAAAGTTTTGAATACACCTATTATGTTCCCATATAGTTGCAGCATGCAGCAACGCGCGTCGGGAAAAGCTAGTCTCCTATATTATTCTTGCCGTTCATTGTCATGTACGGTTCATGAACTGTCTCATGAATCTGAATCGTTTCATTTGCGCACACGCTCGTGAGCGCATAATCAACAAATATTTTTGAGCTTTCTCATAAATGAACAAGTACGATTGTTATTGAAATTTCGATACGAGCGGGTAGCAAAATGAGATACATACGGGCTCGCGAACTCTTCCGTGCCGTTTTTTTTCTTATGTCAAATGAATTGCTTTAAATAAAAGGCATTTGAAAAATATTTTTCGTTTTTTTTATTTTTTATTTAATTTCTAACTTCCATCGAATTTCTGTTAACCCTTTCGGCATATTTGTTGCCATACGGCAACAGTTTGCTTTGTGGCTCTGTTTCTAGTTTGGGACACCCCGCTTTTTAACAATACATTTTTAATAATAGATTGAAATGTGATGAAAAAGAAGAGAAAATCAAAAATACGAAAATGAATTTTTATAACATGTTTTTGAAGGTTATTCCGAGTGAACTCATGAGCGCGACCACGCGGCCACGTGACTTCAAAAAAGAGCAAATTAAAAAATTATATTTTTAAATATTTCCGAGAATTTTCTAAAGCTAAAGGTAATTAAATATAATACTACAAATGTAAGAGATCTTATTTACATTTCTAGTTAGAAAAAATTTGTGATATTTATAGCGCTGGAAGTTTTTAAAATTTTTTTAAATATTTCTAAAAATTTTTGTAGTATCTATTAGGAAAGCAATACGGTTTTCAAACTTCATACTCAGCTTATTTTAGTCAAACACTGACTCTGAACGAAGTTTGGAATGTTTGGCATAGCCAGGGCTAATTTGGCGCTGAAAGGGTTAAGCCAGTTTTCAGATAACTTCTGGGTTTTATACATTATTCTTTGTGTTTTAATACATTTATAACTTTGTTAGTCAGAGACTAAACCTTTTACTGATTACTTGTGTCATGTAAATATCTGTAAAATTTTTACATATGTACTTTTACAAAACCTCTTTATTACCCAAGCTTTTATTAATTTGCAGGAAGCAGTTTTGTGTCCTTTAACTTAATGTGTTTAAAAGTGGTTCTCTTTTAATGCATGTATAAATTTTGTCATGCAGTGCATTTCCCGGAAGAGGAAGCAAAAACAAGTAAGCAAACTGCAAAGAATGCAAAGCAAACCAAAATAAAAAAAGCCTGAAATAAAAGCTTTGCACTGTTCATACCAGCGCAGGTCCGGCTTCCCATTGACCAAGCCAGCAACTTTTACATTGAATTTAGTTCAACTTTTTTTTATGGCATTTCCACTATTTTAGCTGGTTTTTTATTAGCTCTTATTTCGATGCAGTTTTGCACATTTATTATCCCATGCTCCATATACGCCCTCTCCACACGCCACCTTGCACTCAGGCCCCTGGCAACAGAATCGTCGATAGGATAGAATTAGTTGGTAGTGTTAAAAACTTGCGGTTAGCTTCCATTTCTCCGTGGTGGTCGGAGCGAAAATGGTTTATTGGGCCAACTACTGCTAAAGCTTTACCATCAACTTCCTGTTCTTGTTTACAATTTAAAGCAGGCTTCCGTTCGGTTGGTGGTCGGCGTCTGGTTAGAGTGCAAGCCAAACGAAGCATTACAATCCGAGCGAGCTTTTTGGGGTTTATTTTTCAACATTTTGTTGGCATTACGCATAGCTTCAGCTTACAAACACCCGAAGCCACCAACTCAAAACTAACTGTTATAAACTGGTGAGTGTTGTCGCTGGCGTTGGTGCCTGGCGAACCACTAGCAAATGGCTTAAATTTTAAATTAACAAATTTAGCTCATGTTGCAGGAGGGTATTTTTTTGCTCTATGTAATATTTTTTTTTTTTGCATTTGCTGCAATTTTTTATATCAATTTATAAAAGCTTTTAAATAGCTTCAAGCTTTAATAGCATTTCACTCTTATCGTTGATGATGATTTATGAGCGCGTTTTGTATTCCAAGCGATTTTATCCTTGACAACAATAAATGCATCCGCAGGTGCTGTGAAAGCAAGAACAACAGCGTCGCTTGTCGCAGCGCTACGAAATTGTCGTTCGCTACATGCATTTCAAGGATATTTCTATCCTTGTGAAAATCCTTACAAACATAACAACAGCTACTTGTCCATGCATAATGCAAATGTAATCCTTAGCGTAAAAGTCAAGGTTGTTGTTTGTACGCTGAAGCGTTGCTTTAGCTTTGCTAAAGTGAACTTCCGTCTTTCTGAGAATGCAGCTTAAAGGGATATCAACTGCTATTGTTGTGTGAAATATTGTGTGTGTGTGTAGTCTGTGAGTATGCATATTTAGGCTAATATTTATATATTCTATTTGCTTTATTTTTACCTTGAATTTACAAGCAAAATCGTAAGATAATTTTATTTACATTTCAGTTATTTTAAGCGGTGCTTTATATGTTTCAAATGCGTTAAAATCTTGCTGCATGCTTTTAGGCTTAAGTCATTTAGAAAGGAAAACCAAGCCAAGAACTATCTCAACTCTCAAATTGAACATTCAGCGTATTCTTCTTCCATGGCTTTCAGAGGTGGATATAAATATTAAGGGGGACTAAACATCCAGAGGCCGAGGGTTTTTATATCTAAAAATATACACATTCATAAGTATATTTAATTTTCGTTTATTAAGGGGGCATATACAGTGATATGAGATGAAATAGAGCAAGTGCTTTAAAAATTATTTAAATCAAAAAATCTAAGAAAACTTTGCATTTTTAATTTTTTCTTTTAATAGATAAAAAAGGATAATCCATGTAATTAATATTAGTACACTAATTAATTAAGTTAAGTGTAAAACTGAAACGAAAAAATTCAAAATTCAATGATATGTTTTCTTTTGGCTGTGAATTGAAATAGAGCCAGAAATAGTTACTTGATTTTAGCCATGAATTGTGATTAGAAAATTTGAAATTTCATGATATAATCAAAAGAAATTATTGAAATATTATTATTTCTACCTCAATATTTGGTGAAGTATCCATTATTTCTGATAACTGCTGAGCAAAACCTAGGCATCGAATCAACTAGTTTTTGACACTTAGTAGCTGGAATTTTCTCCCATGCGTCCTTAATTAACCTCCAAAGATAATATTTGTTGATTGGATGTCTGTCTATAAGAGACACTGTAACCTCTTGCCATAAATTTTCGATAAGATTAAGGTCTGGCGACTGTGGCGGCCAGCTTAAAACTTCGATGATTTTTGTCTAAACAATTCGTTTGCCCGTTTCGATGTGTGTTTTGGGTCGTTATCCTGCTGAAACACCCATCGAAGCAGCATATTTAACTCTGCGTACGGCATCATGGTTTCACTCAAAATCCTGGTATATTTTAAAGCATCCATCTTTTCCTCGAAGCGAAATAAGGGGCATGTGTCATTATTTGAGAAACACCCCCAAACCATTATTCTCCCACCGCCATATTTAACAGGTTTTTATAGTGTATTGAGGGAGGAATTCGGTATGGGGAGTCTTCTCATAGAAATGCTGCCTCGGTCTGAGTTAAATAAATTAACTTTGGTTTCATATGACCAAATAATGTTTCGCCATTTGCTCATTGGCCAATCAACATAGTCCTTTGCGAATTGAAATCGCTTGCGGACATTAACTTTGGTCAGGAATGGTATCTTACGAGTAGGTTTCGCCTTCAATCCATTTTTAATTAAAACTTTCCGAATCGTTTAAGTGTCCACGTCCAAGGAATATTGTTTCTTGAGAGCAGAAGAGGTCACAAACTGATCTTTTTTTACGTGACGTAGGATTCGTATTTGCAAACTGGTACTTATTTTGGGTTGTTTTCCTCTGGTATCTTTTTTGTGTAAACTTTAATGCGTTCTCAACCATTTTCTTTGAGCAGCCAACTATACTGACTACTATCCTTTGGCTTTTACTTTGTTTGCTTATATTTTTTATAATTTTTCGATTTTCAGAACTGCAGTGCTTGGCTCTTCCCATTTACAGACCTAATTGTTTGAAACACAAAAATTTATTTTAAAATCATAAAACTGAGAGCTCTTACTCACGTTCTGTAGTAAAATTTTATTAAGAAATATCTTTTTAAATTAAAAAATTTTTAGTCATATTGGTTGGCTCAATTTTAACGCTTACACTTTAAATGTATCAATTGGGCCTATTCGGCGAAATCTGTTATTCTGTTACGCATTTTCTGTTATCAATCGTAACAGATGCCGATCATAAACGATCTGTTAAAATTGGTATTCAGTATATCGAACTTTTATGGCAACCTGTTATCAATCTTCGAAAATAAAAATCTATTACAATTCCGTTAACTTCTGTTATGAAACAGCTGATTATTTCAAATAAATTTATTCAAGCAAACAAAATGCAGAGCGAAAAGGTAAGTTAAGGGATGTTTTAGGCAAAGCTAGTTATAAATGAAACAATTTTTTTCTACAGTATATTTCAGTCCAACAACTGATCCAGCTGTGGGCTTCAAGGATGCTGCCGCTGCCTTCATGGTTGGTTCAATGCCATATAAGAAGGGTATGGAACGCAAGGATTTGCTCTCGGCGAACGTGAAAATGCAAAAGATGCAGGGACAGGCGGTGGATCTACATGCACGCAAGGATGTTAAGGTACACATATTTCTGTAAAAAAAAATAATTTTTCGACTAAATTCCCTGATTCTAGCAATGAGACAGTGTGCACAAAATCAGTCTGGGATGCCGACTTACTGCAAGGAGTATTTGATGAGACGGTGCAAAAGCGTGGCGCTGCCGTGATTTCCGCACGTAAGATGTCTTCTGCCATGTCTGCCGCTAAGGCTGCTTGCAATCATATGCACGATTGGTGGCACGGCACTCTTGCTAGTCAGAACGTCTTACGTGCCATTTCGGATGGCAGCTATGGAACGCCCAAGGATTCCAACGCATTCCCTGTTGTGATCTCAAACAAGCAAACAAATTTTTTAAGGTTTGCAGATCAACACAAAGGTTGTTGACTTCAGCATTTGTATTTGGCATTTTATACTTAAATTTTATAAATTATAATAAAATAAAATAAAATGTTTATTTGTAAAAACATTTTCGTCATAGTTTTAATAGAAAATACTCGCTTTTGTTTTGGTTTTTATTCGATGGTTGAATTTCATACTCGAAGTACATATTAAATATCAAAGTTCATATGCAAAATTGCAAGTTGAGTGCATATTAATAAAGATATAAAGATATAAAAAATCATATTAATAAAGATAAAAGCTTAAATATCGAATTTCGTCATCACAGACTTTGGATGTTCCACGATTGGTTCCAATTTGTTCATGAGCAGTCGAGCATTCACCTTATCTAATTAAAATAGCTAAGGATGCGCATGCCAGGAAGTTTGAGTTCTTCTAAAAAACAGTAAATTGATCACAAACATATACATATATTTATACTTAACAAATTTCTTATTGAAATTCACAAATAAATATCCATTTCAGATATAAAATGCCACTTCAATAGAATTTGTTATGATAAAAGACTCAAAAATCTGTCTGTTATTCTGTTATGGTTTTTAACAGATTTCATAACAGATTTTGTCTTGCAGAATATGAATTTAGAACGCATAGCAGATTTTTTGACAGCTGAAAAATTTGTATGGGAAATCGTAACAGAATAACAGAATTTTTTCATAAAAGATTACACAGAATAGGCCCAAATATCACAGTTTCACAGATTATCGAAAAATAAAGGCGCAATTGTACTCCTAGCGCCTAGCGACGTAAACTCACCTTATTGAAATGAAGCTCTCTCTTTGGTGTGGTGAAATATGAACAATGGAAAATAAGAAGCAAGTACATAGAATTAATTGCATTTTGTTAAATTTTTATATAATACTAGCTTTTCCCGGCGCGCGTTGCTGCACCCTGCAACTATATGGGAACTTAATAGGTGTATTCAAAACTTTTCTTAGACTCATAGTTTGACACCACTGTTATTTTTCACTGCCCGTTACAGTTTCTCAGTAGCAGGAGATCACCAAATAGTAACTCCATTTTGAGTTTGTATGTAAGTATTGCTACTTTTACTTTCAAAACTGTTCGATAATGCAAAATTTTAACTGTATGGGCGGAGCCACACCCTCTTATATAATGCTCATCCCAGTTTTCTAGTAGATGGACCCTGTTTTAGTACTGTTGCCGACAGTAAGCATACAGACTAAATTACCAAAATGTAGCCCAATCGACGGAAACCGTAGGAAATATAGCATTATTTGGGCGGTAAAAGGGGGTGTGATAGAAATTTAAGCCATCTCGTACTTGAACAAAATGTACTGCCAAAATTTCAGCTCTATCGGCTAAGTAATTTTGAAGTTTCCAACCATCACAGAGACAGCGTTTTACTTTTTGTACACAGAACCAAAAACGTACTTAATAACAAAGAAAAAGTTCTTTGTCCCAATGTATTACGAGCCCTAACCACTATTAATTCGTACAGCAAGCACTTTTATGGCAATGTAACATGTAAGGGTACATATTTTATTAAATAATATTGATAACACTATTAAATTTATACTTTTCTGAAAGTTTGTTTTATTGTCTTTAATTTCATAAACAAATATGTGCACATATCATGATAAAAAGTTTTGAAAACAGAAATTAACGGAAAGTCCATTTATTTTGATAACAAAAATTTGACCACTATTAATTCGTACAGTGTATAAATTCAGCTAAAGACAACTCTGAAAATTAAAATGTAAACAAATAATGAAAATTTACCGTTTTATTAGAGTAAAGAAATGCAATTGAACAATAACACGATTTTTTTTCGTGTCGTTTCTTTTTATTTCTGATTAATTGTTCAACGATGGCACTTGGTAAGCCAGTTTGTGAAGAAATTCGATTATAAATTATTGACAAAGTCAAATCGGGAAAAAGCTATAGCGAAATATCGGTTGAATTAAAGCTTCCCAGATCAACAGTATCAAGTATTGTTCAAAAATACAAAAAAAAAATGAGAATTGTAGCAATAATGTTGCAAACAGAGGCCGGGTCTCCAAAATAACGATTCGCGACAAAAGAGCTTTAGAAGTTATACTTAAAAAAAATCGTCGAGGCACTATTAGATACATAGCTTCAGAGTGGTCAGAAAGAATTGGAAAAACCATTAAACGTGAATGGACGCGTCGGCAAATGAAAGATATAGCTTATGGTGTTTATAAAGTAAGTTTAACACTCTACTACTGGTGATACCAAAAACATTTATTGAAACTTGAATTTTTTAGGCCAAAGAAAAGTCCTTACTTACTGTACTTCCAATGAAAAAACGTTTATTATGGGCAAAAGAAAGACGTTCTTGGGTACAAAGGCAATGGGACACCATTATATTTAGCGACGAATCGAAGTTTGACGTATGCGTCGGTGATGCCAGAAAAAGGGTGATTCGGAAAAGCACAGAGGCATATCATAAAGACTGCTTAAAGCGTACTGTAAAGTTTCCAGCTAGCATTATGGTGTGGGGATGTATGTCCTCAAAGGGTGTCGGTCAGCTTCACTTTATTAAGGGAACAGTAAATGCAGAAAAATATATTAATATATTGGAAGAACATCTCATTCCGTCAGTACCAAAGCTAGCTGACTGTGGCGAATATGTATTTCAACAAGACGGTGCATCATTCCATACAGCCAAAAAAACAAAAAAATGGCTACAAGAAAATGGTATTAGTGTTCTGTACTGGCCATCATCTAGCCCGGACTTTAACCCAATCGAAAACGTGTGGGCACTCATGAAAAGGAAGTGATGAAATGACCTACAACGCACTCTTAGCGGATTAAAAGCCAACATTCAGGAAAGTTGGGACTCTATAACCCCTGAAGAGTGTAAAAAATTTATAGATACAATGCCAAAGCGATTAGAAGCTGTTTTAAAAAGCAAAGGGGGCGTTACACAGTATTAAATTAGAAAATGTTCCACTGTACGAATTAATAGTGGTCAAATTTTTTTTATCAAAATAAATGGACTTTCCGTTCATTTCTGTTTTCAAAACTTTTTATCATGATATGTGCACAAATTTGTTTATGAAATTAAAGATAATAAAACAAACTTTCAAAAAAGTATAAATTTAATAGTGTTATCAATATTATTTAATAAAATATGTACCCTTACATGTTACATTGGCATAAAAGTGCTTACTGTACGAATTAATAGTGGTTTGGGCTCGTATACATTAAAATTGGTCCAAAGTACGAGTTCCTTGATTCAATGAATCTTTGTTCTTACGTTATTTCTTTGATATGTTATGAAGAAAAATGATTAATTAATGACACATACAACTGTTACAATAAGTTAGTCTGTCCTTAGAAATTTTAAAACAATATCAAGATATATTTTAAAAAATCATTTTCTTATTGAGATAAAATTCTCTAATGGTTTTATAGATATTACAACACAAGAACTGGAACAAAATTTTAATGAACACGAACAATGAACTGTTCCTTAAAATTAAGAACAACGATTCATTGAACCAAAGAATTCGTTCTTTGGGGCAATGAATAGTTCTTAAAAATCAATGAATTGCGCTTTATGAACGAGATTCTTTGATTTTAAGAACAATATTTGGTTCAGTGTATATGTGTATATTTTGGATAAATATTATTGGCTATAACTTTTGATTGGCAAGAGATACTTAGATAATTTTTTCTAATAAATTAATTTTTTAGCTTGTATATTTTTTCAAAATTATAAAAACAGAATATTGGAAAAAAAATTTTGTTCGAAAAAATCTAGGGAAAAAAGCAAATCCTTGCTTTTTTAATCACAAAAATGGTTTTTAATTTTTGCGTAAAGTTGAAATAACTTTTGCTTATAAATGTTATAGCTTTTAAATAGAGTTGAAAATTTGCGAATTTGAATTTAAATTATTTTTACAACTTAAACAAATTTTGAGCCTTTTTGTGAGGAAAACTCCAAAATTTCAGACCTTTTTTGAAAAAAATATTTAAAATATATATACTCAACTAACGGTATTTTTGCAATAAGGTTTTCATAGTATTTTGATGAAGCTTTAAGACAAAAAAAAATTTAACACAATATATAAAAAACAGCGGAGATATTTGAATCGAAAGTCACAAAATTGAATATCTGATTGTTTTTTTCGTAATTTTGTGTAACGATGTTGCATTAAATATATCGTTGTAGTAAAATTTTTCACAGTTCTCAAGATATGTTCATGTTTTTGATATCAAAATAACGGGAATTTTTTAATTTTACTAAATTTAAGAAATATTTTATATTTTGTAAATATTTGCACATGTAGCCTAAGAAAACAACTAAAAATATGCGATTTTGTAAAAAATTTGTACTACAGCACCATCTGGTGTCCAAGGTGGTTCAAAGAAGGTAGTGCTAAAAAACTCATCGTACCTGAAAACTACTATGTACCAATTTTTATTCTAATCGCATGATTGGTTTGGGAGTTTTAGGTGGTTTTGTAAAAAATTTGTACTATAGCGCCCTCTGGTGTTCAAGATAGGTCGAAAACGATAGCATCAAAACACTCAGCGTACATGAAACCCACTGTATACCACTTTTCATTCTAATCGCATTAGCAGTTTATGAGTTTTAGGCAGTTTTGTAAAAAATTTGTACTACAGCGCCCTCTGGTGTTCAAGGTGGATAAAAATTGATAGCCCACAAACACGCACCGTACCAAAAAACTTCTATACACAAATTTCCATGCTAATCGGATAAGTAGTTTAGGAGTCTATTGCGGCCTTACAAACATAAGCTCCTTTTTTTATATATGTATGTATATGTATATAGATTTGTTTGGCTTGGCAGAAAATAGGCACACACTGCGCCGGCGCAGCAGCGGTGTTTTCTATATTTAATTTATAATGAATTGTTGTAAATTTTTATTCATTGAAAAGTGAAGAAGAAGCATAAGCAATGAATTTGACATCGTTTTGACGTAGAATACGTCATTCTTGGAGGTAAGTAGGATGGTTGATACTGATCAGGTGTCGGTATTTATATAACTTTTTGAGCCTTTGGTGGGCCTAAAGTACTGATCGTACAATGTTGATGTTAGCACTTGTTGGTCTGCTTGATCCTCAATGCGACAAAAATTCATGTTAGAACTGTCTAACTTACATAAATTTTACACAATTACATGAAAGATAAAGCCAACAACATTTGATGTTTTTGTTTGCTTAAACTTGCTACCTATTTATCGACAGTTTACGGTTTTATCGACATAACCATAAAATTTGTATGCGAGCCCCCCTAAGGAGTGGTCGGATGGAATAGGTGTCAAAGGCAAAAATGTTCCTTTTGCAAAAGTAATGGGGGTCGGTGATACATATTAACCCTTTCCGGCACAAACACCATAAAATTTGTATGGGAGCCCCCTAAGGAGTGGTCGAAGGGAATAGGTGTCAAATGCAAAAATGTTCCTTTTGCAAAAATAATGGGGGTCGGTAAGACATATTAACCCTCTCCGGCACTCTCTTAAAGGTCATATGCTCAGGTGTATGGCATAAATATACAAAAACCATAAAATTTGTATGGGAGCCCCCCTAAGGATTGGTCGGAGGGAATAGGTGTCCAAGGCAAAAATGTTCCTTTTGCAAAAGTAATAGGGGTCGGTGATACATATTAACCCTTTTCGGCACAAAAACCATATAATTTGTATGGAAGCCCCCCTAAGGAGTGGTCGGAGGGAATATGTGTCGAAGGCAAAAATGTTCCTTTTGCAAAAATAATGGGGGTCGGTGATACATATTAACTTTTTCCGGCACTCTTTTAAAGGTCATATGCTCAGGTGTATGGAATAAATAATCAAAAACCATAAAATTTGTATGGGAGCCCCCCTAAGGAGTGGTCGGAGGGAATAGGTGTCAAAGGCAAAAATGCTCCTTTTGCAAAAGAAATGGGGGTCAGTGATACATATTAACCCTTTCCAGCACAAAAACCATAAAATTTGTATGGGAGGCCTCCTAAGGAGTAGTCGGAGGGAAAAGGTGTCAAAAGCAAAAATGTTCCTTTTTACAAAAGTAATGGGGGTCGGTCATACATATCAACCCTCTCCGGCACTCTCTTAAAGGTCATATGCCCAGGTGTATGGAATAAATATACAAAAACCATAAAATTTGTATGGGAGCCCCCCTAAGGAGTGGTCGGAGGGAAAAGGTGTCAAACGCAAAAATGATCCTTTTGCAAAAGTAATTGGGGTCGATAATACATATTAATCCTTTCCGGCACAAAAACCATAAAATTTGTATGGGAGCCCCCCTAAGGAGTGGTCGGAGGGAATAGGTGTCAAAAGCAAAAATATTCCTTTTGCAAAAGTAATGGGGGTCAGTTATACCTATGAATCCTTTCCGGCACTCTCTTAAAGGTCATATGCTCAGGTGTATGGAATAAATATACAAAAACCAAAATATTTGTATGGGAGCCCCCCTAAGGAGTGGTCGGAGGGAATAGGTGTCAAAGGTAAAAATGTTCCTTTTGCAAAAGTAATGGGGGTCGGTCATACATATTAACCCTCTCCGACACTCTTTTAAAGGTCATATGCTCAAGGTGTATTGAATAAATATTTTGCTAAATATTTTTTAAAAAAGATGTCATCAAAAGCGAATTGAATAATTCTACGTCTTGTGTTACGACATAGTTGAAACTACTGTATCTTTTTTTAATTTTTATTTGCTCCAATTTCGATTTGAGGATTTTATAATTAAATTAATTACTCGAAACACGAGCACGTTTTTAAATGCAAGCTAAACAAATGCCTTCTGTTTGCTTGTTACCACTTAAAGAGATGGTAACAATATTCACCGGTAACGCTTGGTCACAGAATACCAACAGAGTGTTCAAGTTACTAAAAGGTGAATTTCTACGGTAACAAGATTAACGTTACCGCGACAGAATTGATCTGTAAGAGTTTGCTTCTTTTTTTTTTTTGTTTAAACAGATAAATTTGCACTTACTTAATTTTTATTTTTTTGTAAATATTAATGATTATTTAAAATAAAATGTAAAATCATATTTACTACCGTTTTTATATTAATTGTTTTCAGGGATAAAATACCAATGACCTTTTCATGATCAGCTTCGGGGATTGACGCTTTTACCAATCGTCTAGGTTAGGGGTGGGCACAATTCTTGCACGTGCTGCGACTGCGTGTAAGCAGCGGGCAAGCAGCGGGCAAAATCAATTGCATGATGAATTTTGGGGTGAATCCGATTGCGGAATGGAAAATCCTCTCTGTAATGCTCTCACAATATGCAATCACAAGAACGCACTTGAGATTGCGTTAGTGCAGAAAAATATGTATTCATCTCACATACAGAACGATCAAAGCTTCAGTGTTCGAGCGAACGTTAAGCAAGCAAAATCTGCGCTGGCCTGTTCCTTGATTAGATGAGGAAAAGTTGTACACTCTACAAAATTTCATGCATGCAAAATGTTTGATGATTCTGCATCAAACTGTATAATTTTTTTTTGCAGTAATTTTTTGTTTATAAATTTTTTTTCAAAATACGACTATTTATAAATCATCTACCCAGAAGACAGATTAAATTTTTATTTTTTGTTAAAACCATTCAAGATCTATAACAATTTCTTTGTTTCAAAAAATCAAATCTATCATTGTATGACATTTTTTGTTTTTTTTTTATTTTCATTTATCATTTTCCCATGAACTCCTATTTTCCTATCACCGTCCCATTATAAAATTATGTGCACTTTTAGCCGAGATATACAAACCCAAAATTTAAAATGGATTGTTTTAAGCTTTTTACATGTCCGTTTGCTTATCTGTATTTCACTTTATCCATCTGTCAGTGTGTTTAATTTTTATAATCCGTTCACTACATATTTATTTCATTTTGCAGTATAAATCAGAGCAAAGAAAAATCTCTAATACCTATAAGATTCCTGCAAAAACCACTTTGTTTTCAGTGTGCTTTATAGAAACCGTAAGAGCGAGAGCATGCTGTTGTGAAAAGTAAGTGTTGGATATTTACCATATTTAGAGAATTGCTTATTAAAAGGGAGTTTTTTTTTTTAATTACTACCAGCAGCTATAAAATCGCTTTGCAAAAACAACTTCTTGGCATATTATAAGGGTTTCGCAAGAGCATGCAAGCATTATAATCTACATCTGCTTCCTAACATATTTTTAACTAAATTTTTTTAGAATTGAATCACCATAATAAATTTATACTTTTATTTTGCGCTTGACTACTTAAAAGCAAGTGTTGGACACAAGACGTTATCGAGATATAAACATGATTAAATTAAAAATATTGAATAGTAAAATTATAAAACGCCCTTTTTTTATATAAATGACATGCAACATTGATTATGAAATGCTCTGAGCGCAATGAGCACAATTCTATATAATAATTTATATTACGCTCTTACGCTCTATCTCATTATATTTGTGCATGTCCCTCGTTTCCTTTACCATCGAATTTATGAAGCAATGCTGTCGCCCGTGAAGCAAGCAGCGGGCAACCAAAATACACGTACGGGCAAAACTTTGCCCACCCCTAGTCTAGGTGATACCTTAAGGATCAGTTTCAGTACTTCATAAACGGATCTTTTATCAATCGTGTAGACGACTCTTTTATGATCAATTTGGTGATTGACAAACAAACCTTTTAACAATCATGTAGGCGACTCTTTTATTATAAATTTTGACGACACGTTAATGCACCCATTTAATACATCGCAAACGACTCTTTTTGAAGAGATCATAACGGCCAACAGTTACTTCCGATACTCTGAACTTAAACGATTAGAATACGAGCTCGTTTAGAATTAATTCAATCGTTTCGCTGATGGCAACTGACTCTTTCGTGACCAACAATGGTAGCTGGGACTTAACATTGTTAAAAAATATTTGCCTGCAATACTACGAAATTGGTTGAAAGTTATAACAATTCAAAAAAACATACAAACCAGCTATGACCAATAAGTTTGCTTTCTATAATTTATCAAATTCTAGGAAAAGTTTTAATAAAGAATATAGTAAACTTTTGAAACGAAATTCTATATCCGCCTCTGTGCTCAATGACACATCCTCTTGGGTACTCTTACATTTCTGTACCTTCTTCATTATTTTCTTCTTGCTTCTCTCGCATTGTCCTCCATAAGTTTACAATATATGCTTGGACAGCTAAATGTTTGCGCCTGCAAGTATGCAATTGGGAAACATTTGTTCACCATTGAATTCTCGCATTTCAGCATCTCGTTATTTGCGCGCCACGTAGCATCCACACTTTTGACATGAACAACTTTTTCCAGTTTCCTTGAAGACGTTGCGGGTGGTTCAACCATAAGTTTACATGAGGGTGCGATTTAAATTTATGTGTGAACGACCGGCTGTGTTTTTTAAATGTACGAGCATAACAAAAAGAGATAATGAAAAATAATTATAAGAAAATTAAAGACGAGTGTACGAATGGTACATGGAAGGGGTTGTATTTTTTGCTTCAATGACAATTAACTCCCGAACCAAATATGCAAAGCTTATTAAGAATTTGCTGATGAAGTCTTTTCCCATAGGGACGTGCAGTAACATTTTATTAAAACATCTTGGTCGGTGTACCTAATTTGTTTTTTTTGGGAAAAAAAAATTTAAGTGGAAAAAGTCAGCAATTAAAATAATTGCTTACAGAAAGCAATAGGCAGTACAAGAGACTTGATGTACGCTTTATTGCAAAGCGTAGTTCACCGTTATATATTTGAAAATTAAAAAAAAAGGACGCTAAAACCTGCGACACATTGGTCCATTTAAACTCGTTTAAGTGTTTTTTCTCGTTTAAATATCTGCTAAGCTATGTTTAAAATTCGTTTAGTCAAAACTAGTTTCCGAAACTCGTTTATCGCAGTTAAACGAGTTATAGCAGCTGATTTTGAAATTCCTCTTTCTACACTTTCGTTGAGAACTATAGCGCTCTCACTCGAGCAAACGCTTTGAAATTTACGATTATAGTGTTGTTCGCTTATCCATATTTCTCGTTATTTTTATAAACTAGTAAACAAAAATATTGAGTTTGTCATCCCCAATGGTTATATTTTAAACTACAAAAGATAATCAAGGTTTCCTATGCCAATGTGTCGCAGGTATAAGCAACGCCTTTCGTTTATAACAATTTTTTTGTGAAGTGTGGGAATTAAACTTGATACGTAGCCCTCTACTACTAATTCTACTTTTACTTTTACTTTAACTTTAACTTTTACTTTTACTTTTACTTTTACTTTTACCTTTACCTTTACTTTTACCTTTACCTTTACCTTTACCTTTACCTTTACCTTAACCTTAACCTTAACCTTAACCTTAACCTTAACCTTAACCTTAACCTTAACCTTATCCTTAACCTTTACATTTACCTTTACCTTTACCTTTACCTTTACCTTTACCTTTACCTTTACCTTTACCTTTACCTTTACCTTTACCTTTACCTTTACCTTTACCTTTACCTTTACCTTTACCTTTACCTTTACCTTTACCTTTACCTTTACCTTTATCTTTATCTTTACCTTTACCTTTACCTTTACCTTTACCTTTACCTTTACCTTTACCTTTACCTTTACCTTTACCTTTACCTTTACCTTTACCTTTACCTTTACCTTTACCTTTACCTTTACCTTTACCTTTACCTTTACCTTTACCTTTACCTTTACCTTTACCTTTACCTTTACCTTTACCTTTACCTTTACCTTTACCTTTACCTTTACCTTTACCTTTACCTTTACCTTTACCTTTACCTTTACCTTTACCTTTACCTTTACCTTTACCTTTACCTTTACCTTTACCTTTACCTTTACCTTTACCTTTACCTTTACCTTTACCTTTACCTTTACCTTTACCTTTACCTTTACCTTTACCTTTACCTTTACCTTTACCTTTACCTTTACCTTTACCTTTACCTTTACCTTTACCTTTACCTTTACCTTTACCTTTACCTTTACCTTTTGGATTTTGTAGTCTCATTGGACAAAATACTATGTTTTTCAAAGGAATAGGTTCCACTGGAATTATATATGGAACTAGTTGGTCTTTTTTAGGTTTTGTAGTCTCTTTGGACATAAGTTCTATAGATAATTCCAATGGAACCTATTTGACTGAAAATCATAGATATTACCCAAGGAGTCTACAAACCTCAAAAGAGTTGCAATGACTCTACTAGTTCAATCTAAAACACCAGTTGAACCCTATTTATATGAAAATCATAGATTTTGGTCCAAGGAGTCCACAAAACTCAAAAAAGTTTCTTTGATTCGACTAGTGTCATAGATAGTCTAAGTGGAACCTATTAGCCATAGAAGATATAGCTTTATAGCCATATAGCTTTGTGGGTTTAATTTCAACAGAACCACAAAAGGATTCAATTGCTGAACTTATTCCATATAATGGTAGAACCCATTTGGCATAAAATCATAGGTTATTGTCCAAGAAACCCACACAAATCATAAAAATTATAATGACTCAGCTAATTTTTGCGGAGAGCTCACTAAACTAAGAGATCATATTTCTTTGCCGTGTACGGCTCACAAACTGTCGCATGAGCAGCTATGGGCATAGAGCGCTCTGGAATCGTTGAGAGCAAGTATTGAGAGCAAAGGCTTATGTAGCAACACAAAACGCAACAACAAATCTCATGAGCATCAAAAGTCTCATCTGCACTCTTGTCTATGAGTGCGTACGTTTTGGTAGGGAAGGAGATCTCATTTCTCAGACTCGCCAAGCACTCTGTGAGGTATGTAAACGAGGGTTATACAATTCTTAGTAGGCAATCAAGAATGACAGAAACAAGATTATGCGTTCCGCAGTCCCGTTATCTAATACTCTCTTTTTTAATTGAGTGCATGACGTCAGACAGCACTTCTGCTTGACAAAAACGTATGCAAATGTGCGATCTCTTAGGCAAATTAATGAAACTGAAAATAAATTCTTTTGAAAAAGTAAAGTAAAAATATCTACTCTTCTGTATAAAAATATGAATATTTTCTTATACGAAAAAAAATAATTTTTTAAACTTTCAAGATTTTAATCTCCTCAACTATTCGAGACTGACAAAATTTTATTGTACCAATGGGTTAAGGAGGTCCATATACATATTATAAAAATAAGAAAAAAAAATATTTAGGCGTGGGTGTGGGAGTAAAATTATTCCAAAGTCTGACAATATCGCTTGTGACGTCATGCTCTCTCTCGCTCCCAATTGCGGAACGCGAAATCTGGTTTTTATCATTCTTGGTAGGGAATGAGTCCGTGAGCTCGTACGATTACTCGTGCATCTTTACGAATCGGTTATTCACAAAGGCACGCGATTGAACGATTCCTTACTCTGACAATGAAGAATTTTTTTAAGCTTTCTAAAATAACAGACTGGAAATGTCCTTTTTTTATCGCTGCTGTAGCATAAATTTGAAGCATTTTATAATGTTGGACACAAGCCGAATAGCCCGAATAGCAGTTCAATTTTCAAATCTTTTTTATTGCATAAATGTAAAGTTGGCTTATCTTGTTTTCAATAGATTTATTAGCGACTTTACCATTGGGTGTCGTTTTGTGAACTGCATTGGTAACAAGTAAATCCTTGTCTGACAATTTGTATTGCTACTCTTGTCATTGTATTTATTTTCTTATCAGCTACTTTTAAATGTATTTGTGACAACAGCGTGTTAAACGATTGCTAATGGACCCAAAAGAAAAACCATTGTAATCTGTTTAACTTTATTCCATGAATTATTTCTTTGGAGGATAACGACATCACTGCAAAAAGTTTATTATACGCTGGCAAAGAATTCAAGCTCCCAAATCCTCTTGCAGCAGTAGAAATATCTAAAAGCTCTCGGAAAGCTAAAAGTTGAAGTTGATCTTAACAACATTACAAAGTATTGTGTGCGTGAATTTGTCTATGTGTATGTATGTAAGTCTGTGCGCATTATACTGAACACTTCTTTGAGCAGTTCTAAGTGTCCTTAAATTTAATAAAAACTTTTGCTATTCTCGAAATACACGCAAAAAAGAAGCTAAGCAAAAACGTAGCTACTTTAAAATTAACCAAAGGGTATAAAAAAAGAAAAGTACTTCCGAGAACTTGGTCTAAGCCATTGAAAGCATTTTGCAATTTACGTTGGCTTTTAGCCTTTCCTTCGTTCCACGCGTGCCACTACTTTCGTTGTCGCAACTTTGGTGACATGAAAAATTACCAAATTGCCGAAGTTAGCTTCTGTGAACATGGTCGAACACCAAAAATGGTCGCCCAGTTAGTTTTTTTTTTTCTTGTTAGCTTTGTCAATTTCAAGGAATTTATCTCTATGACCGGGTGCCTTTTTTGTACGGATGTTTTTGGTCGTTCTCGCAATATATTGCTCCATTTAGGCAATTTTTTAGAGATTTTTTTTTTTGTTTTTATTTCTTTTTCCTTTTTTTTCATTATGGATGGGATGATGATAAAATGCTGTTCGTTTTAAAGCAATTTGCTCCAAATTGGAAAATTTGTCTGCGGTGAATGATTTGGGCGAAGTTGTAATCATTTGTATGTCGTGTTGTTTTGCTTGGTTTTTCATGTCCTTCTTCATGGTGTTCTTTGTTTTAGTACCGTTGAGTTTTTATGTTGTCCGTTACTTTGAAGATTATGAACTGTTTTTTGTCCTCTTTTTCTTTTAAGTACAAAAGTTTTAGTTATAAATTCCCTCCCCATAAAGAATTGTTCCAAAATTTAACACCGCTATAAAAATTTATCTTTTGAATTTTATCTCCTATTTAATAATTGTTAATTAAATCTTATTCAAGTTTCTATAGATTATATACATTGGATTTTTCCACTCATTAGTGCGTCTCCGAACGTTTCCGCTTGCAAATGCCTTAAACAGGCTCGGATTTACCATTAGGCGGGAAAAGCAATAGCGTACGGAATGAAGAAAATTAAAACTTTTTTATTATCATAAAAAAAAAACAAATTTTTCATTAATTTCTTTAAGCAAAATGCAACTATTAACTGTTTTCATTGTTTAGCACAGATGATAATTTGAGTTTTAAAAAACTATTTGATTTTTACCAAAAATAATAAGAGTTTGTACTTAAAAAGGATGAGCTAAGAGTTTAACTAGTTGAAACCTATGAAACCTTTTTAATTTTTTGCGATAAATATGCTCTGTTGGTAGTTCTGATTTCTCAAGACCCACATAATTTTATAACAAAGAACAAAAAAATGAGGATATTAAGGTCCTTTTTTAAAAAAGCAAAAAAAGAGATACACAAAGGGATTCCAACTTTTTTCCATTCTTGAAAGCATTTTTGGTAGGCCGATTTCGGAATGGCCCTAATATAACTTAGCCAGAGGAGCCTCTTGATTTTTGTTTTGGTTTAACATCGGATGTCGACATCGGCGTACAATTCATACAGCTCGCACAGTTCATGAACTGTACCTCCACTGAATTTGGAACTCGTCATTGACGCAGATTAGCCTCTTATCTTTAAAAACTGCTGAACGTCTGGGTTTGTACTGCATATAAAAGGACGGGCATAATTAATGACTTATAGAGCGTGAGTTTTGCACGTCGATTGAATGCTCTCTTTTTCAATTGAGTGGGCAGCCCACAGTATTAGCTGGCAAGAGTTATCCTTCGTTTAAGAGATATCGTTAAAGAGATATCAAACCATGAACCAAGAAATAAAGATCATGCAAAGAAAAGAGCCGCCATATTGTAAACAAAACAAAGCTGGTAGGTCTGACGTCATCGGTCACAAATTGTTTTGTTTACGTGTAGCGATTATATGTGAAAAAAATTATTTCTTGAAGTTTTAAAGAATTATTAGTGTTTATAATTCAGTAATTTTTTGTGTTTTTTATAAAAATGAAGTGTGCTGTAGCGACGTGCAATAATTGCAACAGCAAAAAAAAAAATTACTTTAAATTTCATTACTGCATGAAAATATAAACAAACAAAGTATTCAAACACTTTTTTCGAGAATTAAACTTGTTAATTTTATTAATTTTATAATTTTCCACTTTTATTTAAGTTTTCACATGTTTTGCATGAAAAACGTATGAAATATAGCTTTTCTTGTGACCGATGACGTGGCACGAAAAAAATTCTTTTTTTTCGCACTGCTGATTGCTTGATCTTGTCTTGTTGGTTCATGATATCAAACGTTGGGAAGATGTAACCTTCGTTTAATCTCAATGCTACTATTGTGGGAAGAGCTTACACTCAGAAAAAAACCCATATCTTTTTGTGATAAAAAAATCTCTATTTAATTTTTTATTTTTCAAATAAAATTTCCTTCAATTAGAATAAATTTTCACATATTCGAAGAAATATTTCTTCACTTGTCGGAAATGAAAATATTTCAGGTCTCTAATAATGATAAGTATTTTTCTCGCACTAAAAAATTCTCATTTATAGATAAAAATTTCTAGAAAATGAAAAGTTTTCTCTATTGTAGATAAACAATTCAGTATGCGAAATATTTTCTTCAATAAAAACAAATCCTTTTTCAAAAATAAAAGTCTTTTTCTCTAAGAACGATATATTTTTCTTGTATTTATCTTTTTCATGGAAGCTTTTTACCATTTTTAGAGAATTTCTGGTAGATTTTAGAGAAAAGCATTTTCTGAAGCAAACTCTATACCATTTTTCTCCAGAAAATGTTTTCTCAAAAATTTTCAAAAATTCCCTAAAAATGGTAAAAAGCTTCCTATAAGCTATTCCTATTGTTAGGATTGTTGGGACCATTGACCAGTGCTGTAAAAGATTGAATCATTTCGGAATACTATTAAATATAAAGCCGCATTTTGCATTTTTGTTGTCATTTGTTTTCGACGGCCGATCTTAGTGACATGCTTCTGTCTTTCCTTTGATATTTTAAGGAATAATAAAATGCTTATTAACAATAAATATTATTAACAAAATGTATAAAAATTAACTTCTACAATTTGTTGTATGTAATACTTTTTCTATATATGATATCAGCCAATGGCAACCCATCACAGTCATGCCCAACAGTCACACACGCATACACAAATACACACAAAACAACTTCAGACGCAACAACAAATCTTTGCGGCTGAAGCCATCGCCGGCTGCATTCACTAAAATTTCAATTCGGCTGCAACTATCGATGGTTGCAGCCATCGCGGCTGAAGCCATCGGTAGCTGCATTCGTTAAACTTTCAATTCAGTATGCATTCTTTACGTTTTGCAATTCATGACTTGAAAACAATTTTAATCAGTTCACACTTTGAATGCTAGAAAAAAAGATTTCAGCTTTTGAATTTTTAAACAAGAGAATGAAAAGTGAAAATGAATTCATACTTTTACAGCTCTGCCATGGACATTCAGAATCCTAGAGAAGTGTTCTTTCCACAATATCAGTTTATTTTGGATATTTGCCACTAGATTCCCGGTTTCTTCGAATTCCCCGTTTCACCGAATTCCCGTTTTGTTGCAGGAAGAGGTTGCGGTCTTTAAACTATCTTATTTTTTCGAAAAATATTCGGGTCTCGTTCCTGTCACCATGTATCAATTTTCCTCAACTCACGCTCTTCTTGCTCTTTTCATTTCTTTCTGTCTCTTTTCTTACAAACGACTGCAGGGTGGCCTTCTGTGCGACGTATTTCTCTAGGCCGGTTTTGTCGAAGGCATTGGAACCCAATCATTTCTTTGGTAGCCTAGAGATGGATGGCATAGAGATGGAAATGTATAACTGAGCGCATATACTATCATCGATTGGAGGGTTGCTTGCATTTGATTGCAGCTTTCCAAAGTCTAGCTTTTTCTGTGTGGAATTGTGCGCACACAGATGCACATACTTGAGCGGATCTTGACTAATGCCAAGAGATGTTATTAAACTCATAAACTATCCGTAATACTCAATTCAAATCCACAATTTGTAAGGAAAACAAATGAAATTGTTACCTTTAGAGATAAATTTAAAATTCTGTGGTCACAAGGAATTACAGCATAACTCAAAATATCTTAAAACTGGATGTTTTATTTTACTTACCTTGTCTCTTTCCTGAAAGTAAATGGAACAATTGAACATGGAACTTGTAGATACATGAATGTGTTTTAATTTTGCACAAATACCAGATCGCTTTTTTCCGGGAAATAGACGAGATAAGGAAAATAAAACATCGCGTATTTGCGATATTTTGAGCTATGCTGTTTTTCCTTGTGACCACAGAACATGGGCGTCCGCAGGAATTTGTCGAGGGGGGGAAAAGGTATGCATTGGTATGCACGTTTATGAAAATGAGCCTGGAATGTTACCTATGAAATTTTATTGCCTGAGATTTTCTGTGCAAACTTTGTAAACATTGTTATTATATGAAAATTCATATTTTTCAATTTAACTTCCAGTATAACGAACTTTTAGTTTACAAAATCATATTTACATTTATTAAATGCATTTAAAAATATTTAAAATGATTGTCGTTCGTTTTTAAATATAGTTAAAGATCCGTGTAGACTGAAAAAGATATTTTCAAGGCATATATTTTATTTCATTATCATTTAAAATAGCTTTTTTGATTTTTTTCTTTTGTTCGTATGAATGTGTGTGTGTGTGTATATAATTTATAAAAAGAGTGCATGATTATCTTGTGTTTGTATTTAAAAAATTTTTTTATATTCGTTTTTCTTTCAGTTGCTTAATGTTTTTTTAGGGCACTATTACCGTCTAGAAATTTCAAAAAATGAATTTTTGTGTTTTTACAGTTTTAGATTCTTTATACCTTCAATAATAACTGTCCAAAATATTAAATCGAAATTCGAAGCCAGTGCCGAGATATAACGACTCAATTGAAGCGCGCTCTCGGCTCGCAGGTGTAAAAAGACTTTACACGCATTTTTCTCGGGTTTAGGTTTTTTTAACTGGCGGACAGCCAATCTCCGGATCTACTATACCGTTATTAATAATTTTTGCAGCATTTTGTTTATTTTTATATCCTGTGTAATTGTTTACCACAATTTGACCACAAAAAAAATATATAAAATTTTTGAATTTGAAAAAGGTTGAAAAAAGGTGATTTTTGAAAAACAATTTCAAATATCCGCCATTTTTTTAGCAGCAGTGTTTTTTCGAAAAGAACAATTTCAGCGACCAATATTAAATGTACAATTAATAGAAAATAAAAATAAAAAATTTTTTCGTAATCTTCACGAACTGTTTAATACTGTAAAAAAGTTTGATAACCATATATAATAAAGAAAGTGAAAAAAAAATTGTTTGAATATATGTTAATTTTTAGCATTCTAGACGCTAATAGTACCTTAATTAGACATGAATGTTTATTATAATTTTAAAAATTTCTTTTGATTAGCCTTAGTTTTTTTTTTTAATTTTTTAAAAATTTAATTTTCAACCAAAAAAAAAAAAAATTTAAAATATTACAATATATGTGATAAAAGTCTTGTAGGAGTTTTTGTTCATCATCAGCAGGAAGTGTTTTCTAAACTGGTGGTCTTTGACCGAATCATCAAAAGAAAAGGAATTGTTTTCAAATATTTTTTTGCGTTTTTTATGGACATTCGGGGCTGTCATAGAAACCAAGACGGTTTTGCTTTTTGTCGGAATTGTAAACCAATTCTGATTTCATTTGGTGTCACAAAATCGTCTTGGTTTAGATCTTTTCGAACATAATAAACAAAACCGATGTTCGAATCAGCTGTTTCTCACATTTTGTCTGGGTATGTGGAAATTTTATTAATTTCATTAGTTCACAATTTTATTAAATTTAAGTGTTTTTTCTGTTTATGTTATATAAGAAGCAATAAATAAGCATATAATGGCTTCAGCTGTTGTAGCCTCTTTATTAATAGAAGAAAGGAGCTCAGAAAAGGTGAAAAGAAGAGTTTTGATAGATTGCAGCAAGCCACTTGAGCTGCCTGCGTCGGCGTAAGCATATTTTTCTTTTACTGTGCAGTTATCTAGATCTATAAATATAGCTATAAATATATTTTTTTTTGTAGATTTATTTATTTATTTTTATAAAAGAACAAGAATTTACCTACATTTCAACGAAATATCAACTAGCAAGAGAAAAAAAACTCGCGCAAATTAAATCTGTCAACGGTTAGATACTTGGTTTGATTCCGATAAGAAAATGGATAATATTGGTTTCTGTGACACCTAAAACCGATATTAATTCCGATTCGAACATAAAACCAATAATGCCGGAATTCATGACACCAAAGTAAATTTTTTGTCGTTTTTAAAACCAATTCCGATAGCTATTGGATTCTATGACAGCCCCGATTTCCTTGTCATTTTTTTAAATTTCCTTTTGTTCTTGATGAAAACACAGTGTTGCATAGCAAAATGAAATGGTTTAGGTCGCAGTTTCAACTTAACTGCTTTGCGAGATAGTTAAGATTTTGTATGGGAAACTATGCAGTTAAGTATCCAATTTCAAAGTTAACTGTGTAGTTTCGAGGTAATGTAAACATAGTATAAGAAATCAAAACTTAAGAGTTTAAAACTTTGTAGCATATAAACAAAAATGTTACATATACACATAAGAAATAAAAATATATAAAATTTTTCAGTTGAGGACGCCCTTGCCACAGAATTTAACTTTTTGGAAATGTTCCTAGAAAATGTTTGTTCACGGTGCAACTTATGATTGGTACTGGAAATTTTCAAAGAAATAGTGCATTTTTTATTTAAATTTAGTTTTAATTTGGCCACAGTGGTCCGAGGCTTCGCCACGGACGTTTTCTCGTTATCAATAGTCTATCTTCATGAATTTATAAAAAAACTAATTGAATCACACAGTCACTTGTGCTAAGTCAGCCGTTTGTTCCTCTTACTCATTTATAATAAATAAAATATAAAAGAATGTGTAGAAAAGCTGCATGCCGCAAAACAAATATAACAAATACGCATACGTATATATACAGCCCGATTCTGCGTACTTGATAAATTCACCTTATTGAATATTTATCAAGTATTGACTATTTATAAAGATTTGGTATTCTGTGATAGAAAAAAAAGCTCTTTAATTGATAAATTTGTCAATATCTCATTTGCTATTGATAAATTTATCAAGAGAGTTGTGGTTGCTCGTAGCATGCAATATCAGGGTTAATATTAACATAATAATGTTAATAATTATAATTATTTTCTACAATTTAATAAACTTTTGTGGAATATAAGGAAAATGAAAGCAGAAATCGTTTAATTATAGCTGCTGTTGTTGTTCGTGTATCGAGTGTTGCTGCTTTTCACACTCCTCTCTTTGCTTTTCATGCACCTCAAGCTGCTTCCAACGCTCTGCTCTCTGTGTCATGCTATTAATGAGAACAATTAGCTGTTAACAGGAATTCACCTCCTCTGGTGAATTACGAAAACTTTTTATTTATCAAGGTTGCTGTAGAATACTAAAAAAGCTTTCGCTTGATAAAATTCTTTACAAATTTTATTGAAAAATTACTTATCAAGAAAACGCAGAATAGGGCTGATAAACTATACATCAAATCAGATTGAGACTCATTGAAAGTGTAGAGAGATAGAGCGGAAAAACTCCATATAAAAAAAGTTCCTGAACATGTTGAAGGTGGTCAGTGAATCCCCATTTAACAAAACTGCGTTGAATTAATTCACCACATCAAAACTAATTTCAACATAGAATTAACTTCGATCCAACTGGCATTTGGTGTGGTGAATTAAATTGTTTTTTTTTTGTTTTATACGCAGCAAAGTATGTATGTTTATGTATTTGTTTTTCATTTTGTTGTGTTGTGCTGTTGAGAACAATGAGAGTAGAGTAGAGAGCAAGATTTAGTTTATTGAAGCTCTAGCAGCACAAACGCATAAAAAGCTAACGATTAAGCAATGCATACCATTGTGGATGATTTTTTAAAAAACTTTACACTTTTATTAAAGATACTTATTATTGAAATTTCGTAACAAAAATACCCAATGATCTTTTTGTAGCACAAACGTGGTATTTTAAAACTTATATCAAAAAAATCGGACCAGTAGTTTTTGAGTTTAGCGGCAACAAAAAAATTGCACTTTCATTTTATATAATAGTATAGATAGATATAGATAGAAGATATAGATATAGATATAGATATAGATATAGATATAGATATAGATATAGACATAGATATAGATATAGATATAGATATAGATATAGATATAGCTATAGATATAGATATAGATATAGATATAGATATAGATGTAGATATAGATATAGATATAGATATAGATATAGATATAGATATAGATATAGATATAGATATAGATATAGATATAGATATATATATAAATATAGATATAGATATAGAAGATATAGATAGATATAGATATAGATATAGATAGATATAGATATAGATATAGATATAGATATAGATATAGATATAGATATAGATATAGATGTAGATATAGATATAGATATAGATATAGATATAGATATAGATATAGATATAGATATAGATATAGATATAGATATAGATATAGATATAGATATAGATATAGATATAGATATAGATATAGATATAGATATAGATATAGATATAGATATAGATATAGATATAGATATAGATATAGATATAGATATAGATATAGATATAGATATAGATATAGATATAGATATAGATATAGATATAGATATAGATATACATATAGATATAGATATGGATATATGATATATATGTATAGATAGATAAATATAGACATAGATTAATATCACTTAAAGTATGTAAATTATTAAGGAAAAATATTAAAGTTAGAAGTAAGAAGAATTAACTTCTTTTTTTTAAATATAATGGGGTCAAATTCAAATTTTCCTACAGAGTAGGACATAGTGCACGACTAAGACTTAAATTGAACCCCCGTCTTCTGCCAATGTTTTCAGTTTGATTAATAACTATCAATTGGACTCGATTTCTGGTGGAAAGTATGCTATCCTCTAGCTGACAGAAGGTCAAAAATTTAATTAGACCGAAAAATAACTAACACAAAGATAAAAAAAGCCCACTTTGCTTAGTTTGTGTCTAAGTTTGAGTATAAGAATCTGTAGCGAAATATGAAGGAGCAAATTGCCTTTTTTCCGAATTGTACATACAACTTTTCCAAATGTCATTTCGTCGTTCGCAAATTATTGTGTTCTATATGACAAAAATGTTTTTTTGGTAAATCAAGTTTAACGTTTAGTAAAAAACTGAACCGAAAAATCTGCCGCGATTTTTTTACCAAGGAAAGTTCAAGAGTTTGTGGTTTTTTCTGTCAAAAAAAATTTTCATCTTTGGAAGAGTTTTTTAGAGTAAGATGCGTTTAAAAAAAAATAATTTGTTCTATATGCACTTATTTACGAAGCTCTTCTTGTTTTATAGCATATAGAACAAAATGTAAAATTTATTGCAGAAATGAAAAGCAATGTGATTTCACTCAACAAAAACTTAATTTCATATATTATAATATTAACTTAATTTTAAACTTAATCTTATACATATGTTCTTATGAGTCCACTTAAATCAATACCTTTTAATTTCTTAAAAGGTAAGTTTCGACTACAAAATCAAGTAAAAAAATAACCAATTCATTTGACTTCGATTCCACGAAGTTCATGCTTGATTTACGGAGATTTTTTAATTGAAGCAAGTTTGTTAAAAAAACGAAGACAAAAAGTTATACCTATATTTGAAATTATATTAAACAAATTATTAGGGGTATTCACGGGTTGATGCGAAACACAGTTGCGACGACGCGAAAATGCAAGATTGCGAATTTTTGTTTCATTCCAACAACAAACACATTAGAAGCAATTTTGCAACTCTTCTTGAATTACGCACTGCTCAAACCTATTGCGAAAGCGCACAAACAGTGATGCGAAACAGCTGATTCATGTAATGGGTGTTTTCAAGCATAGTTGCCATCTGGGTAAAACTTTAAAAAGGCTTAGTTTGCACGTTGATTTAAATAAGTTTTTTGTTATTTTGAAATAAGGTGGCAATATATTTGTTTCCGCTGTCGTAAAGTTACAATATTGATGTTCACGCGTTAGTGCGAAAAATATGTTGCATTTTCGCATTCTTGCAATTCGCATCAACCCGTGAATACCCCTATTGTAGTATGCCACTGCATCAAGTGATAAAAAGAGTTGTATAAACTTTTCACATCATTTACTTTCTCCGATGATATCTTCTTATCTATTGCTTATCCATTCTTATTCTTAGTATTAAGCTTTTTTTAAACGTTGTTGTAAAATGTATCTTCTAACCTTATGTTATTTATGATGGTGTCTTATTTTCTTTTTTGTTTCATTTCATATTTACCAACTACAATCTAAAGCGGGATTTTTTCTTTTTTGTTTCATTTCATTTGCCAAGTGCAATGTGAAACTAAAAAAAACCAGAAAAAAACAAAAAAAAAGGCAAAATACAAAGACCTCCAAATAATAACTTTATTGAGACTTGCATATAGAACAAAATAAAAAAATATTTTTTTTACTTAGTATTTTTGCTGCGTTTTTGTTCTATATGCACGATTTTTTGCATATAGAACACAATACGTTACGAAGCCTGTCACAACAGTGTTGTATAGCACAAAGTCGGTGTCTCATATTTCGAAAACTATAAAAGATAAAAGCAAACTGATGACACAGATCGATAGATCTCGAAAAATTTGCCTATATATCAGTCTTATCTCAATTTTTTCAATTTTGTGATATAGAACACAATAATTTACGAACGACGATTTGTTAAAATTTTTCAAAATGTCACTTGTTACATGCATCAACATCTTCTTCCTTATTTTTTTTTTTTTTTTTCCTCTTTGTTCTAATTTTTTTCCTAAACTTGTTATAAAATCCTTGTGCAGTCAAATAATTATTTGTCAGATATAAATTGCGTTTGTGTCCCTGAACTAAAGCTGGCCATAAACTTTAGATCTTGACTGCCAGTCAGAGACCAAATTGCACTCTGTAAAATAAATGGTAAACTTTTGAGGCAGTTGCTGGACAGCCAGCCAAGTTGCTGAGAGCAGGTGAAACGAAAAACTGTCAAAATGTGTTGGCGTTGACAACTAAACTAATTAGTCCGATTAATACGCTTGCAAAAGCGTTTCGCAAGTTACAATTTTATTTTGTTTTATTTTTTGTAGTTTCTTTCAAGCAATTCAAAAACTTTGGCAATCGACGTTGTTTTCCATGCCATAGAATAACAAAATAGTAGAATTTCTTATTTCAATTAGTTTTGGTTGGCTTCAAAAACAATTCAAAGCCGCAATGTTAAGAAAATTGAAAAAATATCAACCAACTTATAACTCTTAGTACTTGAGTAATTTCAAGGGAAAAGAGTTGTTATTTTTACAAATGAATGCTGAAGACTTGCGAATACACATGGATTTATTCCTGGCAAGAATAAATCCAGGTTGAATTTATTAAAAATCTTCTTAAATTAGAAATATTTAATAAAAAAAAAAAAAAATGTCATAGGTTAGGTGACGCTCGAATGTGATAATCTACAAGCCACAAGATTGTTTGCCTATAACACTATAAGGTTATTTGCCTATTTCCTAAATAAAATGTTACTAATTGTAACCCAAATACAATATTGGTCTCTATAAAATTTGATAGGCCATGACCGCTAAAAACCTGTTGACATCTGCATTACACAGTAATCGAACATTTGAGTAGTTATGTTGAATAAGAAGCATAGAAAAAATAAGAATAGCTCACGAAACTTTCTCTAGGCCATGGTAGAATTATAAGGTAGGGCCGACTCGGACAAGAATGAAGTAGAAAGCAGAGAAAAGCGGGCTAATTGTCAAAATCAGCTGTTCATCTTTAGTTTCTTTATGTTCATTTTTCGCAGTTGGTTTTAGGTTAAACTTTTTCAAGCTTTTCCAAATTGAACACTTCAACGGTAATTTATAGATTTATTAACAATGTTTTTACAAAATTTTCACTCAAATTAACACAAACTTAACACAAGTATACTATATACCGCATATTTTTATTTCATTTGAGGTTTCTACGAAATTCGCCATTTTGACAATTAGCCAACGTTTTCATTATAAGATAACACATAGAAACAAATATAATGAAAGCAAAAAAGCAAATAATGCCACAAAATATTTTTTTTGTCTTTAGCTTGTTAGCTGCTCTGCATTCCTCAATAGGGCATAGAGCTAATTTGAGCAAGTGGGAGAATTATATTGGCCATCACCAAGAATTAAAGCAAATTGTTGCGTTAGCAACGAAAAACACTACATGTTACATCCCACTTACTGTTCAACATTACATAAGGATTAACGAAAATATTTCATCAGTGGGTAGTGCCCTTAAGGGGGCTTGGGGGGTATAGAAAAGTAAATTTATTCTTGAACAGCATCCCAATTGAGCCAATTGAGCTATATTCGTCTGTTTGTGCGTCTCACTCTGCCTGGAAGCCGGTTTAAAGCCAGTATAAAGGAAGATGGTTGTACCGGTAGTAGGTGGGACTATTGTATACAATAGTTACCAATTATGCGATAAAACAATTTGTCAACACGATGGCGGCCGTGGCGCAGTGGGTAGAGTGCGTGACCCATACGCCAGAGAACCCTGGTTCAATTCCATCTGCCGCAGAAAGTATTTTCAATTGAATTAATTTTTCTGTTCGGCCGTCACCTCTCTGCAGACAATGGCAAACCTCATAGAGTAAATAATATCATATAAAGCTTCTTGAGAACATGCACATTAGCCGTTTGGAATCGGCATAAAACTAGTAGGTCCAGTTCTCCATCAATTGTGTTCAAACATTTAATAACACGCACAACACAATTTGATCACAAGAAGTTCGGTCAAAGTCATTTCAAGGACTGAAATGGCCAGTATATTATTATTAACACGAGAATAGTCATCCACTTAGATAAACCTCTGAAATATCATTAAAATTGACCTTGTTGAAAAAAGAAGTCAATATCTATTCCATTATTTGTAATATTTCGATATTTGTGCCAATATTTGAAATATGTAATGGGCCCAATCGCGATACTGTCGGATTTTCCGCTCGTCGGGAAGCTTTCCGCCCGACGTGATAAAAATTTCAATCGAGATTTCCGTCGGGAAGGGATAAAGTAAAATAACACGACAACATTGTTCCTCTCAATTTCGATGTTCGTTGTCATATTTTCGAAGTGAGTGAAAACTATTCACAATGGGGTGTTCTAAGAAATAGGACATATGGGACTTTTTGAAGAAATAAATGTATAAGTTATGCTTTCATAAGTGACTATTGAAACGCAAATTAGCTGTGTAACTTTAAAAAAACATATTTGTGGTAAAACTATCAGATTATATTTGTAATAATTGAAGAAAACTTATTTGTTTTTGTGATGATATCAGAATCCCATGAAAATAAAAAACACCCGAGGTAGTTTATTTTTCAAAACAAAACACAGCTGATTGTCAGAACAAAAAAAAAACGCAACAACAACAACACTAACAACAACAACAACAACAACAACAACAACAACAACACCACCACCGGAAAAGGACTATGACATGAATTAGGATATGGATTAGGACAAAAATTAAGACACATAAAACACACCTTTCCAAACTAGGAAAGGGATTAAAAAAAGAGGGGAAGAAGTTTTGGAAATGGAGGAAGTGGCTCCACAACACCTTCACATCTGCGCTCCACGTTTCAAACGAGGAGAATGCTGAAAGTGATGGTAAGACGTTTCAAAACATTGTAAGATTTTGTATCAACATTCCTAATTTTTAAAGACGTAAATACAGTTGCTGCAAGTGAACCTCTTGCTAGGAAATGAAAGAGGATGTCCACGAATGAATTACTTGAAGACCAATTATGTACATTTATTTTGCAGGCACTGAATCTTATACGCGACGTATAGCCGAAGCACCAGAGGAAAACTTCCAAGAACAAAAAATGCACAATAGTTTTATGGAAAAACTTAGTTTGAAGAAGTTTGCACTGGAAAAAGAATAATTTGAAGCACAACTCGACCAAATCAAACCAAATAAATAAATTTATTTTCCGTACTGCTCTTATATGCTTTGTTTTTTTTTTTTTAAAGTTACTTCACCAAGATACGGTGGAGGTGAAGAATTATTTGGCCAACCGAGGTTATAACGCCAACGCCAATCGTTAATTTGTTTTTCTTTCAATTTATAAGTTTACTTTGATTTCATTTAGAAAGGAAGTTAAAACATTGTATGTTGCAGGTTCTTCTTGGATAAAGAAATCATGTAGATTATTGTATTGCAGTAAATGTGAAAATTTTTCTCTTGTTGTGTTAAAGCGTGGACAGCAAAAAAAATGTGAATGTCAGTTTCTGACGTTTGACAGATGTCACATAGATTATTATCAAAGACTTTCATTCTTGCAAGGGTATATTAACCAAAAGAGTGGCCGCACAGCAGTCTATTTATTGTTTTTACTTGTGTTGGCAGTAGTTTGGAATTTAGGCATTTAAACCAAGGTTTTTCCTGTATTTCAGGTACAATTTTGCCATAGTCAACGCCCTTGGATAAAACTATTATATTTTATATTATATTATTATTTTATAGACCAAGCAGAGAAAAGTTGTTTTTCTATTTCTTTGATTGCATCTGAAAGTGGCCAGCTTATAAAAACTTCGTGTCTTAAGACTGCAGCTTTCCTTGCTGCCTCATCCACCACCTCATTTTCTACAATGCCGCTATGTTCCGGATTGTGATGAATTTGAAGACATTCAATATTGCTCGTGTTTATTTTGTTTATAATGCTCGTAGCAATATGATTATTATTTGGATTTAATAGACATTGCATTCCACTTTTGCTATCCGTAAGAATGGCTACTTTTGTAATGTTGTTGTTGATGGCATGGTCCACGGCGCTTTCGATGGCCAGTAGTTCTGTTGACATTGAAGATAGGACTTTCCTGACCAAGAACATTTGAATCGTGTGATAATCCACATGTAAGAAGGCAAAATTTGAGCTTCCGTTTATTACAGAGCCGTCCGTAAAAATAATATCAAAGTCTTGTGATTCAATCAGGTGGATTTTTTCTGCGTATAATTTTGCAATTAAACAGTTGTTTGCCTCCACTTTTTTCCTGACACAGCCTTTGAAGAATTCGAAATCAAAACTGATTTTTTGAGTGAAGATGTCACCTTCCGTTAATGTGTTAATTTTAGTGAAAATGTTTTTAAATTTAAGAAATATTTTAGAATAGCTTGTGTTGATGTTAAAATCTGATTTAGTAAGTATGTTTTTGATTGGTAGATTAAATGCCCAACATTTGGCAATTTCTTTGGCAGTTAGTAATTCAAAACGATATTGTGGAGGAAGTTCTGCAGCAAGTGAGTATATTACATGTATTGGTGATGATCTGATAAGGCCTAGACATTTTCTAAGAATGTTATTAATACATGCTTTTATTCGTGATTCTGCCTGTTTGGAAAGATTTGTGAATGATGAAATTGCGTATTCTAATTTGGACCTCACGAAAGCTTTGTAGAATTGTAGGGCTTTGTACACATCAATGCCAAATCTGCAACCGCTGAGGATTGAGATAAAATTGCATGTTTTGTTGATTTTGGCGATGATATTATCTACATGTTCCAAGGCAGAATTGTAGGCTGAGATTATACGGCCAAGATATTTGATATTATTTACTTGGGGTATGACTGTATTGTTAATTGCAATATTTAATGTGATATTTCTTTTGTTGAAGTACATATATGACATTTGATTTTCTTAGATTAATTGATAAATCAATGCTATTACATATCGATAAAAAGTCTTCAATTTTTGTTGTCAGATTGTTTTTGGCTTTTTCAAAATTATTATTGTGAGAGATGAAAAAAAAACGTCTGCAAACTGAAAGAGTAATGTGTTATCATCTACAATGCTATGGAAAACCGTCGTATAGATGTTAAACAGTAAAGGGCTCAAACCACTTCCTTGTGCCAAACCTTTGTTTGTTGTTGTTGAAACTTTATCTAATGTTAGATATCTTTTACTCAGGAATGAGTAAATCCACCAGACTATCTGAGAGGGAATATTTAGCGAAAGCATTGTGTTCTTTAATTTTTTGATGTTTGTGTTGTCATATGCTTTGACAATATCTATGTATACATGCACCCAGCATTTTGAGCCCTTTAGATTTATAGAAGTATACATTATTAATCAGATCATTTATGCACTGAGCTGTTGATCTGTTTTTTCTGAAAGCATATGATCTATCGGGAAGGATTTTTTGATCACGAACAAATTTTTCCAAATTTATCTTAATGATGCCTTCAACTATCTTTAAGGAAGTGTTCAGGAGAGATATAGGTCTATAATTACCGATGAGGGCCAAATCGACATTTTTTTTGGGAATTGGATGGATTTTAATTGTTCTCTAGTCGTCCGGTACTATGCCACTCAGCCAGATCCCTTTCAGAGTTTTGAAAAGTGTATTTTTGCTGTTTTCTGAGAGAGCCTGTAACATTCGATAAGTTATTTTGTCTATTCCAGGTGCTGAATCAGGTTTTCTAGAGTTCAGAAATTCTAAGAAGAATTGATAGTTAAAGGTGATATCGGTATTTTCGTCAGAAAAGGTGTGTAGTTGATTTAAAAGAGAAGGATCGAAATGTGAAAAATTATCCAAATATTTCTGGTTCAATTCAGTGTCCCAAGAGTTATTCGTTTTTTTTTAATGCTTTTTAATGCTTTTTTCCAGATTTCACTCATGTTTTTAGAGTTTGAAATTTCTTAAATTAATTCAGTGAAAGTTTCTTTCTTTTTGTTTTTGATATGTAAATTAAGTTCTTTCTCGGCCTCAATCAATTCCGTCATGTTTTCAAAGTTTTTATTGGCATAATATTTTTTCCTTGATGCTTTACGTTTTCTGAATAGACGAGAAGATTCATCATCCCACCAGGCTTTTGGTATGTATTTATTTTTTTCATCAATTGTGATAGTGTTTATGGACAAAGTGTTTGTAAACGAAAGTTTTATGTCATTATAGTTGTCTTTAATGATTAATTTCGAAATATCCTTCAAGAGCATGTTTTTGTTAATAATTTTTTTCCTCGAAAAAGGACGGATATCATAATTATGTTCGATTAAGATAGGTGCATGATTGTAATTTTTTCGTTCAGGACTTTCCAGGCTATATTTATGTTTGCTTTATTTGAGAAGGTTAAATCCAAAACAGTGGACTGAGTGGTTGAGGTGCCAAAAGTATGTGTACCGTTATTCAAACATGCATAACCATAGTCATTCACGGCTTTTTCCAAAAAGTTACCCTTAATGTTGTTTGACGGGTTTCCCCAAGTCATACATTTTGCTTTGAAGTCCCCGCCAATCAGTGTCATTGTATTAGCGTTTGCGAATAGTGCCAAGATTTTTATACCCCAACGTTTAAAAAACGTAAATGGGGGTATATTAATTTTGTCACTCCGTTTGTAACGCCCATAAGGAGGCGTGGTAGGTATAGAAAAGTATATATATTATTGATCAGCATCACCACCCGAGTCAATTTAGCCATGTCCGTCTGTCTGTCCGTCTGTCGTCACGATTACAGCCGTAATTTTCAAGCTATCATCACGAAATTCAATATTTAAGCTTTTATCTAAAAAATAAAGGTCAAGTTCGAAAATGAGCCAAATCGGATGAAAACCACGCCTACCTCCCATGCAAAGTGACTTTATCAAAACGGTAAAATCTCTTAGAATTCCACAAAAATCAATATGTGGACTTGAAATTTTGCATATGAGCTCCAATATTTAAAGTGCACTCTAAGTATGAAATTCAACCAAATCGGATGAAAACCACGCCTACCTCCCATACAAAGTGACTTTATCAAAAAGGTAAAATCTCTTTAAATTCCACAAAAAATAATGTATGGACTTGAAATTTTGCTTATTAACTTTGATATATTCAAATTCCACCAAATCGAGTGAAAACCACACCCACCTCCCATACAAAGTGATTTTATAAAAAATGAAAACTATGTATAACGAAAATGATTTTACAAATAAACATTTTATTGACGGCTTAAGACTTTGAATATACTTCGGTTCGGACGTGGGGGTATTTTAACTTCGGCCCAGTCGAAGATCATTTCTTACTAGTCATAGTTCAGTTAGTTTGAAGTTTGACTTTCGTCATATATACTTTTTGCGTCACTTTCAATGTTGTAACGATCTATTGAATTTTTTATCGCCTGAAAACAGGAACGAGAGTCTGTGGATAGAGAATCAAAAGTTTGGACAGTTAAGAATTTGTTAATCGTTTTGTTTTTTAACGACAGAGTTTTTTCCAACTCGGAAATTTTATTGTTATTTAGTAGCATTGGAGAAGTTTGAGATGGTATTGGCTTTATGCATTCATTCCATTGTTTTATGGTTTGTTTTGCGTTACTTTCTTCCTTTAGCTTGTTTGCCGATTTGACAACTTTTGCAAAACTGTATTTGGAATGAATTGCAGCAGCCGCTTCTTTACTATTTAAAAAGGTGGGGTTTTTTGTGGAGCTATTGTGTACAGCTGGAAAAACTACCTCATCTTCATTGTCTTCAAGCAGAGAAAAACGATTCGAGAAAACTTTGGAAAAACGACCTTTAGCTTCTTGGATGCTTAGGTTTTCGATAGTCATAATTTTTTTTAGGAGGTATGCCTTTTCCCTAGCCGGGCAGGCTTTGTCCGTTGGGGGGTGTTCTTGTTTACAATTTATACAAGTTAACCTTGCGCAGTTACTTCCTGAAGTATGAAAGTTAAAACATAGGCCACATGCCCTATGTTACATCTAAAACATCTGTAGCATTGCTGTAGAGGAATGAAATATTTGACATTGATTTTTGAATAATTGTATGAAACTTGCTTTGGGTTTTCTAGGCCTTGGAAGAGTATCTTGACTCTATTGGTAGGGAATTTTTCTTCGCCATGGTGTCTCTCAACTCGTATTAGTTTAAGAATTGGAATTGGAGATGCGATCTGACCGTAAAGTTCTTGCATTTTTATGTCCGTAGGGACATCAAAAATTATACCCGTTTTGGCAATAAAGTGCACTAAAATTCTTGGTAAGTAGCCGGCATCTTTCACACGCGAGTCTTGTACGAAATTGTTAGCTGCTGTTGCCGTTTTGAAAATAACCTTGTTCGGCCAAAACCAATTTTGGTTATTTCCGATATATTTAGTATTTGAAGGTTTTTCAGGGTTCTTGCTAGAGCTATGCAATTTATCGGTTTTCGCGTGTCATTGTTTATGGAAGTTGTGTCAACGTATACCATAAAAGGTCCCTGGTGGGAAAATTCATATTTTAAAGCAAAATTCTTACCGAAGAAGTTGTCTGAAGGTGGAGGTGGTGGATGAGTAACTGTTAGATGAGAACATGTTGGATGAGTGTCCATTGGATGAGCAGCTGTAGGATGATAAGCATTTGTATGAGATGTTGTTGGCATGTTGATGAGATTGGCCTGGTGTGACGAAGTAGGAAGATGATGATTGGGAATTTCCGTAACATTTGCTTGCGCTTTTTTTGTTGAAGCGTCACGACTTCTGCTCCGGTCTCTGGTTATTTTAGATGTCGAAGGTAATATTGCCAAGGGGTCAAGCATCCCCTTAGCTTTGGAACACATAAGAAAAACACAATTATGATTTTAGTTTGTTTGAAAAAGTCTTTTATAATTAATTAAAAGTGAACACAAAGTGAAAAAAGGAAGCAAGCAGAAACTTTTGGAAAGTACTAGAAGAAATGACTCAGCAAAAAACGTTCGGGAAAATTTTCCGACTGAATTCGACGAAAGCACACGAAAGAATGATCTTATATGCTTATTGTTTTAATTTTTTTGTTCAAAAAGTTTCATTTTTTATTTTTTTACAATCTCACATTCAAAATTTAAGTGAGTGAATTTGACAGAAAAATCTTTTTAGTCGTAAAAAGTGATTGTATTTTTTTCGACGGAAAATTTCGAATTTCCGACGGAAACCTCGATTGTATTTTTAGTGAGATTAAGCAAAATGGCTTCCGTCGTTGATCGTGATTGGGCCCAATACTTCGATAATACGAAATAATAAATAGAATATAAAACATGAGACGAAAATATGAAGGTAATTTTTACTGATTTCGCCAAAAAATCCCTTAATAGAATTCAACTCTATCTATTCTATTCTTGTTAAAAACTTTCTTTAATGGGATTTCATTCCTCTTTGTTATCCTGCTAAGGAATTAACTTTCCAACCGATATCAAGTCCGTATAGACAAATGTTTTTCAAAAGCTATTACCAACCATTCTAATGTGCCCAAAGGAAGAAACCCTGAAAAAAAATTTTTTTTCAATTGCTCAATTGAAAACAGTGATATTTTACGTGTTGAGTCTAAAGCAAGTCTGGGAACTTGATTAGACAGAAAAATCTAACCATTACGATAGCATAATTACCAAGGCGAATGTATTGATGGATTTTTTGAGGTGTATTTAGAAAGAATTTAAAGATCAGAACTTTATTTTTATCCTTAGTAAGGTCTATATTGGCATATGTTTGTGTGATTTGGGATCTACATTACTAGATAGAATCTTCACGATTCAAGACAAGCAAAAGAACTTCACTTCGTGCTCTGAATAAGTGTCTTAAAAATTTTGTAATATAATCAGAATCTGTTTGGGAAAGTTTTGTCATTTTTCAGAGTGTAGAAGGTCGATATAAAGGCATAAGACCTTTCAACGAATTTTTTCTTTAAAATTGTCGTGGGATGAATGTTTCGATTTAAGTTTTATCTATACTCGCGTAACCCAACCAAAAGTGTATTGAATCGCAACTAAAACCCCCGTCACGGCTTCTGATACTTGTGTTACATCGACATAAATTGTTCCTTCATGACCAGTTTTAGTTTCGAGAAAATGATCATACACAGACTTGTTTTCTGGTAAAAATTCACGAAGTACGATATTTTCATTGGTCCAAATTTAAGGTGTGAAACTGACAGACTTACGAAGTATCTTTATATTCTTTGTCAAAATATCGTAAATCACTTTCGTCTTGGGTCGTGTTCCAATTTCTTCGCTTTCCATTTCACATCGTAGGTGAACAATTGCACGCACTTTTCCCACCAAAACTCATCGCAGTTAAAAACTTTGCAATCAGACAGTTACCAACTCTCTTACAGTTATCAATAAGATAAATGATTCGAAAGAAATACGACTGGGAAATTAGTACCTTCACTTTAAAATGAGTGTGAAGGGCTTTAAATTGGGTGAGTTTAATTCTCTATCTCAATTGGTTGAATAAATAAGCATTTATTGGTGCCTTATCAACAACAATGACACAGTCTGGATTTGTTTTTAGTGCCTTTGGATGACCGCGTGACTGCCACTAGATTGCTAAAGCCGTCATTTGCTGATGACCCATGATGCATGGCTGCCCATTTCGAGCTGTCTATTTGGATAAAGCAAAAGTCTTTTTTTTATGAGTATCTGCCATTCATACCATTCGTGGCACAGTATCGTAATCTACAAAGATAGCAGACAAATCGTTCAGCTCGTTTGCTTCTTTTGATTGACATTTCCTATTACACCAAATTTATGCCGAAGTACCAAAATATGACAAATGGGTTAACACTACAACTGCGTCACTCAAAGTAGATTTTGTGTTTTACCACAAATTGTTCTTTAGTAATAAGGTCTATTTATATTTGTTGTTTAGGTTTGAGTTATTTAGCGTGGAAATATTCACTAATGGTGATATAAAAGCTATCGTTTCATCATCCGCATAGTTAATGCACACCATCAGTGATTTATATTCTGAAAGCAAGTTTTTGTTTTGTTTTTATATTTCTGTTCAATTTGTTACAAATTGAGCCAAATAATCCTTCCATAGCACAGTGTTTCATCTACAACAAGCTAGGTGGATGAAATTGATGATGAAAACCACACAAACAGCATGTAATTCCAAAGCTTTTGACTGGATATATTAACGCTCGCCTGGCATTCTACCAAATACCAATTTTGGGATGAGCAGTGGCGCAAGGTATTATTTAACGATGAAAAAAAGTTCAATTTGGAAGGACCTGATTGTTTCAAGAAATATTAGCGGCATATGAGTCAACCGCGACGCACCTGCCATACGCGTGTCCATGGTGGAGGGTAGGTAATGATATGGGCTTCATTTTGTTATAAAGAAAAGACTCCGATAAGCTTCATATCAACAAAAATGACTGCGCAGATAGGTTAAAGTAATTGGACGATGAGTTAATCGAATTTGGTGGCCAACTTTATGGCGACGATTGGACCTATCAGCAGGATAATGCACCGATACATACTGCCGATGTCGCTGAAAACTATGAAATATCAACCGGACGACGGACAACGCAATTGGGCATCACCAGACGGACCCTACAGCGACTTTTAGTAAAAAACTTACACATGCTTCCGTACAAAATGCAAACAGTTCATCAGTTAATGTCTGCTGACCGTCAGCCGCGTGTTTTACAAATTACTGTCAAGTAATCCTCAATCTCAATAACGAAAAGCACGATTTGTGTCGAAAATCATCATGAGCGACGATTCGCATTTCCACTTAAGCGGTTACGTCAATAAGCAAAATCTTCGTTTCTGGGACACTGAAATCACTGTCGAACGTTACAGCAAGGGTGTCCACATGGGTGAGCAGGGGGATACTTGACCCCCTGGACTGGAAAAATTGTATGTTTTTTTTATTTCCTATGTGTATATGTTACATTTTCATATCATCATTTTCATATAAGTGCACACCAATGCATACCTTTGTCCCCCCTCGAAAAATTTCTGCAGATGCCTATGAGTTACAGGGTCATGATAAACGTCTTCTTACTGCCGGAATTGGATGAGCGGGTTTTGGCAAATATGTGGTTTCAACAAGACGGTGCAACCTCATACACAGCACGAGCTACAATGGATATTGTGTAGGAAGCTTTTCCTGGTCGCGTAATCTCCCATTTTGGTGATTTAGCATGGCCAGTAAGATCGCCCGATTTAACATCCCCGACTTCTTTCTTTGGGGCTGCTTGAAGTCGCGGGCTTATGCCAACAAAACTCAGGCAATCACAGACTTTATGGAGAATATCCGAAAGCAAACAGTTATCACCGAAAATCTTGCGGAAAGTCATGGAAAATGCGATAAAACGGGTAAATGTGTATCAACAATGTGTTTCCACTTAACAAAAAAATTGTAAAGGTCCAAATAGGGATTTCCATCACTCAAAATAATTTTTTTTTTTAATTTTTTTAGTAAAAAAGTTATTCAGAAACAAAATTGGATGATTAACTTTTCGCCATCTTGTATTAGAACATTAACGCCCTGTAATCCCTGTAGAAAACTATGAGTAATTATGGTTCACATCAAGACAAGGAAAACACACGAATTCAGCTACGTTTATGGGTTGGTCAATAAAAGAAAAATAGAGGCATGGTTGCCATACTGTAATAGAAAGTCACACCTCTATATATATCTTATGGCATTACGGTTGATGAAAGCTTCTTAAACGGCAAAGATGACGTACAGGATGAAATTATATACGATAAAGATGGTGATAAAGCTTAATAGAACAGCAACAAACATTAATGCGAAACTAAGAATTGTATTTGGAGTGCTGGAACCTGGAGAAGTGTAATGTTCCCAATTGTCTATTATACGATAAACATGCAGAAGAATTATCTTTTCTAATGGGTCGTTTTAGAACTTTTCGTGATGGTTTCACGCCTGTTATGATGACACAATTGAACTTAGACGATCATAGAATCGTTACTTTTAACTCTATTTAAGAATCGCTTAACATAACATAGACTTTTTTAATTTTAACATACTGTTGACATTAGCATTTCAGTGACACGAATTCATAAGATTTTAACCTACCAAAAATCGCTAAACGCGCCTAAAGAAGCTTTACTCTGAAAACCTACCTAATCAAAGAGAGTTTCACATAATAATCAAAGGCATTGAAACAACTTTTATGCATGCATTTTATTGCCAATAAAATTCATGTTATTCTCAAATTAACGGTTTAAGGGCATTATCTCTTGATTTATCTTTTCGGAAAAAAAAATTATTACTTACGCATCAATAAAAAAACTTTTCATGATTTTTCTTAAATTTATTTTTAATAGCTTTAATTAAACAACAACAGATGAACAATCTTATTTCTGCAAAGGAATCTAAAACAATGGAATATCCTTAATTGGAAAAAAACAAACATTTTACAACGAAACTTTATTAAATAAACCTAGGCCAATATAAATATCTACTTGCAATCAGCAAAAAAGCAACAAAAAGTCTTTAAGGACGAGTGCCCTAGAGAAATGTTGAAAAAGCTAGGACACTCAACCTAAATCTAAATCAAAACCAGCAAAGCATAAGAATGTCAGAACATAAAAGTGAAGAAATCAAGCTGAAATCCTGCTGAAATATCTTAAAAGGCAAAGAAATGTCAAAATATCCTTGAAGTACCTAAACACATCCTAGTCGATGGGTGTGCGTGCTACAGAAATGTTCATGCCAAAATGACTTATTTACAAATTTATATTGTCAAAGTAGAATTGAAATAGGATATTGCTCTAAGAAAGACATACATACTCCTACATACATACCTATATCTGACCAGCTTATGTTATTAGAAGGAATATTTGATATTTGATAAAAGCTCCCAAAAAAAAAATCATTATTTTGGCTTAAACAATAATTTTAGTGTGTAAAACCAAAAAGTAAGTCGTGCTTTCATAGGTACTTCACATTTGTTCCATTATCAAGAAATCCTGCAATTCAATTAAATTGAACACTAAAGAAATATGCACCATGTTTGTATGTATTTTTTTGGTACAATTAGAAACTTATATGTGTGGTTTTAGCATGCTTTTGTTTGATACTTTTAGCATGCTTTTGTTTGATAAATGTGATATTTTATCGTCTATTTCAAATAAGAAATAATTGGAAAAACTATGAAAGAACAGGGTGCACAGTGTTTATGAAAGATTCTAAAAGTAATTTATAGCTGGGGCCAAATAAATGAAAATATGGAAGATTGGTTTATAGTCAGTCAATAATAACTTAAGATAATAAACTTTTTTCATCTTGTAACGAACCTCCGCTAGTTCTTTTGTTTTTGCTAAGGTAAGCTCAGCAGTTCTCCAAGGTTCTTACAAGAAATTACACAATTTTTTCTTCTTTATACATAAATCTGTTCTTTTATTAAAATGAGGCCTTAATCTTTCTTACAATTTGAGATATATAAATTTATATAATTATGTATTTGTGATTTCGAGGGCCTTACTTCTCCGGGTCTGTTACTTCTCTTCTGCGTCTCGGCTTAACAGGCGGGCCTAAAAGCCGCAGCACTGTTACTTGATGAAAAAAATGTGAACACGTGGGCTTACAAGCCACGGACAATGTTCTGTTTTGAACAGGTGGACATACAAGCCACGGTCGCTGCTAGAAAACGTGTGAAGACAGGTGGGCCTACAAGCCAACGACTCTGCTTTTTCCGTTGGGTAGACAAGTGGGCCTACAAGAAACCGAAATGTCTGCCGATTCCTTTGCAGGTGGGCCTATAAGCCAACGACTCTGCTTTTAACAAAAAAATCTCACTTCTCAAAATTCTCACCTCCTCTGCCTTTGCAACTTTCTACTGTTGCTCTTCTTCGGTCGTCGTATTTTTCTTAAATACTTTTCGATCCAACTGCTGCACTGCTTCACTGTCTTATTATTTACTTTAATAACTTTGAATTTAACTTTTCTTTCACACTGCGCACTTTAAATGTACAATACATTCCGTCTCGATTGTTTCTATTGGCCCATATTACACGATGATCGTTGATCCGCGTTCTATGAACACTTTTTACACTCATTTACATTTTGATCGTTGGTAGGTCACACAATGATCGTTGATAGGAGATCAATTTCGACATTTCAATAATATTAAGTACTTTTTCTGCTCCAGTTATTTCGTATTATTTCATGCAACTTTTTATATAAGGGTTTCATGCAACTTTTTGACGAAGTTACTGCTCTAGTTTCTACAAAAAAGTTGAAAAATGAATTTTTTCAAAATTCGTCTGCGTTTCATTGAATTGTTACTTGCTGGGTATAAGAGCTATGATTAAAAAAATAGTATGACCATAAAGGTTAATTCTTTGACTATATTAAAAAAACAAAAAAAAATTTAATACGGCATAGGGCCGTAGTGGGAGCTGCGTAAGCAACGCATTTGAAAATTTGTTACATGGAATTATTACTCACTGAGAATTAGTGCTAGGATTAAAAACACGATACGCCAATAAAGACCTACTGGAAGCCCTCATAACAAAATTAGACAAAAAATTTCTGACATCATGGGGACGATGAGAGAGCCACTCAAAGATCGATAATGCAACATTCATGCAGCGGCGTTGCATTGAATTTTTACTCAATGAGTATATAACCTACGATAAAAGTTTAAAAAGGAAAATAAAGTTTTTATACATGGCTTTACGACAAAAATAAAAAACAAAAATTCCGGCGTCATCAAGTCGTGAATATAGCAGCTTATGTAACAGAAATGTAATATCGTTGCATGGAATTATTACTCACTCAGGAGGAGTGCTACAGTAAATTTTGTTTTACGACAGCAGGGATGTGTTATTACGCTTCACAACTAAATTACAAAAAAAAATTTTGCTGTCATGATTTCAGGGATGCAATCACATAATGCAGTAAAAATGCTACAGCCATGAAAAAATGTTGCATGGATTTTTAACTCTGTGACTACTGGTGCAACGGTAAATTTTAAGGAACGAAACCAAAGGTGAGGTCTTCGGGCATATGACAAAAATAAAAAAAAAATTTGACGGCGTGTCAAAAACCCTCAGGGAACCGCATAATGTGACACATATGCATCACTTTTGCTGGATTAATTGAAATTAGAGCACAACCAATGGGGAAGCAAAAAAAAGCTAAACGAAAAGCACCAACTCCAAATTCAACAACAACTCCAATACCAACACCAACACCAAAACCAACACCAACACCAACACCAACACCAACACCAACACCAACACCAACACCAACACCAACACCAACACCAACACCAACACCAACACCAACACCAACACCAACACCAACACCAAACATCAACACCAACACCAAACATCAACACCAACACCAACACCAACACCAACACCAACACCAACACCAACACCAACACCAAAACCAAAACCATAACCAAAACCAACATCAACACCAACACCAACACCAACACCAACACCAACACCAACACCAACATCAACATCAACATCAACATCAACATCAAAATCAACATCAACATCAACATCAACATCAACATCAACATCAACATCAACATCAACATCAACATCAACATCAACATCAACATCAACATCAACATCAACATCAACATCAACATCAACATCAACATCAACATCAACATCCACATCAACATCAACATCAACATCAACATCAACACCAACATCAACATCAACATCAACATCAACATCGACATCAACATCAACATTACCAAAAACAGCAAGAAACTTCGTCACGTCAAAACCTACGGGTGTGTCCACGGCACAGCCAACTCTTTTTTTATAATAATTTTCAGTCGAAAAGTAGTACTTTTAGTACTTTTTAGCTGTTAAAAGTCAACACATCTAAAATTTTGCTACCCAGCAACACTGTTTTGATCGTGATTGCTGGCATGTACAGCGTTCAAAAATGAACATATTTTGATCGCCCTAACAATTGTTCATCCGCTCTGGCTGACGAAAGTGTTTTTTTACAGTTTCGCATTGAAAGCAACAAGAAAAATATTTTGACCGCGATCAAACGATCATCGTGTAATATAGGCCATTGCGGCCTATTTATATCATATTCCTCTTCTTGTTTGTGATAAACAAGGTACCGCAATCGAAAGTTCTGGGCTTATTTTCCCGTAAATAAAGTCCCGTACGGTGCAGCTTTGTTGTTGCCTTCCGCCAGAAACTTTCAACATTCCCAGTAATTTGCCTTCTGTTGCTTCATTATATTATCCGCTACTCGACTCTGCGCAAGATCACGCCAACTTTGAGCATGTATTTGCGCACGTTTTGCAAGTCTCCAACTTTATTTATGCTTTCCCTTTCTCTCTCTTTGTTTTAATAGAACTTCATTTTTTTTTTATTCATGGGTTTATTGAGATAATTCAGTGTTTATGTGTGTGTATATGTAAAATGAAAAGTAAATAAATATATCATTGGTGGTGTTCACCAAGCATCCTTCTCGCACCTTGGCTGTTGTGCGACTAAAAATCGCCTGCGATATTTAAGTCGTCACAATCTGATTCCCTGCAATTTAAGTGTTTTTATTGCTTATTTGCGAAAAAATTTGTTTAAAAATCCTCTTTTTTTAACGTCTTTACCCTGTATATCTATAAGAAATCAGTATGTAAAGGCCTTTTTATTTATGTGCTGCAATTGGATTTTTGGTGTTCGCATTTTATAGGTATATAAACCCTACTTATCTAAATAGATACTGTTCTCTGCCAAGGTTGGTTAAGAATAATCCTTGCAAAAGCAGCACAGTAGCAACAAGAAATTTTGCCATTAGGATTAAATCGTAAATTTGTTATGGATGAAACTAAGCATTATAATAAATTAAAATATCTTCAAGGCCTGGTCATGCTTAATATTTTGTCCGCATCATCAAATAATAGTCCTAAGGAGAAGCACATGGGAAGCCTGAATGAACTTTAAATAAGACTTTCGAACTCTAAAGAAGAATTTTCAACCGAATTTCATTCGCGTTGCTTAAATGTGGTGGTAAGAAAAGCAAAACATTCGCTGTGGAAAAGCTTGGAAAGATCCAAGTGGAGAAAGCAGCATAACCAAATGGCAACCTATGTTGATGTTGTGTTGAGAATGCAACATTTGGCAATTTGGTCTATCAGTGGTACGGCTCCAAACTGCAACAATTGTGACGAGGGGTTCAATGGCTTCTGATCCAATTTTGATTGATAAAGTGATAAGGGACTCTTATACCGACGATTCACTCGGATATGTATTTTGTAATGTCCCTTTGTCAGACATAGAAGAAAATGTTGACCAAGTATTAGCCAGCCCCGAGTTGGGAAATGTGTTACAGCCGATTGATCCAAGTACTCGCCAAGTATGCTGAAGAAAATGACAACTTTAAAACGCTCACCCTAATATTTAATTAAGGTCGGAAGGAATCGAGTGAGGGTCTCAAAATAAAAATTATGCATGTAGTCTGCGATTATGCAAGAAGTCTGAGTTGCGTCAACAAAAGTTTGCACTTTAAAAAAATGTGGGATTAAAGTGGGAAAATGATTTTCCCGAGCCCTAGTATGATGACGGTCCATTCTTTGATAAAGATCAAACGGATATGCGAGGATGGGATCTATGACAGAAAGAAGAATGGAACGCTGTAGACGATGATCGCCGATCAGAATAAAAAGACACCAACCATTAATTTTCTCAATTCAATGTATTTTATTAAAGTTACTAGCATATTCATTTTTTGATCTCTTAAAAGTTAATTGTATAGTGAAAAACGAAATATATTTTTTATCGTAAAGTAGAAAAATGAAATAAAGAAAATCAATATTAATATCAAAGAGCAATTGAATGTCAGAATTGTCAGTCCAACACAAATAAGCTCGATGATTTACCCACGAGAGAACATGCCACGTTTAATTGTCCGTGTGAAAAACAGGGTGTGCCCAAATCTAAGCTGCAAACGGGTACCGTTTGGCCTTGCGACTTATTGATTGTCATTGCAAATGCCAATCTAAAAGGAAATTAAACACGTTTGAATTCAATTGACACGTCTGTGGGAATTATTGGAGTGCGTGGAAGCAAAACATTTTCTTCTCGGAATTTGCGATTCAAAATGGTGGCTTCGACAATGTTTTTCATCAATTTTTTATTTACCAATCGCATGCCATTGCACAAGCGAGGCAGGTTCAAATTCCCAAGTAAAATAATCGAATTTCCAACTTTCAGTCGTAGTAAGTGTAGTAGCATGCCTGCTGAGTTCAAAAATTCTGTTGGTTAATTTACAGCTACGTTGTCATCGCAAACTGTATCCATCGATTTGTATGATACCAAGTCGCCTGGCAACAAGTGCAGTATCTTGAAGTTTAAATCGGCGACGGCCAAAATTTTTGCTGCCAAAATGGCTCTTTCTGCCAGACGCGCATGATTTATACACTTAGTACTCTAATATGTTTAGGTACACAGCTGAACGTCCTCACTGTGAGTGAACTACTGGAACGCAGTCGTTTCGTTTTCGTTTCGTTTTCGTTTCGTTTTCGTTTCGACGCCTATTTGACATTTAGCTTTTCGCGAAAAAGTTTTCGGCGGCAGTCGTGGAACGGGGCTCGCTCGAAAATCGTGTTGCTATAGTTGGTCTAAAAAAATGTGGTATGGAAAGAGGCGATATCTGTCGCACCTTGCGACAACCTAGAGCCACTCGTAATCTTGTGTATCGTACTTTGAAGTTGTTTGAGGATACTGGTGGAATAATCGACTGTCCAAAATCAGGCCATTCAGGTGTTGTAAGAACACCAGGAACTATAAAGGCGGTGAAGTCTCGAATCAAGCGAAAACCGCTGCGAAAGCAGAAAATCTTGTCGTGGGAGATGAATATTTCGCGGTAATCGATCTCTCGCATTCTTAAATAAATATGACTTGGGGCACAGAGCATACAAAAGACACACCGGACACCTTCTCACGGTAGCGTTAAAGAAACAACGTGAGCGAAAATCGAAAGCATTACTTCTCAAGCATTCGGATAATGCCCACAGACGAATTCTGTCTACTGACTAAAAAATGCTCACAGTAGAGGAATCGTTTAGTAAACAAAATGATAGAGTATACACGCAAAGAAATTTTTCGTTTACCGCAACTGAAAAATTCACCAACTACACTTCGTTTGCGAGTTGTATTTACCGCAAATAATATTCAGTTGTCAACTTAAAAATATATCTTTTATATATATGCCGGAAGCTATTTCGGTCATTATTATTTATTATATTAATATCTTTCTCCCTATGTACGTCCATCTTCTTATGGATTGCACTCATCGCACCTCTGTTGCTATCTCCGTCTCTGTTGCTATATAGAAACAATTTGTTCAAAAAGTAACTCTGAACTATAACTCTGTACGTTATATTTATACAACGAAGGGAAAAACAAACGAAATTTTCAGTTGGGAAAAACAAATTATTCAATTGCTTCAATTTAAAAATCGAAATTAATTTCTCGTAACTAAATGACGCGTTTCTTGCAACTGACTATTAAAGGGTGTCTTTTTTAGAGGTATAGAACTTCGAATTGAAATAAAACACAAGAAAATCGTTTTAATGTCCATCAATTTGGCTTTATTGGAAGGATAATTTTATGCCATTAATGTTTAAATATGATTTCGGGCATGTGGCCGCCGCGGCTGGCTCGAATAAAGCCAATTCTACAGGTCCAATTTTCAACCACTTTTCCGAGCATATGGGGCCGTATGTCGGCAATAACGCCACGAATGTTGGCCTCCAAGTCCCCTAACGTTTCTGGTTTGTTGGCGTAGATGAGCGACTTCACATATCCCCAAAGAAAATAATCCAATGGTGTCAAATCACACGATCTTGGTGGCCAATTGACAGGTCCATTCCGCGAAATTATGCGCTCATCGAATGTTTCCTTCAATAAATCGATTGTGACGTGCGCTGTGTGGCATGTAGCGTCGTCTTGTTGGAACCACAACTCATCCACATTCATGTCATCCAATTCGGGAACAAAATAGTCGGTTATCATGGCTCTATACCGGTCTCCATTAACGGTAACTGACTCTCCAGCATTATTTCGGAAGAAGTATGGCCCAATGACTCCACCAGCCCATAGAGCACACCAAACAGTCAGTTTTTGTGGATGTAATGGCGTCTCAAGGATCTCATGTGGATTCTCTTCACTCCAAATGCGGCAATTTTGCTTGTTGACGTAGCCATTCAACCAAAAATGAGCCTCATCACTGAACAAAATTTTGCGATGAAAATCAGCATCGAGATCAATCTCATTTTCGGCCCATACACCAAAATCACGACGCATTGCATGGTCTCGCGGCTTTAATTCTTGCACAAGCTGGATCTTGTAAGGTCGCAAGCACAGATCTTTGCGCAAAATCTTCCATAAAGTTGATGGACAAAGCTCCAATTGCTGTGCACGGTGGCGAATCGATTCATTCGGGTCCTCTTCAACATTTTGCTCTACAGCGGCAATTGTTTCTTCGGTGCGCACTATTCGACGTCTCTGCGGATGCGTATTATCACATTGAGTAGACGTAGTGCGAAAACGACCCATGGTTAACCGAATTAATTGCTCTGATGGACGATTTTGTCGACCATGAAATGGACGGAGCTTGCGGTAAACTTCGCGAACTGAACCATTATTTTCGAAAAAAATTTGCACGATTTGCAAGCGTTGTTCTTTCGTCAACCTGTTCATGATGAAATGGCAAACCAAACTGAACATAAATGACATTAGAGACAAAATGACACAAAATGCCAGTTTTATCTCTATTCGAAAAACAAACCCCTAAAAAAAAACACCCATTATTATAACAACTGTTGAAACGTTTGCAAAAAACGATTTCAAGCACGACAAACGAAGTTCGTTTGCGTCAAACTGGCGATGCACGTTTTTTTTCTTTGCGTGTATGCTCTGTCATCACGACATGCAGATGAACTCATTTCGAAAGTTCAGAGAGGTCCCCATCCAGCTTCTGTGATGGTTTGGTGGGGAGTCGCCTATGATGCGGTGACTAAGCACGATTTTTGGGAAAAAGGGGTCAAAACGTCGGCGAAATTGTATGAATCCGATGTTTTGAAATTGGTTGGAAAGCCTCTTAACACAAAACAAGCCGTGGATCTTTCAACAAGATTCCGCTCCGGCCCATTAGGCTAAATAGACTCAAGAGTAGTTCAAAAACAATGTACCGGACTTCATTTACACGGATCAGTGGTCAGCGGGTAGCCCAGACCTGAACCTAATGGATTACAAATTGTGGACCGTGTTAGAGAGAATGGCTTACTTTTCTTGACACCTAAATATCGAATGTCTAAAGCGTGCTATTTTCCGGGCAGTGGAGAAATTTCCTATGCGTGTCGTGCGTGCTGCTATCGATGACTGGCCGGATGTACTTCGCTCGTGCTAGAAAGCGAATGGTGGCCATTTTGAATAAGTCGTTCTACAATTTGTATCAATTAAATGACTCAATGAATAACAAAAATAATTTGTTAAAAAAAAAATCTTTTGCTGTGTTCATTTTATGAGCATTTTTACCAAAACATATGAGAGAACAAGTGCGTATTTCGGTGAATAATAGGTCAATGAGATCATTTTACCAATCCACGGTTTTGCAGAAATCGTTGGACAATTTTATGCAGCCATTATGAATAACAACTTCTCCATTGCCAATATCTAACAATTGTTTTGAGAATGTGTCAGAGGATGGATCTTGTAGCATTTAGACGCGCATGTTTCTTTTTAGCTGAACTTTTTCAACATTATGCCACAGTGGCGATAATTTCAAGCAAGCGTTGATCTCATCGGCGTACGTTGAACATGGAATAACGGAGGGTGAATGTCTGAAATCATCTGAAAGGAGTAACAGAGAACCGCCGAATAGTTTGTCGTCGTTTTTTTATATCTTTGAGTGTTCTGTTAAATGCCTCAAGAGAATGTTTGTTGAAGTAAAACGCGCCACTTCATGTATATAAATGACTTCATGCCAATGAACGACTGTTAAATTATTTTCACTAAAAAATGTTCCACTCACTTCGTTGTGATACATAACAAATGCAGAATGACATGTCAAATCGACGTGACATTAAATGCAAAGAGATTTTAAAAAGTAAATTTGTCTAGTAGCACCCATCAGATACCTTTTAAGTACGGCAGTATGATCTATCCATGATAATTTTCAGTCAACCAAGATATTTGAAAGGTTTTAAGCATTCAATAGAAAAACATTTCGAGAAGCATTGGCAAGAATCATTGTATGTTGTTACATTAAAAGAAGAACTGCATATATCATTACTAATCAAGAATTTTTTACAGTTTGCGGTATGGAAGATAAAATTAGATAAGTTTAGGTCAATGGCTGATACACTCAAATACATTATTTTCGTTTTGTACTTAAAACCAACTAATGCAATGAAAACCAATGACTCAGAAAAACTAAATCATGATTAATGCCACAGGTTAGATTTAGAGAAGACTCACTTATAAACGTACACGCCATGTCATCAACAAACGCTATAACTTTACTAAAGAATGGCAAACTGAAGATGGAATTTATAAATATTAGAAACAAGATTGGACCCAAAACAGAACCCTGTGGGACCCCAACATTAATATTAACATAGTTGCTAAGTGAACTATTTATTTTAACTCGTTGCTTCCTGTTTGACAAATACGATCGAAACCAAGAGTGCAGGGTACCTCTAAAGCCGCATTTATAAAGTTTCAAAAGTAAAATTTCGTAATCTACAGTATTAAAGGCCTTATTTTAGGGTATGCAACTATTCGACATTATAAAAAAAACCGGTTTCGAATAGTACATTTTTTACAAAACCGGTTTTCGAATTATTCGACCAGAAAAAAACCGGATAAGCCGGTTTTTTCAAATTAAAAACCTTTTTGACTTTATTTACCTACATGTATCTTTGTAACCATTTTTAATAAAATAAATAAAGGTACTTATGCAATATTACCCACTGAACTATAAGCGAGGGTTTTGTGTAAGGTGAGAGTTTTGCGAACGTTTTTGGGCAGAATTTTTTTTTAATTTTTGATTTTGTTGCTTAAAAGTGCTTGTTATAGAAGACTAGCATTTTCCCGGCGCACGTTGCTGCACCCTGCAACTATATGGGATCATAATAGGTGTATTCAAAACTTTTCTTAGACCCATAGTTTAACACCACTGTCGCTTTCCATTGCCCGTTACAGTTTCCCAGTAGTAGCAGATCACCAAATAGTAACTCCATTTTGAGTTTGTATGTAAATACCACTACTTTTACTTTCAAAGCTATTCGATAATACACATTTTAATTGTATGTTCGGAGCCACACCCCTTTATATAATGCCCATCCCAGTTTTCATAGAATACAAACTAAATTACCAAAATGTAGCCAAATCGACGAAAACTGTAGGAAATAAAGCATTTTTATTGATTTGTGGGCGGTAAAAGGGGATGTGACAGAAATTTAAACCATCTCGTACTTGAAAAAAATGTACTGCCGAAATTTCAGATCTATCGGCTCAGTAATTTTGAAGTTTCCAGCCATCACACAGACAGCGGTTTGCTTTTTGTATATATATTGTAGATTATTGGCTATAACTTTTGATTGGTAAGAGATACTAACATAAGTTTTATTAAAAAATTAATTTTTTAGCTTGTTTATTTTCCAAAAATATAAAAACACAATATTGGAAAAAAAATTTTGTTCGAAAAAATCTTGTTTTTTTAATCACAAAAATAGTTTTTAATTTTTGCGTAAAATTTAAATAACTTTTGCTTATGAATGTTATAATTTTTAAATAGAATTAAAAATTTGCGAATTTGAATTTAAATTAGTTTTACAACAAAAACAAATGTTGAGCCTTTTTTTGAGGAAAAATCCAAAATTTCAGACCTTTTTTGAAAAAAATATTTAAAATATATATACTCAACTAATGGTATGTTTTTACAATAGCTTTCATAGTACTTTGATGAAGCTTTAAGACAAAAATAAATTTAACAAAATGTATACAAAAGCAGCGGAGATATTTGAACCGAAAGTCACAAAATTAAATTTCTGATTGTGTTTTTCTCATTTTTGAGCACTCTGTTGCATTAAATATATCGTTGTAGTAAAACTACTATATACCATATTTATTCTAATCGCATGAGTGGTTTGTGAGTTTAAGGTGGTTTTGCAAAAAATTTGTACTTCAGCGCCCTCTGGTGTTCAAGATAGGTCAAAAAAGATTGCAGCAGAACACTCAACCTGTAGAAAACCAATGTATACCACTTTTCATTCTAATTGCATGAGCGGTTTGGGAGTTTTAGGTGGTCTTGCAAAAAATTTGTACTACAGCGCCTTCTGGTGTTCAAGATAGGTAAAAAAAGATTGCAGCAAAACACTCAACGTATATGAAAACTACTGTATACCACTTTTCATTCTAATCGCATTAGCGGTTTGTGAGTTTTAGGCAGTTTTGTAAAAAATTTGTACTACAGCGCCCTCTGGTGTTCAAGGTGGATAAAAATTGATAGCCCACAAACACGCACCGTACCAAAAAAGTTCTATACACAAATTTTCATGCTAATCAAATGAGTAGTTTAGGAGTCTATTGCATAGTTACATAAGACATTTAGTTCCAAAGCAATTCGATATCATAAATTTGGCCTGTGTGGCCAAATTCCCCCTTGTCTTATGTTCGCTCAAATATATAGTAATGGCCTCTTGGGCCCATAGCATCTACGTATCAAGTTTCACTATCAAAACATGTACAACTCAGGAATAATAATGATTTATAAAAAGTGGGCGTATATATAGTTAGACCACGCCCAGTTTTAGTATAGTTGCCGACAGTAACCATACGAACTTGTTTACCAAATTTTAGTCTAATACGACCAAATCCGTCTTAAATATAGCATTTTTATTGATTTGTAGGCGATGGGAATGGGAAAAAAGGGGTATGGAAAATTTTTACTATGCCTTTATTTTTTGCGCAAATGCAAACTTAAGTGAGACTTGCCAAATTATTTCAATATTCCATTTATTTCCAATTACCCTTGCAAATACCGTGCGCACCTGTATTTTTTCACAGCTGTATTGTTGATAAGTTCACTAAAATGCCTATAATTCATGAAACAATACACATACAAAGACGGTTTATACAAAAAAAAACCTTCGTATTGACGTCACCTTTCATGGGAAATTTCTAGAAAAAAAAATCGGTTCACGCATTACAGAGAACATCAATTTCATACACAATGCAACTTATTTTTATATATATAGATATCAAAACAGTGGGCGCAAAAGTGGGCGTGGTCAATTTTTCTTTCAGTAAGCACTTAAATTGGATTACTACGAACATTTGAAAAAAATTATCCAAATCGGTCCAGCCGTTTTCCGATTTTAGATAAATCGAAAAAAGTGGGCGCAAAAGTGGGCGTGGTCAATTTTTCTTTCCAACAAAAGTTAAATTGGATTACTACGAACATTTGAAAAAAAAATTATCCAAATCGGTCCAGCCGTTTTCCGATTTTAGATAAATCAAAAAAGTGGGCGCAAAAGTGGGCGTGGTCAATTTTTCTTTCCTTAAAAACCTAACTTGGACTAAAACGAACATTTAAAAAAAAAAATTATCCAAATCGGTCCAGCCGTTCTGAAGTGATGCGATTTCAACCAAACGTACACTTCTTTTTATATATATAGATTAAATTCGTGAAAACTGTTCCCATAAATAAAAACTGTACTTTTTTTCGATATTCATAAAAAGCATATTTAAAGTCAAAGAAGAATAATCATTTTAGTAGATAGGAATGCCTCATAAATGAACCATTTTTGTTCATAAATGAGTTAAAAAATGAATTCATAAATGTTTTTTTTTTAATCATAATCATAATAATTTCTTTTTATACAAATCATCGAATATATTATGCAATAATAAAATTTATTATTCAAAAATGTTAATTTTTAACTCATTTCTGAACAAAAAAAAATTTGTTTTTTAAATGCAATTCAGTCTGGCGATTGAATCAAAAAGGGTGTATTTCCGAGTGCCGAAAAATACATTTTCTATGGTTCTTTTTTTAAGCAATTTCAGAACAAAAAAATTACAATTTGTGGTTCTTTTTGAACTCATTTCCGAACAAAAACGGTTTATTTTTAAAAAGCATTTTAGTCCAATGAATGATATAAAAAAAGGTTCATTTATAAGTGCCGAAATTGAACGTTTCTACCCGAAATGGTTCATAAATGAATTCGAAAACGGTAGTTTTGATTCACTGGGTAGAATTATGTTTCGAGTTTTTCTTTCAATCTTTTTAACACATGTTTTATATTTCTATATATGTACTTAATGCTTTTAGATTTTTTTTTGGGGATTTCGTACAAGAAGCCTTGTTGAATTTCCTATCTCTTTTTAAATACTTCCAGACTTAGGAGTTCATGTCAAGCTGTTGATAATTAAATATATTTTTTAAAAAAGAATGCATTATAAACTAAAAATCATGTTTAACTTACATTAAATACACCAGCTGCTTGTAAATGCTGTTTTAACAAAAAAAAGCAAAAAGAAATGAACAAAGCATATGCTTCAACGAGCTCAAATAAAGCAAAATGAAATAGAAGCCAGAGATAAGAAATGTTAGAAACGTTAGTGAAATGTCAAAACGTAAGTAGAAAAAAACAGGGTCGCTCAAATGTAATAAAAAAAGTGGTTTGAAGAATTTTACAATTTTAAATTGTGGATTTATATATTTCTTAACTATTTGAGCAGTCAAATAATTCGAGCCAAAAAAACCGGTTTTCGAATTATTCGAAAATTGCGATTTTTAAAAAAACCGGTTCGAATAATAAAAAAAAACCCGAATAATTCGAACCGGTTTTGCATACCCTACCTTAGTAATATCAATGAAAAGAGCAGCAAAGACATGCTTATTATTTAAACCATTGTAAATATTATTACAAAATTTTAGAAGTGTGTCTTCAGTGGATAAATTCTCTCGGAAACCAAACTGACAATTGCTAAAAAATTTTGTTTTCGTTAGAAATTTAACCATTCTCGTTTTCAAAGCTTTTTCAAAAATTTTTGAAAAGAAGGGTATTAAAGAGATCGGTCTGTAATTTTTCAAAAGAGTTTTATCGCCTTTTTTAAATAATGGAATAACTACAGCTTTTTTTAGGTCGTCAGGGAAAACTCCACTCGCTATACTTTTGTTGAAGATATGACACAGGATATCTACAATGTTAAAAACAATCTTTTTTTATAAATATACTAAAGGGTGATTTTTTTGAGGTTATGATTTTCATGCATTAGTATTTGACAGATCACGTGGGATTTCAGACATGGTGTCAAAGAGAAAGATGCTCAGTATGCTTTGACATTTCATCATGAATAGACTTACTAACGAGCAACGCTTGCAAATCATTGAATTTTATTACCAAAATCCGTGTTCGGTTCGAAATGTGTTTTATCGACAAATTTTGTTCAGCGATGAGGCTCATTTCTGGTTGAATGGCTACGTAAATAAGCAAAATTGCCGCATTTGGAGTGAAGAGCAACCAGAAGCCGTTCAAGAACTGGCCATGCATCCCGAAAAATGCACTGTTTGGTGTGGTTTGTACGCTGGTGGAATCATTGGACCGTATTTTTTCAAAGATGCTGTTGGACGCAACGTTACGGTGAATGGTGATCGCTATCGTTCGATGCTAACAAACTTTTTGTTGCCAAAAATGGAAGAACTGAACTTGGTTGACATGTGGTTTCAACAAGATGGCGCTACATGCCACACATCTCGCGATTCTATGGCCATTTTGAGGGAAAACTTCGGAGAACAATTAATCTCAAGAAATGGACCGGTAAGTTGGCCACCAAGATCATGCGATTTGACGCCTTTAGACTATTTTTTGTGGGGCTACGTCAAGTCTAAAGTCTACAGAAATAAGCCAGCAACTATTCCAGCTTTGGAAGACAACATTTCCGAAGAAATTCGGGCTATTCCGGCCGAAATGCTCGAAAAAGTTGCCCAAAATTGGACTTTCCGAATGGACCACCTAAGACGCAGCCGCGGTCAACATTTAAATGAAATTATCTTCAAAAAGTAAATGTCATGGACCAATCTAACGTTTCAAATAAAGAACCGATGAGATTTTGCAAATTTTATGCGTTTTTTTTTAAAAAAAAGTTATCAGGCACTTAAAAAATCACTCTTTAGAAAAACCATCGTCAGAATAACAATTTGAATTTTTAGTGACAAAATAATTTTATAAATTTCAAACGACGAAATTGGTAAAAAAATACACTACTGGGATAAGAAATTTCTTTATCTAAACATTTACAGGAAACAACGTTAGGGCAAACATCAGCGACCACTTCTTTACCAAATTTAGAAAGAAATTATTGAAAACATTAGTCTTAGCGCCAGAGTCATAGATAGCTAATTCATCAACATTAACACAGGTTAATTGCTCATTACTATTGGACTTATTTAGAATGCCATTCTTTCTTAACATTTCCTCTGATTTTGTTAAATTCACTAAGATAGTAATTAGTTTTGCTCGTAGAAACCTGTACAGAAATTTCTTTGCAGAGTTCTTTATAGCGACCTTTAGCTATTAAGTTTAAAGGGTATTTAGCACATTTTTTAAAAAGTTTGTTTTTAAAATTATTTTTTTTCAATAATTGAACTGACATCCAAGGTTTCAGTTTTTTAACTTAGAATCACGTTTACTCACTTTTACAGAACACGAATTTACATGTTCAACTGAAGTACTAACAAACTATAAAACGCTCTAGACGGATCAGGCTCACAGTAGACATTTTCCCAAAATTCAAATTGAAATCTATTATTTAGAGAAAAAAAATTGGTTTTTTTGTAAAAACCATCAGATTGCGGGTTGGTAACATGAGGTCTTTCAATATTCTCGAGATACAAACACGTATCTTTCTCCGGCTTCTCATGCAAGAGAAGTCCGTCCAAGTCGCTCAAAAACACGTCAACATTCGAGTTGTCATGGAACCTGTACAAACAAAAGAAGGAATATTTTTGTTTGTCTATTTCACAATAAACTTTTGCCACATCACAGCTTATAAATTGTAAACTACAAAAATTACAATTTAATTCAACTTTCACAAATACAGCTACACTTCCAGCAGCATAATCATTATTAAACACTGTGCGCTATTAAGTGGAAAACTTTTTAGAAGGCTATATTAAAGCACTATAAACAGGTTTCTAAATCAAATTCAACTTCTAATACTTCGAATGAAATATTTAATAAATCAAATTCAACTATTAAAATTTCAAATTCAGCTTTTAATGCTTCGAATTCAACTTTTAACACTTCAAATACAACTTGAAGTTCTAAAGTTCAAATATAGAAAATGGAATTTAAAGTGTAAAATAGCTGTATTTGAATTGTAAAATGTTGTATTTGAAATATAAGAGGTTGAATTCATAGTTAAAGATTCTGTATAAATAAAAGCATCTCACATGTGCCATAATACATAATAAAAATTATTTTTCAAGTACCTAATTTAAAAAAAAAATTTTTTTGCTTATTTTGTTTTTTTGGTTCCATTAAGAAATTTATTTGATTCATAATGAAAAAAGAATAAATTGTTGCGAAACATTTAATAGCTACGACATTTTAAGTGTTTTTCAGGAGGATAACAAATGTTTTATGCTGGCACTGAAAAATATTAGTAAAATAAATAGAGAATATATAAAAATTTATTCAACCGTTTTCCATCATCCCATTTGCAATGGCACATTTTTCATATTTTTAATTTAATTATGTGTCATAAACATGTCAGTGTTGAGGAAACACTGAACAACTTATTTTTTAAAATAAAAAACTTTGGCTTAATGTGAAAACTTCTGCGTGTTAAATAAATTCAAAGCTCAAGCTTAGCAAGTTTCAAATATCAAAAATCCCAGCAACGGCAAAATATTTAATATGGACACACATCATACCCACATAAATATTTTCACTTCATGCACACGCATATATTATATATGTATGTGGATATATTATATACACATGTGTGCCAGGGCCGTTAAGAGTTTTTGGGTACCCCTTAGAATTGAAGTCAAATCTATTTAATTTAAATTTCCTTCGAATGCATATTTCGAGTTTTCAAAAGGAGCAAAGTCTATGTATCGAATTGGTACCATAGCCGACTAGTACTTATCAAGGTCCTGAGAGAATAAACTTATGAAAGCCTTTAAAATGCTTCCGAGGCGGAACTGAGGATAACATAGTAGCCTCTCCAAAGATGCGAGCAAAGGTATTCTTCTCCCTACAAAATCCCAAGGTTAGGGTGTTTTTTTTAGGGGTTTGTTTTTCGAATAGAGATAAAACTGGCATTTTGTGGTCAAATCTGGCAACTCTAATGTCAAACAACGCTTGCAAATGGGCCGAAAATGAGATTGATCTCGATGCTGATTTTCATCGCAAAATTTTGTTCAGTGATGAGGCTCATTTTTGGTTGAATGGCTACGTCAACAAGCAAAATTGCCGCATTTGCAGTGAAGAGAATCCACATGAGATCCTTGAGACGCCATTACATCCACAAAAACTGACTGTTTGGTGTGCTCTATTGGCTGGTGGAGTCATTGGGCCATACTTCTTCCGAAATAATGCTGGAGAGTCAGTTACCGTTAATGGAGACCGGTATAGAGCTATGATAACCGACTATTTTGTTCCCGAATTGGATGGCATGAATGTGGATGAGTTGTGGTTCCAACAAGACGGCGCTACATGCCACACAGCGCACGTCACAATCGATTTATTGAAGGAAACATTCGATGAGCGCATAATTTCGCGGAATGGACCTGTCAATTGGCCACCAAGATCGTGTGATTTGACACCATTGGATTATTTTCTTTGGGGATATGTGAAGTCGCTCGTCTACGCCAACAAACCAGAAACGTTAGGGGACTTGGAGGCCAACATTCGTGACGTTATTGCCGACATACGGCCCCATATGCTCGAAAAAGTGGTTGAAAATTGGACCTGTAGAATTGGCTTTATTCGAACCAGCCGCGGCGGCCACATGCCCGAAATCATATTTAAACATTAATGGCATAAAATTATCCTTCCAATAAAGCCAAATTGATGGACATTAAAACGATTTTCTTGTGTTTTATCTCTATTCGAAAAACAAACCCCTAAAAAAAATACCCTATTCTTGTGAAGCCAAGTTTATAATGTTCGTAAAAGAGCGTATGTTCATTGCTTCGCTAAAAGTTCGTCCAATTCACCTTAAGGGGATATATAGGGTACAAATTTAAAAAAAAATTTTTTTCGGGAATTTTTTTCACAGAAGGAAAAAAGAAATCGTTTTCAAATTTTGCACATATATTTATTGACATTTAAAGAATACAAAAAAATTTCAGAATTTTTGAAGCGGGTTTTGACGTTATTTGATTTTTTTTAAAAAAATGTCATAAAATTGACGGTGTGCAGGATATCAGCAGTCTGGAACATCTGAGGAAAAAATAAATAAAAAACAAATTAATCCTTGTTTAAGTGGCCACCGCCTGAACTAGGAAAACAAAATGGCGATCGAGTTTGTAACTTCGAAATCGATTTTTTTCAAATGGCCGCCATTTTGTTTTTTTTCGGCGGATAAAAATTATCCTAGTTCAGGCGGATAATTTTTTAAAATTTGTCACCTATACATATGTCCCCTTAACAAGGTTATTTCTATTATGAATGGATATGCATTAAATACTTAAAAAAGTATTGAATACATTGGAGCAGTGAATAAAATATTATATCGGAGTGCGACGAGGTCTGTGTTCATTTCCCAGGATGATAATTATGATTTCCAATATAAATTCATTATTATTATTAGCTTCTTTCCAGTGCTCTGTCTATGAGGAAATATGAAAAGGCAAAAAAAAAAGATACAGTAGTTTCGATTATGTCGTAACACAAGACGTAGAATTATTAAATTCACTTTTGATGACATCTTTTTTAAAAAATAGTGCCGGAAAGGGTTAATATGTATCACCGACCCCCATTACTTTTGCAAAAGAAACATTTTTGCCTCAGACACCTAATCCCTCCGACCATTGCTTAGGGGGACTACCATACAAATTTTATGGTTTTTTTATATTTATTCCATACACCTGAGCATATGACCTTTAAAAGAGTGTCGGAAAGGGTTAATATGTATGATCGACCCCCATTACTTTTGCAAAAGGAACATTTTTGCCTTCGACACCTAACCCTTCCTACCACTCCTTAGAAGGGCTCCCATACAAATTTTATGGTTTTTGTATATTGATCCATACACCTGAGCATATGACCTTTAAGAAAGTGCCGGAGAGGGTTAATATGTATGACCGACAACCATTACTTTTGCAAAAAGAACATTTTTGCCTTTGACACCTATTCCCTCCGACCACTCCTTAGGGGGGCTCCCAAACAAATTTTATGGTTTTGTCGATAAAACCGGAAACTGTCGATTAATAGGTAGCAAACTTAAGCAAACAAAAACATCAAATGTTGGCTTTATATTTCATGTAATTGTGTAAAATTTATATATATTAGAGAGTTCAAACATGAATTTTTCTCCCAGTGAGGATCAAGCAGACCAACAAGTGCTAACATCAACATTGTACGATCAGTACTTTAGGCACACCAAAGGCTCAAATTGTGACCTAAATACAGACATCTGATCACTATCAACCACCCTACCTACCTCCGAGAATGACGTATTCTACGTCAAAAAAAAAGGATGAACTAGCTGATTATCCCAGTGTTACTCGAGATTTTTTTTTAATATAATTGATTTCTTTAATATAAATAGTATTGGCTGTGGTCGAAATTCGACCATATCAAAATAGATTTTTATTTTGTTTTCTTTTAATTTTTATTGAAAAATGCTTGAAAAAGTTAAAAATATGTTGGCTGCATCGTGTACACATCAATGGATTTTGACGTGACAGTGTTTCTGTATCCTTGTCCTTATTCCTTATCCAAACATATATTGTTGTATAATAATTGTCCGACTTCCTTTCCAAACTCTTGTTTTAATCCATGTCCAAATTATTGATCTTGTCCTTGTGCAAATCCTTTCCTAATCCTGCTCCCACTTCCTTTCAAAATCCTTTCCTTCCTTGTCCTAAGTTCTGTCCTTGGTGTGTTCAAATCCTTGTTCTATAACTTGACCCATTTCTTGTCCTTATACTTTTTCCAATCTTGTCCCAAAGATTATTTTAGGTATGCCTTAATCTTTGTCCTTACCGTTGTCTAAGTCCTTGTCGAAGTCATCTTCCTAATTCTTGCCTTAATCCTTGTCCAATTCTATACTCTTATCTTTGTAAAATTTTGTTCCTACTTTTTATCTTAGTCCTGGTCCTTATCTTTGTCCAAATCCTTGCTCAAGGGAGACAAGGGAGGATTGTCTAATGATTGCTCTTATGCTTAACCAAATCCTTGTTTGAATTCTTGTCTTTATTTTAATTTTAATTTTTTTTTTAATATTTTTTAATTCTGCTAATGCATTTGTAGCATTCAGGTTACTTAAAGAGGTTCCCTAAGAGGCCTTATGACGCCATTAATTTTTTTTATTTTAAAAGTTTAAATGTAGTCCTATAAAATTTACCGTAGCGCCAACAGTCATGGAGTTATAATTCCATGCAACGTTTTTTTATTGTAGTTGCATTTTTACTGCATTAAGGCGGGTTGACTAGGTTGAGTCGTGGCTCCAAAATGTTTTTTTTTTCTTTAGTAATGAGGCTATAGAACCATTTTTTATTGTTAAGAAATTTAATTTTTTGTAGCACTCAGCGAGTAAAAACTCCATGCAAAACATTTTTACGCTACCTGACGACGTCAAATTTTTTTTTTGTCGTAAGACCAATTAAAAATTCTTAATTTTTGTGTTATTACATCTATCGCACCGCATATACACTCCAAATAATAATTCTATGCAACTCCATTGCATGATTGATGCATTTTGGATCTTGTAGCGAGGGAGTCGCAGTCTCATGACGGCATGAATATTTTGTCTATTTTTGTCATGAGTCATGAGTCATGACCAGTATGGGCACCACTACACTTAAAGCTTCTGTGTTGTTTCTATATTTGTCTTTTTTCTTTGATTTGTTGTTGCGTTTTGTGTTGCTACGTAAGCTTTTGCTCTCAATTCTTGCTCTCAGCGCTCCAAAGAGCGCTCTCTGCCCATAGCTGCTCATGAGGTTATCAACAGTGTTGCCAGAAATTTTTTGGGAAAAAGGCTAGATGGGCTTTAAAAAAGGGATAGAAAAGGCTAGATTTGTTTACATTATTTTTTACTCTGTGAATATACGTACGTATTTATATATTTACATACTATATGAATATGATATAAAACAATACCAAGAACAAAACATATTTGAAATTGATTAAAATTGAATTCGGCCTTTCAAGCTCAAATATATAATAAGTGTAAAAACCGTATTTTTTTGAGTTTTTCGGATTTCTTGCTTGCACTCAGCTCCTCAAACTCCATTAACCAGACGAAGCCCCATTGCTGGAACTGAAAGTACTTTCAGTATCCATCACCATCACAGTACTTTCAGATTAGAATCACCTATTTTCTAACTCATTTCTTGTATGAATTTAGAAACTTTATTGAAATATCTAGTAAATGGAAACTAGAATTGCAAAGAATATTTGTTTTTTCCATTTCCAGCTGAAATAACGTTTCATTTATGAAGTGCTGCCAAATATATTATTTTTAGAGTACAGGGTTGCACTGGGTCCATAACAGAGATCTACAACAAGTCAATTAAAAATCAAGTAACTTGAAAAAAATCATGTTTTGACTTGACTTGTAGAAACTTGATATGTTTCTAACCTACAAGCCACGACTAGCTTCTGAAAAACGAATCATAAGTCAGACTTGATTCTATTTTGTTTCTACTTTACCTTAATTGATAGAAAAAATCAAGCTTTCTGCTTTTCAAGTCTCAGCGACTGCCCTGCCGTAGAAAGCCACTGACGAGCGTCTACTTAAACTTTTCTATACAAAGTGGCGAAATTAATTAACCCCTACGGAGTGGTCGAAGGGAATAGGTCCCCTTGGGAAAAATTTTCATTTTGCAAAAGTAATGGGGGTCGGTCATACATATTAACCCTCTCCGGTCCTACTTAAAGCTCCCCTGTTCAGGTGCAGGAAATAAAAAAACCACAAAAAGAACACAAGCATTCTTCAATCCAATGCTTTAAAGTCAAACTGTATTCTTAACTCGAGAAACGAATTTGCACTGACGACACGAAGTTATTTCCTCGAACTTCGAAAACAGACTTGAAAACAAACGATTTGTAGGCAAAATAATTATTTTTTCCCTACATTTCAAGTTTCTACATTTCCAGTTTTCTACATTTGGCGACTTAATTCTTGCTGCCTATGATTCGCGGAAACTTGTTGTTTCCCTGCCTCGACTTGCAGGGAGTTGAAAAACTAAAGGAGCTTGAAACAACAAATGGATCCATTCATGCAGATCTCTGGCCAATACATCTTAAGCAATATATCAAAAAAGGCTAGAAAAGGCTAGAACGAAACAAAAAAAGGCTAAAAAAAGGCTAGAGGCTAGATGGTATTTTTCGAGGCTAGACGACAGAAAAAAAGGCTAGATCTAGCCTCAAAAAGGCTAGACTGGCAACACTGGTTATCAAAGATAGAGAGAGAAATTAAGTAAAAGCAACAACACCAACAATTCCACACAGCTTTAATTTTCGTTTGGGATGAAATAATGTGGAATGCGATAAGCAAAGAGAGAGAGAGCAGCAACAATTGTTTGCAAAACTTAAAGGGAGAGGGATTTTAACTACAGTAATGGGTATGAGAATGCAAAGATTTATTTTCAAATGAATTATCGCGTGGTATTTATATAATTTTTTTTTTGGTTCTTTTTTATTTTTCGGCACCTTTGCAGCCTTTCGAATATAACGTTCGAATGATATAAGTTCAATTCTTTTTTTTATTATAAATATTAAAAAAGTGTACGACAACATTTGATTTTGCGTATTTATATTTTAGATTTTTGCAAACACAATATCATTTAGGGAAAATTGTTATATTCCGTGCATTAATACAGGGAAAACTACGTTTTCGTAAATATCTCCAGAGAAAATATTTCTATTAATTATGGAACAAAACGTCGTTCAAGTGGCTGCCTCGGCTGGCCTCGCAGTAGCTTATTCTGTGACTCCAATTTTTCAAGACCTTGTTGATGGTTTCGGGCAGTAGCTCATGAATTGCTTGGATGATATTGACCTTAAGTGATTGAATCGTTTCCGGATTGTTGGATTACATCGATCCTTCACTGTTCCTCACCAAAAAAAAGTTCAAAGGGGTCAAATCGCAGCTCCGAGGCGGCCAATTGACATCACCAAGACCGCTGATAACACGATTTGGGAATTTGGTGCGCAGAAGATCGATTGTGGCATGGCCTGTGTGGCATGGCGCACCACCCTGTATGAACCAGAGGTTGTCCAAATTCATGTCTCCAATTTCAGTAAATAAAAGTCGGTTAACATGGCTCTGCAACGCCCACCGTTGACCGAAACTTTGTTCCCAGCCTCGTATTGGAAGAAAAATGGTCAAATGATGCCACCACAATCCACACCAAATTGTCACTCTCTGTGGTTGCATCGGCTTCGCGACAATAACATGCCGGTTTTCCGAGCCCCAAATGCGGCAATTTTATTTGTTAATGTAGCCGCCCAGATGAAAATGCGCCTCGCCAGAAAAGATGATTTTTCGCCCAAATTATCTTTTTTTCAAATAACGCACTGTTTGGGCTACACAACACTCACTTTGGAAATAAGTTTCCAATATTTCCTAACGTTGTTCAAGCGTAAAGCGACACATTTCTCTCCGCGGAGATATGATACAGACTTTATGTCAAAAGTTCGAACCGGAAACAGCTGTCAGTGTCAAAATAACCTATGATTTAAAAATAAACCACTAGATGGCATCCTGTATAATATAAAGTGTGAATATAAGGTGGATAGCTTCAGTGGTTTAACCGCGGTGGTCAGACATACATATGCATCAACGTTCTTATAGGTCTGCTTCCATACTCTTCTCAAATAAAGTTCGAGTAAAGTTCGAGCAAAAGAGAGTTATGTGCACACTGCTCCTGAAGCAACTTCAAGTTGACCTAAAATGGTAACGTAAACTGAATGTCTCCAAGTGTTTGTAATGCTTTTCTGATGAAATATCACTTTGAATTAAAATCCCAGCTGATTTCGTTTTGAAAATATCTCAATTTTTGCATTTTAACGTGATTGAACCACCTTGTACATTAGACAGCGCAATATATTCAAGTATAAAACTGTTTATATATGTATGTATGTATGTATATATATATATATATATATATATATATATATATATATATATATATATATAAGATACCTACGTGTGTGTGTGTGTGTGTGTGTAAAATATTGAGAATTGGGATATTGTTTCCACACCATCTACTGAGATAAATATCGCGGCGCGTTTTTTTTTTTAAAGTGGTATCCCCTGTAGGCCTATTCCACTATCCCGTCCCGTCCATAAATTACGTAATCACTTTTATACTTAAATTGGGTCAAATTGGACAGCCTCTAAGAAATATACATCTATCATTTATAACAAATGTTGCGAAGTAAATGTCACTGCAGTATTTTTTAAGCGACTTGAGTATGATGAATCTTCAGTAAGATTAATTTTCAATCTCTCCCAAAACTTGTTAAATTCCCTGTGAATCGACTCTCCAGCCTGCTCCGACTACAATCCCAAACCATCTCAGTCTAGTTTTATAATAGCATCCTTCAAATGATCTAATATAATATGTATTTTTATCGTCTGCGAGACACCAGTTCTCTCAATGGCTTTGCGAAAAGTTATCAAATTTTTATCTAAATCGGATAAATCGGTTTTTTTGGTTATAAAACAAGAATCTACAATTTTATTCATTGTCCGAAAAGCACACTCAAAGGGCTTCAAGACATAAGGTCCAACCGTTTCATAAATATCGGGGTCATTAAGTTTTGCAGATTCCTTTAAAAGTTGTCTGCATGCATTGCCTTCAAAGATCTCTCCTTGATCATTTTTAGCCATTAATTTCAACTTTGTGGCCCAAATCAATGTTTTTTCCCGCCCAACAAGAGGTAGGATACCACTCCAAAACAAATGATTGACAAAGCCCTGCAAAAGATGAAGTTCGGGAAGTTGTGGTCGGAGCAGGCTGGAGAGTCGATTCACAGGGAATTTAACAAGTTTTGGGAGCGATTTAAAATTAATCTTATCGAAGATTCTTCACACTCAAGTCGCTTAAAAAATGCTGCAGTGACATTTACTTCGCAACATTTGTAATAAATGATAGATGTATATAGCCCAAGTCAAATTTATTTACACTTTCAGAAGAAATAGATTAAAGAAAGCGCTTGCCTTTTTTGTTGTTTGCATAATTCGCAAAGAAATTTTTGGTTGTTGTATTCTTTGTAGTATGCAAAGTAAAGAAAACATGTTTTAAAACACCTAACGAAAAATATCATTAAAAAAAACTATCAAAATATAACTATTCTCTGCCCTATACAGTTTTTGCACAATGTTTTGTGGACTGATGAGTCTTCCTGTAAATTCGAGTAGTCTTTTGGAAAAACATTCATGTATCTTCCTTAAATCCTAAAAAGTACGGTCGTGCAGCACTTATGTTTGTAAATAATTGTGTTTATTGACTCCAAGAAAGGCTGTGTAAATACTTCTGACGCCAGAGAAAAACATTTAAAAATATTAGCGATGTGTAAATAGTTTTGACTATGGCTGAATTTCTGAGAGGCTGTCCAATTTGACTCAATTTAAGTATAAAAGTGATTACGTAATTTATGGACGGGACGGGATAGTGGAATAAGTCTACAAGGGATACCACTTAAAAAAAAAACGCGCCGCGATATTTATCTCCGTAGATGGTGTGGAAACAATATCCCAATTCTCAATATTTTACACGCATACACACACACAAACACACACGTAGGTATAATATATATATAAATGTATACAAACATACATACATCCATACATATATAAACACTTTTATACTTGAATATATTGCGCTGTCTAATGTACAAGGTGGTTCAATCACGTGAAAATGCAAAAATTGAGATATTTTTAAAACGAAATCAGCTGGGATTTTAATTCAAAGTGATATTTCATCAGAAAAGCATTACAAACACTTGGAGACATTCAGTTTACGTTGCCATTTTAGGTCAACTTGAAGTTGCTTCAGGAGCAGTGTGTGTGATTATCTGTCAAAATGAGAAAATTTATCAAAAAGTACGGAAACGACTTCAAGTAAAGTTCAAGCACAACAGCTGTTCTTTAACAATTGAAATTAAATATAAATTGAATTTGTTGAATGGTTTATTTAAAAGAATGGAAAATTCAAAGAAGTTGCACGTGAATTGTTCTCTAGGGACCTTTGGCTTAAATTTGCGTTCATTTTGCATATTTTAACTTTATCTTTATTAATTTTCTAACGAATTTCAATCAGCTGTTCGAAGCTCGACATTTGTGCTTGAAGAAATTTTTCAAGTAAAGTTCAAACAAAGTTCGAATAATGGAGAGTGAAACGAGTACGGAAACAGAAGATAATAAAAATTTGCTTGGGAGAAACTGAAAACTCAAAATAATTTTTATGGCTTCGGCTTGTTTGAGGAGATAGGCGTGGTTTTTATTTAATTTATCCTAATTTCCGATTCATTGAACGTTTTAAATAACAATGCGTAAAGGGAAAATTCCCAGTCAATACATTACTTTTTGTTGAATTAATGAAGGCTTTGCTACTTTGACGACGTATTTTTGTACGGAATGTGGAAGTGGTGTGGCGTCCGTGGCGTAGTTGGTTAAAGTGCGTGGCCGCTATGTCAACGAACTTTGGAGACCCAGGTTCGAACCCCAGCAGCGACAGAAAATTATTTGAAGGCCGCCACCTCACTGCAGACAATGGCAAACCTCAGAGAGTAATCAAAATGCAATGTAAAGCTTCTTGAGAACGAGAACATTCAGTTCATCGCCGTTCGGAGTCAGCGTTAAGCAATTAGGTCCTGTTCTCGGTCAATTGCGTACAAACTGAATAACACGCACAACACAATTGATCATAAGAAGCTAGGTCAAAGTCCTTTCAAGGGCTGAAATGGCCAGTTATTTGTTTATTTTGGTTTTAAGTGGTTGCCATTCGATTTTGACAAAGTCCAAATTAAATTTATTTGTTATCAAAACAAAATCTCATAGCTTCAAATGCTTAAGTCATTTATTTTGGTGGAATTTTTAGAGACTGTACCATTTTGATGTAGTCAGTTTGTGTGGGAGGTAGGTGTGGTATGACAAATTTTGGCAAATTTCAAACAAAGAGTGTTTATTTGAAATCGAAGCTTATGTGCATAATTGCTAGGGTTTAGATTGATTTTTCTGGGATTTTGATTTGATTTTACCATTTTGATGACGTCACTTTGTATGGGAGGTAGTTTTGGTTTTCATCCGGTTTGGCTAATTTTCGAACTTGATCTTCCTTTTTTAAAAATAGCATATAAATTAAGTTTTATTATTATTACGACCCAACTGGTGATGATGATCAAGAAAATATTTACTTTCCTATATTAACCAAGCCTCCAAATGGGCGTTATAAGCGAAGTGACAAACTGATATAAAAGTTCCATGAACATGTCCATTTTTTGTTGCCCTTTATTCTGAATCAAGGGCCCCTAGTGAAAAGCGGCCCGAGCAAAATAACACTGCTGGTCCACACTCTAATAGCGACTGCCTATATATTTCTATATACATACATGACTGAGAGAAACTCCTGGTAGGATATATGTTGGTGTGAACTACATCAAACGAACTCGAAATGAGTAAGTGTAGCGCGTAAAAAGGAGAGTTTTATACGGAAATAAAATCAATATCCTTGCTGAGCGACGGAACAGCAACAGCAACAAAGGCCATTTAATGAAAATTTTGCTACACACGACATGCACAAACACACACACGCCAATATAACCAACCAACACCTGTTAACAGTTATTAACAAACTTCAGCATAAACGACGCAGAAGATTGGTGGGTGTTGGACGGGCGTAAAAGGTACAAGAGGTTAAAGAAGAAATGACAGGTTGGCATACAGCAGTTGGGGTGAAGTTCTGTTGGCGAGTTGTTGCTGTTGTTGTTGTTGTTGTTGTTTTTGTTGTTGTTGCTGTTGTTGGCATCGGAGAAACCAGCTGCTATTGTTGATTTTCAATTAAATTCAATGTACATCAACCGTTAAAAAAACATATTAAACGACTTATTTTTTATGTTCTAAAAGGATATCAAAACTCATTGTCATGAAAAATATTTATGAAAAATGATACGAAATTGAATTAAAATGAATTTGGGAATAAAACATAAAAAAAACAGTCAAATATGCGAATAATGGTTAAGGTTTCGGAACACCAAAAAAAAGTCGCAAAAAGGTATAAGGCAGGAAACTAAAACGAAGCACTCCCTTGGGATAAGACTTAGCAACAGGCTCTGCGTCTAAGAGCACAGCACAGTTAAAAGAAAAATTCATAATGCAAGATTTAGAAAAAATGCAAACTTATGAGGTAACCTATATTATGCGAGGGTTCATTGAAGTGGTAATTAAAATCAGAGTATTAATAACAGTTACAGTGGGAGTTTGGAATGAAGAGAAGGTTTTATTAAAAACGAAATTAAAAAAAAAAAAATAAACTTTGCTTGTGGTTTCCGCTAGGGGGGAGTGTAGAAAATCATACACCTGTAAGCTCGTAATACAGATTATTGCATCTTTTTTCTTATTGGGAATACAAAACCTTAAAGGGTAAAAATTAATTTCTTCGGAAATAATTTTCATAAAGGAAAACTATACATTAAGAATATTTGGCTATACATTTACAATGGCTTTTCAGAGAAAAATTTTATATGAGAAAACAATTCACAGGCCTACCCAGCGTATGAAGCGTCTGTTCGATCCAATTATCGAAAATCGAAAGTGAAATTAAATTACATTTTCGCAACTTCTGATCGGAATCGTTTTTTTTTTTTATATTTTGCGATTGTTCTATCAAAAATGATTTTCCTTAAAATGTACTTTGTAACAAGATTCGATTCCAGAAAATTTCCTAATTTTAAGAAGAAAAAAGAGGTATGTATCGTGGACACACCAGTAGGTTCTGACTTAACAGAATGTCTTCACCCTTATTCTTGTGCATACTCCTTCTTTGTGCGCAAACTTGTTCCCATCCTTAACCTTACTAAACTTACTTACTTACTTACTTATCTGGTTCTTACAACCGTTGGTCGGTTGTGGCCTCGTAAAATTTTCCATTTCTGTTTTGCGATTGCTGGCGCCATGACATTCTGTTATTTGGTCGTTAAAGGGTTAAACAAATTTTCTTTAGGTGAGAACAGTTTTTACACATTTGAGCTCCAGTCGAAAATGAACACAATTAATCTCATGGTTCTTTCAAGTCATCTTTTCTTTCTTTTTGCTAAAGAAGAAAATTGCATAAAAATGAACAACACGTTAAAGGGTTAATGATGAATTTTTATTAAGTTGAAAATAATTCCTTAAAACATATTTTAAGGATTCAAACTTAGTTTCTTAAAAAAAAAGTATTTCTATACATGCTATAAGGCTTGTAAAAGTCTAAACTTCCAAGTGTAGGGTACATAAATTTATGAGCGAAAAAAAGTGAAAAGGTACTGCCAACTATTCTTTAATGTTTTCTAAATAAAATATCAAAAATTGGTGCTTCTCCGTCTAACCGTTTAGACGTTACAGCTTTTTTAAAGCGATGCGAGCGTTTTTATCATCTTTTTCCCAACGTGCGCCAGTTGGAGACACCAAGCTTGGTCAGGTTATCCAACACTTGAGCCTTCCAACGAAAATGTGGGCGTCCTCTTCTGCGTTGACCACCACCGGGTACCGAATCGAGTATTTTTTTCGCTGGAGCGTCGTTTTCCATTCGCTCGACATGACCTAGCCAGCGCAGCCGCTCGATTTTAATGCGCTAAACTATGTCGATGTCAGCGTACAGGTCATACAGCTCGTGGTTCCATCGAATTCGGTACTCGCCATTGACGCAGATTGGACCGAAGATCTTACGAAGGATCTTTCTCTCGAAGGCTCCCAAAGTATTTTCATCGGAAATGCCCAACGTCCAGGTTTGTGCTGCATATAATAGCACGGGCATGATTAATGGCTTATGTTCGTTGTGGGCTCTGCTTCTCAGCCTGCTTCTTGCCTACTCAGCCCGAAGTAACACCTGTTGGCAACAGTTAACCTTTGTTTTATCTCAATACTTACATCGTTGAAAGAGTTTTAATTTTATCCCAGGTAGACGAAGTCCTTAACAATCTTGAAGGAGATTTTGTCAACAGTGAAGTGGTTTCCAATACGCTGGGACCATTTATTTGTTGACACCAGGTATTTCGTCTTATCAGCGTTCACTGCAAGACCCATTCGACTCGACTCTTTCACTAATCTGGAGAATGCTGCACTGACTTCGCGCGTATTATGGCCAATGATATCGATATCATCACCATACGCCAGCAGCATAATACTTTTGTAGGATATCGTGCCACTGCGTCTCAAATCAGCAGCTCGGATGATCTTCTCCATTATTAGATTAAAAAAGTCGCACGATAAGGAATCACCTTGTCTGAAACCTCGTTTGGTATCGAATGGAGGAGTGAGATCTTTCCCGATTTTAACTGTGCTGCTCAGTGTCATTCTCCAAAGACGGATGAGCTTTGCAGGTATACCAAATTCAGGCATGGTGGAATATAGATGATTCCTTATTGGATTGTCGAAGGCGGCTTTGCTATCGACAAAAAGATGGTGTGTGTCGATTTGTTTTTCTAGGGTCTTCTCCAAGATTTGTCTTAACGTAAATATCTGGTCTATGGTGGATTTGCCAGGTCTAAAGCCACACTGATAAGGTCCAATCAGCTGGTTTACGATGGGCTTCAGTCTTTCACATAATACGCTCATCCCACGGTAGTTGGCGCAAATTGTGGGATCGTCTTTCTTGTGGATTGGGCAGAGCACACTGAGGTTCCAATCATTTGGAATGCATTCTTCCGACCATATTCTGCATAAAACCTCATCAGTGCATTTAAATAGAGCTTCGCCTCCATTCTTAAAGAGCTCAGCAGGTAAGCCATCGGCCCCTGCGGCTTTGTTGTTTTTAAGCCGAGCTATAGCTTTCAAGACTTTACTATGGTCGGGCAGCGGATCTTTAACGCAGTCGTCCACAGTTGAGGTTGCCGGTATATCATCTCTATTGATGGGATTGTTGTCTTCGTCACCATTCAGAAGCCTACAGAAGTGTTCCCTCCACATCATCAGTATATTCTGGATATCTGTCACTAGATTCCCATTTTCATCCTTGCAGGAAGAGGCCCCGGTCTTGAAACCATCGGCCAGGCGTCTTATTTTTTCGAAAAATTTTCGGACCTCATTCCTGTTACCATGCATTTCAATTTTCTCGCACTCTCGCGTTTCAGCTTCTATTTTCTTTCGCCAGAAAATGCGTCTCTCTTCCCTCCTCTTCTCTTTGTATCGCTCTTTAGCAGCACGCGTTACAACCGACTGCAGGGTGGCTTTGTAGGCGGCGTCTTTTTCTGCAGTGGCGTCGCGACACTCCTGGTCGTGCCAATGGTTTCGGCGAGGGCGGTAATAGCCAATCACCTCTTCGGCAGCCGTACGCATAGAGTGGGAAATATTATTCCATCGGAGGAGCGCTTGCTGAAGCAAGAGTGAGAGTCGAGTAGCGAAGTCTTCGGCTGTTCGTTTTGATTGCAGCTTTTCAACGTCTAGCTTTCTCTGCGCTGGATTGCTCGCATTCTTGGTTGCGCACAGACGTGTACGGATCTTGGCTGCAACGAAATAATGATTCGAGTCTAAATTGGCACCACGGATCGTGCGTACATCTAAAACTCTGGAAGAGTGCCTTCTGTCAATTAAAACGTGATCGAACTCTTTTTTGTCCTTTTTGTCTAAACTCTTGATTTAATCCATGCTCAAATGTCGGACCCTATCCTTATTCAAATCTATTTCTTAATCCTTATCCCACTTCTTTTCCCAACCTTTGACCTTAACCTTATCCTTACTACCTCCAAATCAGTGTTCCATTCCTTGACCTTATCTTTTTCTCATTATTGTAGAAAATGTTTTTATGTGTGTCGTAGTCCTTTTCCAATTCCTGTCCGATTTATTATCCTAGTCCTTGTCCAATTCCATGTTCCAATGTTATTTAAATCTATATCTCTCTCTTTATCTTATTCCAGGTCCTAATCGAGGTCCAAATCTTTATCCTTCTCTCTATCTTATTCCTGGTCCTAATCGTTGTCCAAATCTTTTTCCTTATCCTTTTTCTTATCCTTGTACTTACATTTGTCCTTATTTTAATTAAATTTTTGTTTTATTTTTTTGCTTTATTTTTGCTTTTTCTAATACATTTGGATAATATTATTTTGCATTTAGTTTAATTTAACCCTTTGACCACCATTGGGACAACGGTGACCCTTTTACTTTTGAATTTTTCCTGGAAAACTATGCAATCGATTTTTTTACAAGATATCATTCAAAAGGGAATGAATATGGCTTCCAAAAAGTACTTAACTCTCAAAGGTAGATTCATTCCTTTGCCTACCAGACTGCGCCAAAGTAAAAAAATCTTTACTTCCTCTTGCTGCAATATTTTGGGGGTTGGAGGAGCTATAGGTATAAAATTTTTGTAGAAGTTGCGAAAAAAAAACGAAAAAAGATAGTTCACCTCGACTATCCACGTGGCAACCAAATCTGACGGGACCTACTATATGTCCCTATGGTCATCAACGGTAAAAATCTATGGCATATTTCATATTTCAAATGAATCATTATTCGACGTAAATATTTTGTTGTAACCAATCAAAGCGATCGCAGAAAAGACGCAGGTAGAATTTGGTCATTGATTTGCGATCGTGTTCATAGTAGAACTGAAATGAAATAACAAAATCAAAAACAGTTTATTTTTCTTTCCAATGGTGGTACTTTAACCTCTCTACGACTCAGAAAGATATTTTCAAAACAGGTCAAAATTTCGTTAAAAATTCCCAACAATTCTAATACCTGGTCCTCCTTATTAATTACGGAGTAATGTTTGACATCGAATGAAAGATTAGATTTTTTGGATTAGATGTAACCTATTTTGTGAATAGCTTGAACCAATAGTCGGATGCCAAAGGTTATTTAACCGGCCACCATTTGAAAGGTTATTTTTTAAACTTTCATTGGATGCCAAACATTACACCGTAGCAAATGAAGAAGGATATTAGATTTTTTGGGATTTTTTAACGGTATTTTGAACTATTTTGGTAATATCTCCTAAACCAATATTCATATAGAGGTCAAAGTACCACCATTGCAAAAGTTCTTTTTTAAACTTTTATTGGTTAAATTAGATTAAAAACAACGAGTTCTCATTGTTTCATACATTTTTACCGTCGACGACCATTGGGACATATAGGTTCCATGGTTTTTCACACCTTTACAGGTAAAGAAAAAAAATTGTTATTCGCGTTACCATTGTTGAGTAATTTGAGGTTACTTTGATTTGCGAATTTCCCAGCGATTCAGGAGCGGTCGTCAACAGATTAAGAGGTACCCTAAGAGGCTTCATGATGGCATTATTTTTTTTTTTATTTCTATCATGTAAACGAAAACCTCAGCTTTACTATCGTTCACTAAAATTTCACATTTCTACAACATTGCATACTCGTTGCGTAAGATTCTACTACCGCGACCTGACGCGGTCATTATTAATTTTTTATTTTTGTCATGAGGCCAAGTCCATAAGACCTTTATATTCGGTTGAAGCCATTTACTCTATCTAGTATATTTATACTCACCGAGTAATAATTCCATGCAACGCCGTTACGTTATTGCTGCATTATCAATCTTGCGCGGCTCCTGCCGTCATGAATTTTTTGTCTAAATTTTTCATGAGGGCTAAGAACTAGCCTTTACAAGCGTTTAATTATTTTCCATGATAAACATGTACAGTTTCGTTGCTTAGGCTCTCTCTGCGTCCTGTCTAAGCAACGTTACTTATTTTTGTCAAAAAGTCAAAGGATTAACCCTAACGAATACTGTAGTATCATTACTTTTATCATACAATACCTTAACTCATCGAGTAAAAGTTTCATGAAATTCCGATGCATTTTGGAAAAATTCTTTTTGCAACTTTTTCCGATATCTGTGCGGTAAAACATTGCACGTAAACTTGTCACGTCAAAATAAAAATTGGTTAATGTTGCACTTTGGCATTCTGCAAACATTTTTTTCAGATTATATAATCAGGAATAATAAATTTCTCAACTACAACATTGGTGTGCTAATTCCCAAAAATAGCAGCAAAATCAAGTGATTAAAAATTTATTTATTGTATACCTGTATTTATTAAAACCTCAGGCAAACACATTATTTCAATTAAATATGAAATGTTTCAGTTTCAATTTTATTGATGATATATTCTTGCTTTAAATATTTTAACCACAGCGTAAATGCTGCCCGACGGGCATTAATTTTAAATACTTGTGTTCATACTTTAAGAAAATATTTCAACAACAGCTGTATAATTAAAGCTGAAATTTTATCAAAGCAACTTAAAATCACCATGATGCTCGAGTGTAGGCTCCCCTGAGACCCCAAACTGCTAGAATTGCCGATGGGATCAAAGGATTTGTCATTAAATATGAATGGATTTAATTGATCGATTTTAACAAATGATGCCAAGGATAGAAAGCAGATAATTTAATCCTTTGCCAGTAACCCCGCTGCTCATCAAAAGCAACAGTTCTAAGAGCATGCAGCGAGGAGTATCCACTCACCCTGGAGTGCTGAAAACAAGCTCAAGCTTTTGGCTGTAATGTTGTCATTATGTTGTAGCTGAACAAGCAGAACTTGTCCCAGCTTATAAGGGACAGATTGTGCTAGCAGCAGGTAGATACAATGATGATTGACAGGAAGCTGATTATATGGCTTGATTGCTGGGTTGCTTTATATTTGCGCTTAGTTAAGTTCTTCGACTGTACAAATGACAGACAATAGCTACAAAGCGATGCAAATGATAAAAAGTCAAAGTAGGATGGTTAAAAGGATCGTAAAACAAAGAATAAAAAAACTCGAAGTCATTATGATGCGTACATAAAAAGCTAAATTATTTTTGTAATGTTAGGTAAGTAAAAGAACATGGAAAGATAAATAAGAATAAAAAGTTTTATGGCAACCGACACAGAAACAACCTGCATAATTAGTTGAAGGAATTTTTCTTTTATCAGTCGTTTTATTTAATTTGAAGGTTGGAAGGAAGCTTTTAAATATTGATTTTTGTACAGTTTTTTATAAGAGTTGGGCACTGTTAAGACTTTTTCCCTAATTTAGTTTTAGAATATTATAAAGGACTCCTTTATCAACTTCGAAAAATAAGTTACATGATTGAAAGTGGAATTTAGTGCCCATATTCTTAAATGCTAACATTTTTAAACCAAATGGCTCGTTACTTTAAAAATATGGGCAATTAAGGTTTTTCATTATATACATTGTGGCAGCCTCGAGGTCTTTAGTTCGAATCACACATCTGACACAGAATATTTTGTTTGATTGAAATTCATTTTTATCATCGGTTGTTAACGCTGCAGACAATAGCAAACCTCAAAGTGTATGTACGATGGTAATCCCAAAAGTACCCAACCTAACAAATAAAAAATACTCAAAATTTGAATAAAATTGTATATTTATTTCTCTACATAGTCTCCTTTTAGCTTAATGTACTTTTCCCAACGATGTACAATGTTGCGTTTCATACAAGTTAGACGGAGAAAATTATTATGTGGATTTTTTTAGTATTTTTCGTTGTTTAATGTATAAAAAAGTAAATAAAAAGTATTTAAAAAATTTTGGAAAAGTGGGCGTGGCAGCTCCCATACAACTTAAACACATTTTGTGATATATTTTAGAAACAAAATAAACCATAGTATCGAAATCAAAGATAGACGTCATTTATGTGATTACTAAACAATTTTCAAAATTAAGGCGTAATTGGACTAGTGGGCGTGTCAGCTCCCATACAACTTAAACACATTTTGTGATATGTTTTAGAAACAAAATAAGCTATAGTATCGAAATCAAAGATAGACGTCATTTATGTGATTACTAAACAATTTTCAAAATTAAGGCGTAATTGGACTAGTGGGCGTGTCAGCTCCCATACAACTTAAACACATATTTTGGGCTTAATCTTAGAAACGAAATAAGCTACAATTACGAAACCGAAGCCATACGTCAAATATATGATTATTAAACATTTCTTACTTACCCTTACCCTTTTCTTACCCTGCTCTCGAAAAAAACAAAAGGTTTTATTTGTATTTTTTTATTAAACGTTATAAAATTCAAGTATTTTCTTTTAAATACAAGTTGTTAAGGTCCAATTGTTTTCTCTTTTTTTAGCTTTGAACCAAGGATTTCAGGTGGAATATCTATTCAGTCAAGTCTGCCTTGGTTCGAAATGGGGTGATAGATTAGTGGGAAGGAAAGGGCAATCAAGTGAAACACGTGTAGGATGTTCTAATTTGAAGACAAGACATTAGACACTTGACATTCTCAAGACATGTGAATTTGAATCAGAGGCAAGTGTTATGCCTTTACTTCAGTCAATTCAAGTTATAAAGCAATCTCATCTACCATAAACTTCTCTACCATCAACTATGTACATTGTACAACTTCAAGTCGTACATATTGATGAATTTTCTATTTCAGTTGATTAGAAATGAGGAAAGAAAATTGCAAATGCGAAACGTTTTAAAGCGAAGGTCCATAGCCTGGCCGGGAATCGAACCCGGGTCCTCTGGGGTAGCGGTCGAACACGCTACCTACTCAACTACCGAGTGTCGAAAATATCGCTGCCGTTCAAGCGTCCGTGGCAAATCATACAAATCAGTCAATTCCCCGGCGTTCTCAACAGTTAGGCATCGCCCAGACCACTTTATGGCGAATTTTGCGTAAGGATCTTGGTTTACACCCATACAAGATTAAGCTGACTCAAGAATTGAAGCCGATGGCACATTTGAAGCGATGCACAGTGCGTTTTTTTTCAATTTTAGGATGACATTTGCAATTATCTCAAAAACTATAAAAGCTAGAGACATGAAATTTTGTACCAATACTTTTTATACCAAATAAAGTAATTTGACCATAGTAATTTGAAATAAAGAAATTATAATTATAGGTCTTCCCACACAAGGCCTCTTTACATGGGAAGTATGCATGCTTTTACATAAACCTCCCAAAATGATTCTGTATCTTTAAAATAAAATAGATTAAAAAATTTCATTTTAAAAACCAAAAATATATTACTAGTAATGATCTTCCACTGGGCTGAAGTTAAAATACTCCCAGGGCCGAACCAAAGTATAATCAAAGACTTAAGCAGCCAATAAAATGTTTATCTGTAAAAACTTTTTCGTCATAGTTTTAAAGGAAAACATTCGCGTTTGTTTTTTGACTAAGTCACTTTGTATGGTAGGTAGGCGTGGTTTCATACTCAGAGTGCATATTGAATATTTAAGCTTATTTGCAAAATTTCAAGTCCATATATTAATTTTTGTGGAATTCTAAGAGATTTTACCTTTTTGATAAAGTCACTTTGTATGAAAGGTAGGCGTTGTTTTCATTTGATTTGGCTCATTTTTTGACTTGATATTTATTTTTTGTATACAAGTTTAAGTATCGAATTTCGTGATGATAGCTTAAAAATTGCGCCTGTAATCGTCTTGAAAACAAGTGCGCTTTTTTTTGCAAAATTTGATTTTTAAGACTTTTTCAAATGAAGTGGTTTTTCTTAGTGACAGCTAGCAGGTTTCCACAAAAACAGAAGGTAGAAGTACCATATTTCATGATAGTTATAGCCTTTGACTTTAATAATGCTATATTAGCTAGATATTTTCTACTAAATTTTACTTAAATTTTCATTTCTTGAAAAATTTGCAGTCATATTTTACTTATTTTATTTATTAATATTTTGTATTGTATTTTGGCATTGATATTAATGTAATGTATTACATTAAATGCTGGTTAAGACATAAAAAATCCAAGAAACAAAATCTTGAAATATACTTTGTGCTCGAAGTTATTATTGTTTAAAAATTACTTTCTTTTGTTGAGTTTTATTGAGCCTTTTTTTGTTAAAAATGTTTCAACTTTGACGAATTTTATAAAAAAAAACCATGCAATACATCAAGTTTCCAATATCACATTCATAATATATGATTTATAATCTGACGAATGAAATTATTTTTTTATAAAATTTAAAAAAAACCCAAATGTCATCCTAAAATCGAAAAAAACGCACTGTGCGACGTACGTTCTCCGATTGTGCTCTGGAAAAGATGCGCGAAGATGATGAATTTCATCGCAAATTCATCTTCGGTGACGAAGCTCATTTTTGGCTCAATGGGTTCGTCAATAAGCAAAATATGCGTTATTGGTCGGGTGAAAATCCACATGTGCTTCATGATCACCACTTCATCCACAAAAAATAACTGTTTGGTGCGGTTTGATTATGCGGATTATTTTTGGACCGAATTGGAAGATATGGACTTGGACGACATGTGGTTCCAACCAACGCTGTAGATATGAGGGGTTCTGGGGGTTCAAACTGCCCCCACTTAGCAATCCAGAATATTTTTCTATATTAAATAAAAACGCAAATATTCCAAAATATTTAATTTTGCCATATTATGTGTGAAGATGAATTGCAAATTGTTATATTAAGATATTAAGTTAAATATAATATAATACATAATTTTATTTTAGTTCATTAATCTCCCCCCTTATGAAATACCTATCTACGGCGCTGATTCCAACAGGAGGGTGCCACAAGCCACACAGTACACGTTTCAGTCGATTTATTGAAGAGTAAGTTTGATGAGCGTGTTATCTCAAGAAATGGGCCAGTCGATTGGCCGCTTCGTTCGTACGATTTAACGCCTCTAGACTATTTTCTTTGGGGCAACGTCAAGTCATTGGTCTATGCCAACAAGCCGACGACGTTGGAAGAGCTCAGAGCCAACATTGAATGCGAAATAGCGGCCGTTTCGGCCGAAATGTGTGGCCGAGTCATCGAAAATTGGGTACAACGAATCGACCGCTGCATACGTGCCCGCGGTGGCCATATGAACGAAGTCGAGTTCCATTCATAAATGTTTTGATTGTACTTCATGCCGATAATAAAGTTTTTGAAATATCTCAAATGGTTTGCGTTTTATTTAAAAAAAAATTTCTCAATTCCTTAATGAAAAACCCTTTACATAACTATGATGTGAAGTAATGAGCAGCCCATTCTTTTTTGATTATGAAAAAAGACACCATAATCTTATGAATATAAAAATTTGAAAGCTAGATTTTCCAAAATATTTAAAAATAAAAAGTTTTTACCTTAAAAAAATATATTTCTTTTAAATATACAAGAAAATATATAAATAATGGATAAAATATTTGTTGGTGTAAGAAACTAATATAAATACTGTAGCGTTTACAACAAGTGCTCTACGGTTTCTGTGCAGTTCTGCATTCAGGAGTTATGCCATTTTAAAGAAAGTGGGAAATCTTGATGTAGGCAAGCGAAAAGGCTAATTTTCCCATACAAATTATTGTAACTTTGGTTCCACACCAGTGGCGTTCCTAGGCTTGGTGACACCCGGGGCGAATACTAATGGTGTCACCCCTATAAAAAATGTCTAAATGCAAAAAGAAACCAATTCGATGAGATTAAGTGTTTTTATTATTATCTTTATGTTTTCCGAAAAAAAAACAAACAACATATGACAAACAATAAAAATTTGTAAAAAACAGATTAATAAAGACTTTTTAACAAAGCAAAAACCGACTTGAAAATCACTACAAAGTAAAAAATAATTTTAAATAACTTTTCCCATTCATTTCTTGGTCATATTTTAAAAGCTATTTATATGTATTATAATATTGGAAATCTTATCATTTTCATTTTTTATATTTTGTTTTATTATCATCAATATATTAATTGCTTTATGTACATAAAAGCTTTGAAGTCGGCGCTTATCTTACTATGTCGAAATCTTTTTATTTTAATTTTTTCTAATTTATCATAAAAATATTATTAACTTTATGAATATAAAAGCTTCTTAGCGATTTTTTTTCTTTCAGTTGGCAATTTTTGAGTACGCTGAATGTAGCCAATGTGTTCCATGCATTATTTGTGTAGCTGTTACACACTATGTCATATTCAATATGAGCTTTACAAGCTCACCCAAACCAGTTTAGTGAGAATTTTAATGTGTACAAAGCTTTTAAAATTACTACAGTGTCACCAAGGCACCAAATAGTGCACGGATGGTAAAATATCATGATTGTGTGTCAAAGCTGAGCGCCGACTTCAAAGATTTTATGTTCATTAAGCAATTAATATATTGATGACAATAAAACAAAATAGAAAAAATGAAAATGACAAGATTTCCAATATTATAATACATATAAATAGCTTTTAAAATATGACCAAGAAATGAATGGGAAAAGTTATTTAAAATTATATTTTACTTTGTAGTGATTTTGAAGTCGGTTGTTTTATTGTTAAAAAGTTTTTATTTCTTCCTTTTTAGAGAATATGAAATATTTTATGTAATAGTATTCATAAGGAAAATTTCAAACATGAAATTTTGTTCTTAAAAAATTTATTTTATTAATTCCTGAAAGTTTGTTGGTTATTTTCCATTTAATTTTCTTTACAATTTTTAGTACCACGGCCCACTTTATTTACCGTACCTTATAATGATTCTACCTAGCCAAACTTCAGTTTCCAAGCATCAATATTAACCGTAATATAGTACTTTCCTTAAAGTGACACATCCTGTGTACAATCCCGCTCACTTTTTTAATGATTCTACCTACCCACCTACCTGCATACCAAATATTAGTACGCTAGTGTCAATATTAACTAAGATATAGTATTTTTATAATATTGGCACGCCCCTTTGTCCCACGCCCACTTTTTTGGCCGTAATTTGTAGTAACTGTACCTACCCATGTACTAAATTTCAGAACCTTAGTGTCAATATTATTCGATATATAGTGTGTTTTTAATATTGCCACACCATTTTGTCGAATAACGCCCACTTTCTTTACCGTAATTTTTAAAAATTGTGTCTACCCCTGTATTAAATTTCAGTTCCCTAGTGTCAATACTATTTGAGATACAGTGTTTTATAATATGACCACACCCCTTTGTCAAATAACGCCCACTTTATTGACCGTAATTTGTAATAATTGTGCCTAACCCAGTATTTTTACTGTAAATTTCAGTACCCTAGTGTCGGTATTAACTGAACTACAGTGTTTTTCTTATATTGACACGCCCCTTTGTCGAATATCGCCCACTTTTTTAAAAAAGGACCTCCGCGTTCATGGTATCTATCTGTTGACAAAAAATTACGGAAATCGGGCGAGTTCTTTAGGAGTTATCGATGTACATACATTTAAAAAAAAAAAAAAGCGGACAAACCAACGAACTTGAGAACCTCCTCCTTTTTGAAGTCGGTTAAAAATATTACATTTTCAGGTGTTAACATATGAGATATGTAGGCATAAGGTAAATAAAAAAGAAAACTTATTAACTTCGAAGTCTTAAAAACTGACGGAACAAAAACATTACATTTTCAGGTAAATATTTGTATCTTATTAATGGCGTTGTCTTAAAAACTAACTTTTCTTAGTTTAAGAGCTGCAAAATTTGAAACAACCTCATCGAAATCAATATTACTTGCAAGCTCGTTTTCAATGGATAAAATAGCAAGATCGGAAAGTCTTGCCTGTCCCATGGAAGGCCTTAAATAAGTCTTAATTAATTTTAGCTTTGAAAAACTCCTTTCGCATGAAGCTACTGATACACGAATTGTTAGAAATAATTTCAATGCGACAAAATGGGACACACATTTTTTAACGTAATGTATTTGTACCTTTTTCTTTCTGTTTGAGAAATAAAAACAAATATCGAAATGGTGTCACCCCTAAAATGGTGGTACCCGGGGTCTGACTAGTTTCATCAATGGTTATGAATCCACGCTAAAACTCTGCTTTATTTTTGAGAAAGTTCGCCAAACACTCGATTAAAATATCTTCACGACGCTGTTTTTGTTCCATTGTGAGTACCTAATCGCGACACCCATCTTGCAGACTACTTTCTCATGTCCAAATTTTCAGTTAATATGCGATGTACAGCACTTTTTGAAATACCCAATCATGTCTGCTATCTTGCGCCCTTTCAGTCGACAGTGATCCTATACCATTTAGTGGATTTTCTTCACCATTAGAAACCTTACAGTTGCCACCTTTTCAGAGTTGTACAGAGTTTAAAAAGAAAGAGGTTTTGTTTCTGCTTCTAGTCTAGCCCCGTAGACGCTCATCACTGAACTTTTAAACAAAACGACATGCAAGCTTTGCGAAAAATTTAAGTACAACGGTGAATTTGAAAGTTCTCCTATGTAAGATCGATAAAACACAAAACTGAACACAAAACAGACTACAGAATAGAAAACAAAACAGAACACAAAACTGGACACAAAACCGAACACAAAACATTTAAAACCTTAGGGCAATTGTCGTATAAATCCAGCGTACTATTTTGGGGGAAAATCCCCATTTCTTACCTATCGACTTTTTACAGGCAAATAGAGCTATGTTTGACTTTATAACACGTTCCTTTATGTTATCACGCCAGATAAGTTTCTTATCCAGAATAACTCCTAAGTACTTCGAGCTGTCACTAAAGAGCAATCTCGTGCCGTTTAGACACGAAGGTTCTTAGTTGGGGATTTTATATATCCTAGTGAAAAGGATGAGATCTGCTTTCTCTGGGCTTACACTTAAACCACAAGAGGACGCCTATCTCTAAAGGCTTAAGAGTGCTCTCTTCATGAATTTACAGGAAGTTTGAGGAAATTTTTAAAATTGTTAAACACTAGAGCGATATCATCAGCATGCAATAATCTTGTAGCTTTCCCCCTCCATAATATGCAACAGTTGGTCAACAGTCATGTACCACAGAAGCGGAGTCCCCCTTTAGGAGTCACCCCCTTGCGGGTAAAAGATCCTCCCAGTTCTGAGTTCACCACCCTGTCCAAGAGCATCTGGTGAATGAGACTCACGAAAAAATCCTCCACCCCCTGTTCTGACAAGGCCGAGGTCAGAACCGGATATTTAAAAACTTTAACTTCTCAAATCAAATTAAAAAATTTAATTGAATAAATTTGTAATCCTTGGAATTTCATTTGATTCCATTTTTCAATTTATTTTTAATTATTGTTTTCATTTTCATTAATGAGTTAAGCAAAGTTTACCAATAAACAAAGTTGAGAATAATAGTAATTTTAGCCCAGAAAAGTGCAAGGTTGAAGCACGCTTCATCATGTTCTTAACCACGAAGGTCAAGATGAAGAGGTGAAAGCTTAATCTCATTCTCTTGCTCTTGTCTGCAATATTTTCAGAAACTGCACCAAGAGTCCCCCAATAGACCCCATTATTTAATTTCTTTAGCTTTATTTCCTTTTTGCTGACATTTTTATTTCCACTGCTACTGTTGTAATTTATTCATAACCACTGCGCGTATCTTACATAGAACTATTCGTATCTAGATATTTTTTTTTTTTCAACAATGGTAACTACAATTCGCACTCGATTGCAATATCCGGCAAGAGTACTCGTAATAATATTATTTTTATCTTCGTTGCTACTAACAAGACATCGATATTTGCAGCATTGCAATTTTTGTGTTTTTTTCCTTTCAATGCAATTACATAAAGAGCAGAACACACAAAAAAATATATCGAAAGAACTACCGAATGAATACCAATACAATTCAATGCGAAATGAAATGGATTTTTTACCAATTTCTTCTTTCCTATTTAACAAAGATATATATTTATTTTATTTCTACTCCTTCCCTTGCGTTCTAATGCAATTTGTTGCTGTGTGTTATGTGAGAACAAGAATCCGCACAACAAAAAAAAAATCAATTTATTCACAGCTGGCAACACCTGCAGCAGATTATATAAGAAAACATTTTGAATTTTATGTATATATTTTTTGCTCTGTGCTTTCCAATTTGCCAATCCTATTTTCAGCACAGTCTGCCTTCCATTTCCTGTCAGCTGTGCGCAGTCACGGCTCAACGTTCAACGCTACGTATACGTAACATTAATTCATTTAGTGTGCGTTCGTTGATTACTGTAGGCATGTTGTATGCACACACACACACAGACACATGCGAACTGGGACTCGCTGGCATCACGAGGGACATACAGTCACACACTCATTGACGCACCTGAATACTAAAGCATATCGTCGAGTAATTCCTGCAGAGTGTGCGCGCTTTAGTTTCACCCACGCTTCAACCAACTTTACTCACAATATTGGTCAAAGCAATTTTCTACTCGGCTGTTTGAATTTCCTGCATGGCGAAGTTTTCGTTATTTTCTAGTTTATGTTGTTGTTGTTGTTGTTATTGTTATTTTTGTTGTTGCTGCATCCTTTTCGCTACACTTTGAATTTACTTTGCTCTCTAATGTATTCAGCGTTCGTCCAATGGAGCAATTTATTAGCTGCTTTCGCTCAATAATTGGCTTTATTTTGTAACGTGTTTTTGTTATTCTTTTTAATTATTTTTTTTTTTTTTTTTTTTTTTGTTTTCGATAACAATTTGCGCACGTTCGATAAACAATGAGTTATTTTTAAATAAATTCCGTCTTCTTACTTCAATGGACAGGCGAACGTTTACTTCGAGCATCTGTTAACCAACTCTCTTATTAACTGCTGAGATTTATAGACTATCTGAATTTTCAGATGTTGAGGTTGTTTTTATCAAGAATGGAACACAACCGTCTAATTAGCTCAACTAGGCAGTATGGTTGGTGAGTCTTTTAATTAAATTAAATTACATTTCCTTGGAAGCTATTGCGTGGCAATTCGAAGGTAGGTAGTGAATTAATTCAAGAAATAAGCACGGGAAAACAAATATTTATTTATTTTTAGAAAGAATTAATTTCAAGTATAAAAACAGAAGTAGACAATTTAATATTTTATTTTACATCTAAGATAGAATAAAAATATGTAATATATAGAAGAATTTATAGGATGTAATATCTATAGTATGGGGTCTTTTAACAAGAGGTGTCATTTTAAATTAAAAAAAAAGATACAGTAGTTTCGACTATGTCGTAACACAAGACGTAGAATTATTCAATTCGCTTTTGATGACATCTTTTTTAAAAAATATTTAGGAAAATATATATTCCATACACCTGAGCATATGACCTTTAAAAGAGTGCCGGAGAGGGTTAATATATATGACCGACCCCCATTATTTTTGCAAAAGGAACATTTTTGCCTTCGGCACCTATTCCCTCCGACCACTCCTTAGGGGGGATCCCATACAAATTTTATGGTTTTGTCGATAAAACCGGAAACTGTCGATAAATAGGTAGCAAGTTTAAGCAAACAAAAACATCAAATGTTGACTTTATATTTCATGTAATTTTGTAAAATTTATATAAGTTAGAGAGTTCTAACATGAATTTTTCTCCCAGTGATGATCAAGCAGACCAAGAAGTGCTAACATCAACATAGTACGATCAGTACTTTAGGCACGCCTTTGGTGTGTGATTGTGATATAAATACCGACACCTGATCACTATCAACCAACCTACTTACCTCCGAGAATGACGTATTCTACGTCAAAATTCAGACGTCAACATCAAGATCAACATCAACATCAACATCAACATCAACATCAACATCAACATCAACATCAACATCAACATCAACATTAACATTACAAATACATCAACATCAACATCAACATCAACATCAACATCAACATCAACATCAACATCAACATCAACATCAACATCAACATCAACATCAACATCAACATCAACATCAACATCAACATCAACATCAACATCAACATCAACATCAACATCAACATCAACATCAACATCAACAGCAACGTCAACAACATCAGCATCAACACCATCACCAGCACAAACAACAACAACAACAACAACAACAACAACAACAACAACAACGAGAACAACAACAACAACACCAACAACAACAACAACAAGGAACACAGTTACATCAAAACCTACGGGTGTGCACGACACAGCCAACTCTTTTTTAATTTTTTTTTTTTCTTCCCGTGTTTTTTCTCCTGAGTCAAGCTAAATTGTTTTTAAAAGCTTTATTGTAATTTAATTTATTAATATTTACATTTGAATTTTAAGCCTTCAGCGTTAATCCTTAATTTGAAGCAGTAAGCCTTAAGCAAAATTTGTTTTATATTATTTACTGTTTTCTGTTGATGATAAAACTTCACTCTGCTGTACGCTTAAAGATCACTTATAATCCTACTGTACTCATTAAAATTTTAAACAAATAAATGAAAATTAAAAATTGTTCATATTTGGCCACCCTTTGTATCTCGATTTAAAGTGTTTCATACACTAAGGGAAATAACGCATATTAGCATTATCCACGCCTGAGTATACATTTTATTTAAATATTTACGTGGATAAATCAAATGTTTTCCTTACAACTCGTTTTTTTCCCGTATTTGAATTTTATTTATACCACACACGTACACACATATTCCACACAAGCAAGCAGCAATAGCATCGCACACGCACACTCATATTCCGACAAGCAGCAACAGAATCGCACTCTGTTCCTGCAGTTTATTTCTTGCAGTTGCAGGTTTCTTATAGTTCTCATTTAGTTAATGTTGCAAGAGTAATAAAGCCTGTGTTTTTGGCAAATATAATTTGTGAGTGCGATGGTGAGTGCTATGGATGATTAAATTATGTAGGGTGGAATGACAACTCGGTATTTTCTCAAGAATGTCTTGAACCGGTTGTCATTTACCTGCATAATTTCCTTCTTATTCTATTTTACTTTTTCTTTTTATAGTTTTAACTATTTTTGACATTTGATGGTATAATAATGAACCAACTGCCAAAAATAGCATAAATTAGAGAACGAACAAAGTAAAAAATAAAATAAAATATACCACCAAATGGCATTTGATTGACGCAGCTCGTGGGAAATATTCAAATAAATTGTTTTTCAATTTCAATATTTTTATATAAATTTTCCTTAAATACGATAGTTTTATTTTCAAATAGTAAATATTTGAAAGATATTTAAATATATTCGTGCATAATTTTAATATATTTTTTATTAATTTTATTTTAAATATTTTAATATTTTATTTAATTGAAAAAGTATTTAAATCTTATATATTAATACGCAAACATCGAATGTTGTCGTACACTTTTTCAATATTTATTTTAGAATAAGGACAATGAAACGTATATCATTCGAAAGGTACTGCACCGTAGATGTGCCGAATTATGTTAGATTTTAAATTGATGACCTTTGACCCGAATTATTAACGTTGAAAGTTTATATTAATTTTAGTTAGGGATTTCAGAACTGGGAAGAGGTAGAATGAAGAATGAGGTATCGGATGAAAGGTCTGGCTGCACAATATGATTGAATATTAGATTGGTGACCTTTGACCTCAAATGCGAGCGGAAAAAGAGCATTTTTTAAACAAAAGCTAAACTGTAAGAGATGGAAAAACATGATATGAGAGAGAAATTTAGACATTCATAAAATGTGCAAAAAATACTTTGATATTTTTCACCATCGTTTACGGTTGCCCTACAATTTTTTTTTCAGGTGGAATACCTTTTCAGTCAAGTCTGCCTTGGTTCGAAATGGGGTGATAGATTAGTGGGAAGGAAAGGTCAATCAATTGAAACAGGTTTAGGATGTTCTAAGCGTGGTGGAAAGCCGAAGAAACATGTGAATTTTGAAAAATTTCCGTTATTTTGACATCAAAATTATTGTGATATCTCGAAAACTGTAACTGTTCTCAGTACAACGTTTTTTGTATGAAAATTCGTTGGTTGAGAAAAATAACGGTATACGAAAACTTTTTTGCTAATATTTTCCACGAATAGTATGTTAAAAAAATTTCCCGTTATCATGACACCAAAAGTATTGCGATATTTCGAAACCTGTAGATTTTTTCCATGCAATGCATTTCTTATAGCAATGTAATTGCCTTAGAATAATATTGAATGAATTGCAAGCAAATATCTCAGCCATTTTTCAATCGATCTTCATTAAATTTTCTTTATCTGAAAGTTCAATTAAATGACTTTGGAGGAATAAGAAAAGATTTACCGTTATATTACCAATTCAATTTCTTATGTTGATTTCAAAAAAACTCTAAAATATGCAATTTTTGCTCAAAAATTAGACCAGACATTCTTTATTTGTAATTTTTTTTTTTCTATTTTCTTCTCTCACAATGTTTCATATAACATATCATTTATTTGCAAAAATTGCTTCATTTTGACACATAATTTAATCAAGTGTTTCTATCATCGAAAATCATGAGCTACCCCCTATGATTTTTTTTTTATGAAAATTACATTTTTTAAAATGTTGTTTTTGTATTTTTTAAAAAGTTCTACAGCTTAAAAAATAATTTCTGTGAAAATTTTTTTCAAATATTTCAAACCACTCCAAAGTTATTATACACAAATCTATGTTTTAACCATTTCCTTATCTACTTTATATATTATATATATTATTATTATATCTATATATAAATAGGCCATTTTCTCTCGAGTCAACTGAATGTGATATTTTTTTTATTAATCAATAAGAGTAGGGAGAAGGAGTACACCGGATATCTATAGTGGCACATACCATACAACCCAAATTTGGCATATCGAATAGCTTTAGGTATATCGAACAGGTCACACAGCCTTAAAAATCGGTATTCGGCCTCAAATCAATCGTACGTAGGGGCGTGGCACTTTTTAGCAGCCCAAATTTTGGGTAAAACTTTCTATAAGTCAAAAACCAATGAAACGAAGTAGGAAATTCCTATTTAGTCGTGTTCTTCCACTGAAAAATTTGAGCGAGCTTTAGACAAAGGGGCGTGGCACCACTCATACAATTCAGAGTTTTTACATCGAATAGCTTTGGAAGTAAATGCCGTAAAACAATGGAACTCAATATGGAGTTCCCACTTGCTGATATCCTTCTACTTAAAAGTAGAATATGGGAAGTAAGGTACTGGGACGAGCATTGGACAAAGGGTTGTGGCACCGCATACATAAGTCAAATTTTTGCTATTGAATAGCTTGGAAGTAAAAGTCACAGAACATGGAAACTCAGAGTGAAGCATTTTGTGAATTTCTGCTGGTGGTGCGTATGATGCGGTATGAGTTCAGTTACGTTTGCACATAAGTGAAGAAAGACATAAATGTTTTCAATAAAAATAAAAAAAAAAAAAAATCAATTTTTAAATGGTCGAATTTAGACCAAAGGCAAAACTAGTAAATTTTAAATATGTACGTAGTCGATTTAAGTAAATGCGTTATTGGTGCAAAAATGACTCTCTTTTTGGATAAATTAAAAAAGTTTTTGCATAAATTTAATATTTTTCTTACTTAGTGTAGATTTTAATAAACTAAAGTCTTCGCTTTATTTAGTTTGCATTTTTTTTTTTTGAAAATTTTATAAGTTGTCTTTAGTAACTCAAGTTTTCCTTCTTAAGCTCATTTTATTTTCTATTTTTTAAATAAATTTTTATTCGAAATATTTCATCCACTTATTACAGCACAAGTTTTGCCATCGCTGCAGTTCAGCGCAAACAAAGCAAATTAATGACGCTCATTACCACAAAATCTTATAACTTATTTGAATTTCATGCCAAAAATAATTTGGAATGCAACTTAATTATAAAGTTCTAGCCAAAGTTTCAGTCGTTTTTGCTGCGCAAATAGTTGGCCTTCAATGGTTGTGGATTTGGATGTTCGATGTTGGATGTAGGCGTGTGCAATGCTTGCCTGCACTGGCCAACAAAGCAATTCAAATTCTGTTAAATCAAAGACGAGCAAATTGGCAAGGACAACGAGTAACAGGACATTCAAATATTTGAAGAGAAGAAGATGCCGCTTTGGGAGGCCAATAAACGGAATGTCGGTTTGATTGAATGTATGTAAAACATATTCAAGGAGACTAACTAAAAAGGCTTTAAAGAGACTTAGTTTTATTAAAACCATCGAACTTTCAATTTTGCAAAACTAACACGCTTGCTTAACTCTTCTATAATTCTACTTGGATTATTGTGTCCTTTGGTTTTCCTGTTGTTGTTGATCTTGTTGTCGTTGTGCATAAAATAACATTCCATCGTATTGAATATCACCACAATTTCAATAAAATGCAAAACGTACAGCAAACATTCAGAACATGACTAAGTGACCCGACAGCTGAATTGAATAGATATTCATACAAGCAACCACGCCCCTGACACTAGACTCCGCAAGTTTCAACTCGACACTAGGAAAGCGTTTATAAATAAAATTTCATTACAAAGGAGCATGTTTCCAGCTAAATAGGTGTGGCGGCCACTTTTGTAGTTGTTGCTGTTATCATTGTTGTAGCTGTTGATAGAGCTTCTGTTGATTTTGCAATAAATCAATTTCAAGCAGGTAGAAGGTAGGTATAAGGAAGTTAACAACAACAGCAACAACTACGTGTGTCTTCAACAAAATCGTGCCAGTTCTATTTGAAAAACTCAACAAGTTTCCGCTTTCACTAGTTTAAAGCACCATTCAGCTCCACAGAGCTGCTCCATTGTGGCTATAATTAATAGTTGAGTATTCTGAGGTAGCTATAAATTAAGCAATTCCTTTATGTCCTTGTTATTACTTGCCCTTTTATTTTATTATTATTTTTAATACTATTATTATTGCACTTTGAGCCAAGTAAGACACGTGTGTATTCCTAACAATAACAACAACAACAACAACAACAGCAATAAATAGATTCAAAGCAATATATCTAAAGCTGAAGCAAGGGAAAAATAACTGTAGTTGTAAAGGTGTGCCATAGCGTATCCAGGTTGGCAGAACGTTTAGGTTAAAAGGCAAGCAAGTGTTTGTTAAAATATTTATTTAGTTTCATTTTTTTTTATTATAGCAGGCAAAGTGTGTGTGTTCTTGAAATGAAGCATAATGTTTAATGTTGCGATATAGATACTTTTGTAGATAGAAACTATCTCCAATATATACACAAAATAATTTAATAAGTTAATTGAGTCGAAAAAGGTACCATGCAAGGAATAAGCCATAAGATAATATGGCTACTTTAAATGAAACACCGAAATTACCGTTTTAAGTGATATAAAGTGGTTCATAAAGGTATATTTTCACCAAAAAGGTATGCACTTCAGCAGGCTCGCACATTACAGAAGGCGAAATTAGGTAGATTAGCTACATATAAGAAAATATTTGGGCCTTTTCTGCTTAATCTGTTTTTTTTTTTTTTTTTTTTTTTTTTTTTTGTTATGAATATTCTGTTATGAATCTTATAAATCATAAAAGAATACTGCTCATAACAGAGCTTTTACTGATCATATTCTGTTCTTTTAAGTTATCACCAACTTATAGGAAAGTTCCCTCCTCTGCCCTGTTGAACTTCTTGCTAAACCACCATGCTCACTGTGAATTGTATAGCTTGTGTTAGAATCTGTGGAGTTGAAAATTAAATAAAACAATATTAATTTTATTTTTGACGTGACGAAGTTACGTTTTACCGCGCAGGTTTCCAAAAAAGTTGAAAAAAGCATTTTTTCAAAATCCATCGGCGCTGCATGGAATTCTTACTCGCTGAGTATAAGAGCTATGATTAAAAAAAAGGTAGGAGGTTTGGTTAAAGGTTAATTCTTTGACTTCATTATAAAAACAAAACAAAAATTCAGAACGTCATCGGGACGCGATGGGAGCTGCTTAAGCAACGCAAAAAACTCGCTGATTATTAGTGCTAAGATAGAAAATATGATACACAAATAAAGGCTTGTTCCAAGCATTCCCAACAAAATTAGACAAAATAATTCTGACGTCATGAGGACACAGAGAGAGCCTCTCAAAGATCTACAATGCAACATTCATGCAGCGGCGTTGCATTGAATTTTTACTCGGTGAGTATAAAAGCTACGATAAATGCTTGAACAGGAAAATGAAGGATTTATACTTGGCCTTACGACAAAAATAAAAATAAAAATTCGGATGGCACCAGGTGAAGATAGCAGCTTATGTAACAGAAATGTAATGTCGTTGCATGGAATTATTACTCATTCCGGAGACGTGCTGCGGTAAATTTTGTTTTCCGACAGCATAAATGTGTTAGTACGCCTCACAAACAAATTACAAAAAAATTCCTATCCTCATGATTTCAGGGCTGCAACCACATAATGCAGTAAAAATGCTAAAACCATGAAAAAACGTTGCAAGAAAAACAACACCAACACCAACAACAGAAACAACAACAACAAAAACAACAACAACAACATCAGTATTAACATCAACATCAACATCAACATCAACATCAACATCAACTTCAACATCAACATCAACATCAACATTAACATCAACTTCAACATCAACATCAACATCAACATCAACATCAACATCAACATCAACTTCAACATCAACATCAACATCAACATTAACATCAACTTCAACATCAACATCAACATCAACATAAACATCAACATCAACATCAACATCAACATCAACATCAACATCAACATCAACATAAACATCAACATCAACATCAACATCAACATCAACATCAACATCAACATCAACATCAACATCAACATCAACATCAACATCAACATCAACATCAACATCAACATCAACATCCACATCAACATCAACATCAACATCAACATCCACATCAACATCAACATCAACATCAACATCAACACCAACACCAACATCAACATCAACATCAACATCAACATCAACATCAACATCAACATCAACATCAACATCAACATCAACATCAACATCAACATCAACATCAACATCAACATCAACATCAACATCAACATCAACATCAACATCAACATCAACATCAACATCAACATCAACATCAACATCAACATCAACATCAACATCAACATCAACATCAACATCAATATCAACATCAACATCAACATCAACATCAACATCAACATCAACATCAACATCAACATCAACGTCAACATCAACATCAACATCAACATCAACATCAACATCAACATCAACGTCAACATCAACATCAACATCAACATCAACATCAACATCAACATCAACATCAACAACAACTACAACTACAGCAACAACAATAACAAAAACAACAATAATCTAGTTGTAGTTTTGCTCACAAGCAAAAAATATAATACAATGCAACCGGACTGAAACCCGAAAAGGACTATGACATGAATTAGGATATGGATTAAGACAAAAATTAAGATACACCTTAAACACAACTTTCCAAACTAGGAAAGGGATTCGGTATACTTGATTAAGTCATGAATTTGGTCCTGTATATATTAAAACAAGTGTTTGGACATAAAAGAGGAGTATAAAGAAACATCGTCACGTCAAAACCTACAGGTGTGTCCACGTCATAGCCAACTCTTCTTTTTTTTATTTTTTGATATATCCAAAAATGTATGTTATACTAGCTGGTATTCCGGGTTCTGCTCGGGACTGTAGTTTAATATAATTGATTTATTTTATAATATTTTTGTAAATACAATGTCTTCTTTGGAAAATTATTAAATTTATTTCTCTCCATTTATACAGAGAAAGCTAAATTATCGTAAATATCTCCACCACAGTGCCACCTATCGGGTACAAATTTTTTTCATAGACTTTCTTAAATATTATATTAAATATTATATGGTGTGAATTTGAGCCAAATCGGTCCATAAATGAATAATTATAACCCCACAGTGCCACACAAACAAAAAACAATCCGGAACACCATACGAACATATGGTGTGAATATAAGATAGATAACTTCAGTGTTTCATGTTGTTTCCATGGTGTCCAGACATACTTACTTACCATAATTATATATATTAAGATAAAGTTATAAAATTCTTTTCTCCCTATCCTTTCCTTTGGTCAAAAGTTGTCCTCATTCTTATATTTTTTCTTATATTTGTCCTAAAAACTGTCCTTCTTCTTGTCGAATCCCTTGATTTAATACATGACAAAATTCCTGACCTTATCATTGTTCGTATCCATTTCTTTATCATTGTCCCACTTCTTTTCCCAGTCTTTGTCTTAAATCTTGTCCTCTGTTGAAATTTCTGCTCTATTTCTTATTCCATTTCTTTTCCTTATACTTTTCTCAGTTTTGTTCTTAATATTATTTTAGTTGTGTCTAAATATTTGACGTTATCTTGTCATAATCCTGGTCATGGTCCTTTTCTCAATCCTTGTCGTAGTTCTTGTCATAAACCTTGTCCAATTCCATCAACTCATCTTCCTCCAAGTCTGTTTTATTCCTTGTCTTATATGATTAGTGACTTATAGAGCGTGAGTTGTGTTTGTCGAGAGAGGGCTCTGCTTCTCAAAGTAACACCTGTTGGCAAGAGTTATCCTTCTTTTTATCTCAATACTGACATCGTTGAAAGAGTTTATGTTGGATCCCAGGTAGACGAAGTCCTTAACAACCTCGAAGGAGATGTTGTCAACAGTGTCGTGGGTTCCCAGTCGCTGGGACTGTTTATTTGTTGACACTAGGTATTTCGTCTCATCTGCTTCCATTGCAAGACCCATTCGACTCGACTCTTTCGCTTAGCTGGAGATTATCCAGAACCAGAACCAACATTATTCATATCGCAAAAAAAAACAAAACATGAAAATATGCCTTTTCATGCCTGCGGCCTCAGCACGACCTAAATTTGTCATCTATTTTTATCATGAGACCTTAAGGTTTGTAATGAGGCTTATCACCAGCCTTCACTGGCGTGTTAAATTTATCGTATATACATCTCTATATAGCGCGTTATGGTTCCATACAAAAATTTGTATTTTCCTTGCTATTTTCCAACTACTTCCACGTCACGATGACGTCTTTACATTTTTTTATTTTTGTCCTAAAGTCACAGCATTAACCTTAACAGTCGAGTCAATATTTTAATTATAACACCTGCCATCGTTGTTTAACAACACCGAAAATGCAACACCGATGCATTTTGGAAAAATGCTTGTTTTAACTTTTTTCGAAACCTGCGCGAATAAACGTAACGTTGTCACATCCAAAAACTTCAAAATCGCTGGTAACTCTTTTGACACAAATTGGCCAAAAGAAGGACGATTTTTCGATTAAAGTGGAAAAATCATTCATATAGCATTAGCTCTCACCTCTGAAAAATCCAGAATAAGAACTTTTGTTTGGTGGGACATGTTTCGGGGTGTGGAAACTTTCATATAAAGTTGGACTGTAGATTGTGACTATCTTCAAGCAAGTTTTAATACGAATCCTTTTCCTTGTCCTTCAATATATTGATATACTAATTATTTTCATAATCCTTGTCCTAGTTCTTGTCCTCATCCTTGTAAAAGTTATCGACTTGAGCCTTGTCCTTATCATTGGCCCCATATCATTGGCTTTGCCCTCGTCCCAGTTCTAGTCTTAATCTTTTTCCTCCTCAATGTCCTAATTCTTGCCTTAGTCCTTGCTCAAATCATTATCATAATCCTTATCCTTGTCCTCATTGTTGCCTTAATATTTGCCCTAATCTTCATCCAAATCATTTTCTTAATCATTGTTAAAGTTTTTTTCTCAAAATGCTTTCTGTCATTTACAAAAAAGTAAGGAGAAGAGTTTTTAATTTTTTAGAAGCATATGAAACCTTTAGAAGAATATGAAACCTTTAATATCAGAATAGATCATGAACCATACAATCGAGAAAGTAGTCAAAAAATCACAGTCATCAACTGCATTCTAGCGCACAGCCATCCCTGGTTCAAAACGTTAGTTTGTGTTTCGCCAACTTCGAAAATTTTTATCGGATCGATTTGCTATTTTGAGAACGGAATCTACGAATTGCAAGGAAAAATGTAAAAATTTTAGAAGTTCTCGGACCAAAATCGGTCTTACTTCACTTGAAGTGAAATAATAGAAAATGTAATCATCAGGCCAAAGAGAAATTATTTTTCAAGTTACCCTAAAATTAAAAATACTAGATTTGTCGCCTTGTGTATTCAGTTGGATCAGATATTTTTATTATGCACTAAATCGTCCATTTTTCAACGTGTCATTTTCCCCAATTACGGCTCATTTCAATCGAAAGCAAAAGACACCGTTTTCGCTACAGGGATTAAGGAGAACAACTTTCAACAACACTTTGCATGTCATCACAAATACAAAGAAAAAATCAAAATAGACAGACTCCCACATGCCAAATCATCTAGACAGGAAATGCAGCAAATCATTGCATTTCCTGTTGACAGTGTAGCGAATGTTTGCATTTGCTTTTACCAGTGTTGCGTGTGAGCATTGAATCGCTTCTTGTGTGTGTTATTTTCTTGTACTTCAAAGCGTTGCAGCAAGCAATCAATCAACAATGTTAGTCTGAGAAATTTTAGGATTTTTTTTTTTTTTTTTTTTTTTTTCCTAAGAACGTTAAGGATTTGAGCCTTTTATGTCTGTCTATATATCTTGTGTTTGTTGTCTTTCCTTGCCTTTTTCTTTGCTATGTGCCGTTTGACACTGTCTGTCTGCCATAAAATATGACGCAGCATTTATTTTAGCAAATAACAGAAAATAGCATGAAACTGCTAACGTCGCGCAAAGATCAAGAGGAATGCCTGTCATAACTCAACAAGCACAATTTATGTCACTTCAAACTTAAGCTGTACAAACATACAAGCACAGGCATTTTTGGTTTAAGCCACACATTTTTGGCCTTGACGTAACTTTTGACTATATGTTTGTGTTTGTGTTTGTTATATGGGCAGAAGGCCAAAAGATTCAATGTTTGTTAGGGTTAAATTTTTAAGAAAATTGTTTGCTTTTCTTTATTGGCATAGTCAAATATGTATGTACATATCTTGAGGATACAAGGAAAAGATATTTCAATGTCTATTCCCGAAATTTATGTCTATTCACGAAATTTTCAACATTTTTGTTATACTGTTTTAGGAAGGCTATATTAAGGTCATCAATTAATTTAAATTTAACTGATGACCCACCCGGGACTCGCAAGGATATACCGACAAGCACGTACTTAATAATTTTTCTGTAAACAATGTTGACAGCCTTTTTCTTATGAACAACATAAACTGATTTCGTTAATAACTCATGCTTCAAAGGTAGCGTTGTGATACAGTCGACAAAATATATGAACTGGTCTCTAGAACAACCCAAATATGCCGTTTTTTTATAACTTTAATTTTCTGTATATCGAAGCCTATTATTAAAAGATGAGGTATTTAAACATACTCTCGGCCATAATGAGTTGTTGTCATGGACTTGTGTCAAAGCGGTAATTGAGAATGTTTTCAGGATTCATTAATCCGGAGATTGGCGCTTTCACATTGAAAGCAGAGCAAGCAGATGGATGTAAAAAATAAATAACTGGCCATTTCAGCCCTTGAAAGGACTTTGACCTAGCTTCTTATGATCAATTGTGTTGTGCGTGTTATTAAGTTTGTACACAATTGACCGAGAACCGGACCTACATGCTTAACGCCGACTCCGAACGGCGATGAACGGAAAGTTCTCGTTCTCAAGAAGCTTTACATGGCATTTTGATTACTCTCTGAGGTTTGCCATTGTCTGCAGAGAGGTGGCGGCCGTACAGAAAAATTATTTTAGTTCAAATAATTTTCTGTCGCTGCTGGGGTTCGAACCTGGGTTTCCAAAGTTCTTTGACATAGCGGCCACGCACTTTAACCAACTACGCCACGGACGCCACCGATGGATGTATCTGAGAAAATAAAAAAAAAAATAAATATTTATGAAAAAACTTATTTTTAATACCTTTGTGGTCATTTTGGGTACACAGAAGACTGGTTAGTTTTGGTTAATTTATAATTTTATTAAGCGCCAGGGGGTGGATTCTGTAACAATGAAAAATCAAGTGTGCACGAATTTTTGAGAACACTTGATTTTTGCGATTCTATAGCAGTGTGAAATGAGTTTAAACGTCACATGAGTGTACAGTGTACACAGCTCATTATTTTGATTCACCGGAATTTTTTGAATGAAATTTTGAAAAAAACTTTAAAAAAAAAAAAAAAAAAAAGATTTCGCCTTAGTAAGATAAGCGCCGACTTCAAAGCTTTATGTTCATAAAGCAATTAATATATTGATGATAATAAAACAAATTAGAAAAAATGACAAATGATAAGATTTCTGATATTACACTAAGGGACAGGGGCGGTTCCAGGAATATATTTCGGGGGGGGGGGTTTTCAAAAATATTTATATACGTTATATATATAAAGGGTAGTTAAATTTTAAAGGCCGATGTTGATTTTGAATAAAACATAAATTATTAAGGAAATTATTGTCATTTCTTTTTATAGTATGGTTCAATTAGGCATGGAACAAAATATCGGCTAAATGGCCGCCGCGACCTCGGCGGCACACCTCCATCCGATGGTCCAAAATTTCGATGACGCCGAGGCATAAGTGAGGTTCTATGCCGTTAATGTGCTGAATTATCTCATCCTTTAGCTTTTGAATTGTTGCTGGGTTATCGACATACACCTTTTCTTTCAAATAACCCCAAAGAAAGAAGTCCAACGGTGTGAAATCACATGATTGGCGGCCAATTGACATCGCCACCACGTGAGATAACACGGCCATTGAATTTGTCGCGCAAAAGAGCCATTGTTTCGTTAGCTGTGTGGCAAGTGGCACCGTCCTGTTGAAACAACATATCGTCCACATTCATATCTTCCAATTCGGGCCATAAAAAATTCGTTATCATCTCACGATAGCGAACATCATTCACAGTTACTGTCTGACCGGCCTCATTTTGGAAAAAATACGGCCCAATGATGCCGCCAGCCCATAAACCGCACCAAACAGTCACTCTTTGTGAGTGCATTGGTTTTTCGACAATCACTATTGGATTATCATTCGCCCAAATGCGGCAATTCTGCTTATTGACGAATCCACTGAGGTGAAAATGTGCCTCATCACTGAAGATGATTTTCTTCGAAAATTTATCATCCACTGTTGCCACTTCTTGCCACCATTCTGACCGTGTAAATGTAAGTCTTTATGCATAACGTTCATCAACGACGAGCGTGAGAGGTGCAATTGTTGGGCACGACGACGAGTTGAGGTGGACGGCTCTTCAGCCACACTATCGCGAACAGCAGCAATATTTTCTGCAGTACGAGCTGTACGAGCATGCACTGGTGTTTTCACATCTGCTACAGACCTGGTTTGTTCAAATTTTTGCACGATTTTTCCGTTTTTAAATTGACCGAAAAAATCACGAAGTGCTCGATATGCATTTTGATTTGAAAGCCCATTTTCATAATAAGCCTGAATAACTTTAACGGTTCAAATTGAATTAGTCTGAAATTGAGAAATGTCAAATTGAATGCAGAAAAAAAGTTGACATTTAGGTGTGGTTTATATTCAACATCGGCCCTTAAAATTTAACCACCCTTTATATACATTAGAGCGGGTTATTTTTTTTTTTTCAAAAAATCGTAGGCGTGGATAATGTTCTACTGAGCAAATTCAACTTTGCTCAAGAAACCGTTAGTCTAAAATCTATTTCGAGGCTCTGGTTTTACAAAAGAAGGTTATAATTTGTGTTTTGCTGCAATATGTGAAAAAATAATTCCACTTATTGGAAAAAACTTTGCTACGAACAAAATAGCCACCCACCTTTCACTCCATATTCACTCCATATGATTGTGTGGTGCTCAGGATTATTTTTTTGTGTTAAATACCACAAGCTGACGCTGGGGTGAAGATAATTATAATAATAAAAGTTATTTCTCTGTTTATTTGACCCGAATACAAATCTAAAAGGCCAACATAAAACCAACATCAAAATAAATAAAAACTACAAAAACCGGAACTTTTCTCCATTACTGTATAAAAAGGAATTTTACGTCTACACTGCCGATACTATCGAAACTGTGGGTTTTTAAATTAAAACTGTGCGGTGTTTGGATATATTTTATCCAAAAAATGCGGTGTTTTTGTGATTTCAGGTGAAGATTGTACGTGTGACTGTTTACAGCTACAGGCGCGATATCGCAAAAACAAACAAAAACTGGAACAGAATTCAGTATTTTAGCAATACGTGTGGAAACAGCTACAAATGTTTACAGCATAGGGGTCTGAATATTTAAAGTAAATTATAAAAAACCAATGTTTTTATTTTTGGTACTCTTAGCCCACATAATAAACATCAGTACATCACATCTAAATACAGGTTATTTTAGAATTTCGGGGGAAGGGGGGTTTGAACCCCCAAAACCCCCCTGGATCCACGCCTGCTAAGGGAAATAACGCATATTAGCATTATCCACGCCTGAGTATAAATTTTATTTAAATATTTACGTGGATAAATCAAATGTTTTCCTTATAAATCGTCTTTTTCCCGTATTTGAATTATATTTATACCACACACGTATACACATATTCCATACAAGCAAGCAGCAACAGCATCGCACACGCACACACATATTCCGACAAGCAGCAACAGCATCGCACTCTGTTCCTGCAGTTTAATTCTTGCAGTTGCAGGTTTTTTATAGTTCTCATTTAGTTATTGTTGCAAGGGTAATATAGTGTGAATGTTTGACCAAGATTGTTTTATCGCATGATCAACTTATGCAAGATGTGAGTGACAATCGGACATTTTCTGACGAATGTCTTACACCGATTGTCATTTGCCTGCATATATTGATTTATATATTGCTTTCTACTTTTTCCTTCTCTAATTTAAACTATTTTTAACGTTTGGTCAAAGAACTGTCAAAAATAGTATAAATTTGAGAACGAAAGAAATAAAAAAGAAAATAAAATATACAAGCAAATGGCATTTGATGGACGCAGCTCGTGGGAAATATTTGAATATAATGCTTTTTAATTTCTATATTTTTATAGAAATTTTCTTTAAATGCGATAGTTTTATTTTCAAATAATAAATATTTGGAAAGATATATAAAAAAATTCGTGCTTAATTTTAATATATTTTTTATTAATTCTGTTTAAATATTCAAATAAACAAGTATTTAAATAAATTTGAAATATTTACATAGTCGATTTAAGCAAATGCGTTATTGGTGCAAAAATGACTCGCTTTTTGGATAAATTAAAATAGTTTTTGGATAAATTTAATATTTTTTCCCTTAGTGTATAATACATATAAATTCTTTTAAAATTTGATCAAGAAATTAATGGAAAAAGTTATTTAAAATTATTTTTTACTTTGTAGTGATTTTGAGGTCGGTTTTTTTTTATGTTAAAAAGTTTTTATTTCTTCCTTTTTAGAGAAAATGAAAAATTTTATGTAATAGTATTCTTGAGTAAAACTTCAAACATGACACTTTGTTTTTAAAAAATTTGTGTTATTAATTCCTGAAAGTTTGTTGGGTATTTTCCATTTCTGTCTCTTTACAATTTTTATTAAAGTGCCACGCCCTTTATCTAATCCCGCCCACTTTATTTACTGTACTGTATAATGATTCTACGTAGCCCTGTGCCAAATTTCAGTACCCAAATATCAATATTAACCGATATAAAGTACTTTCCTTAAAGTGCCACACCTTATGTACAATCCCGCTCACTTTTGTAATGATTCCAGAAGCGCAACCAAAGGGGGATTTTGGGGTTTAAACCCCCCCACCCAAATTATTGTCACAAAAAGAAAAACATGATAAGTAATAAAAATCAGTTCTTTTTCTGATAATTTTGCCATATCTATTGCACTGATTTACCGATTTGTATTACGATGATGAATTTAATGAAGAAGTACTAGACCTTTCAATTTTTGCACATGGTTTCGCAAGTGGGTTTGAAACAGTGCTTCGAAGAGTTAAATATTTGTAGTCATCAAAAACTGAAGAAAATTTTTCCTACTAGATGGATTGAGAGACACAACTCGGTTACGGTTTTGTGAATTTTTTCGATGCCATAATATTGGCATTAGGCAAAATTTCCTGTTGGGAGGATACAAACACATCCAGGCAAGCCAATTTTCTGAATTGTGCATTACAAAAGACAGACTTTCTTATATCTTTGCAGTGTATTAACCAAGTATTTGTTTATTTATATATTTTAGGCAAATTTCTTCAAACTCGAAACATTGATTTGACACAATCAGTCGATTTAGCCAATATCAGTTTGCAAGAAGTAAAAAACGTAAGAGATAATGCTGAAATAGAATTAAAAAAATTGTATATAAATGCTGAAAGACAAGCAGAAACCAATGGCTTCATTTTGACGAGACCAAGAGTTGCATCTTTCCACCCTGACGCACAATGTGTTGAATCGTATTATCGCATATCGGTTTACATACCTTTCTTGGATACATTTATCACAAGCCGGAGTGACAGATTTTTAAAACATAGAGACATTCTAATTGGATTTTAATCACATTTTCCTGATGCAAAAAAATCGCTTAGTGTTGAAGCTTTAAGCGCTTTTGAAAAACTAATTTATAAAGATGATTTGGAAGGAGATTTTGATGACCTAAAAAATGAGCTGAATGTTTGATATAAAATAAGTAATAAAAAAGATTATGATGGCAAAAACACAGTTTTTCAAGCCATACAACAGTGCAATAAGGATATATTTCCAAATAAATATAATTTACTTATTATCCTTGCAACTCTTCCAGTAACTTCATGTGAAAATTAACGAACATTTTATCGTTCGGCTAGAATTAATGTAAACGCAGGGACATTCTTGTTTTTTTTAAAGTGAAGAGTGACATAACCTGATTTTACGGAATTCACTTTTATGTTCCATTTTCTTAGCCACGTTTCAATTTCATTGAGACCATTTTGAAGAAGATTTGATGCTTCAGTTGGAGACACACTTTTAGCCACTATTGCAGTATCGTCCACTTATGTGGCAACCATTAGATTATTTGTATTTGGCATATCTGACGTGTAAATGGTATAGAGCACAGGTCCCAAAACACTTCCTTGCGGGATACTTGCTTTGATTTCACATATATTAGACAGATCATCATTACCTTGACATAAAAGTTTCTATTGGATAAGTAGGACTTATGTAAAAAGTAATAGAGCGCTGGTAACAATTTTTTTAACCTTAAATAGCAAGCCTGGATGCCATACTCGGTCAAAAGTTTGCTGCACATCCAAGAAAGCTGCCGTGCAATATTTTTTATTGTCTGAATCCAAATTGATGTTCTGGAATTATGTTATTTCGCTCAAGTACAGTGGGCATTCTACGTAAAAGAATTCTTTCAAACACTTTGGAAAACGTCACCAGCAAGCTTATGGGCCGATATGAAGTGACAATATTTTCAGGATTATTTGGTATTGGTATCATTATAATTTGTGCACACTTCCATTAAAATGAGTGTCAAAAATAATATTCCTTCTTTTGTTAATAACTTAGCCACTTTTGCATCGATAAAATCATACACTGGTGATTTCATGAAATAAAATTTTTTAATTTCAGCCTGAGTTTCAGAAGGGGAAACGTGCTTATTTGGTCAGTCCATTTGGCAGGGAACATCTAAGAAATTTAAGCCATCTTCTTTTTCTGAATTGCTGTTGAAGTTGTACGCTTGGAAGGTTTCCTGTAGGTGGGTTGCAAAAGCTTCAGCTTTAGTAAAATCTGTCCTACACCATTTGTTGTAGTTGTCTTTAATAGGTACATTTCTTACAGTTGGACGTTTTAGGTTCTTATTTGCTTTCCACAAATTGTGCTTGTCATTAACGTTTGTACTCAAATTCCGGAGAAATTCGTTAAGTGATTCGTTGTTCATTTCGATCAAGAGTAGTTTAAGTTCTTAAGCAGTTAGCTCTGTTGAAGTTTCTTTTATCAATTGGGTTCTGACTCAGTTCCATTTTTTTCTGCAATATTCTTTTGGTTCTTATTACGTTTCTTATTTCAGCTGCGAGTTGAACTTGCTTTTGATTGACTTGTGTGGATAAAAAGGCGGCTTCGTAAATGATATTTGTAAACTTCTCTACAGCGTTTTCAAGCTCTTCACCAGACATTATTGGTATGTTCAGGTTAATAGATTTATCTAAACAATAGCCAAATGAGTCTAGGCCTGTTTTAGGTGGCACTATATTGTATTGCTTAGATACGAAGAGCACAAGTGTTGAGAGTTACTATAAATGGTGAATGGTCTGAGCTTAATAATGTTAAGCAGGTGACTGGAGAGTCCTTTGTAAACAACAAAATCTAGCAAATCGGTTGTTAGGGTCAGCTGGCCAGTACGTAGATATTCCAGGCAACCGCTCCTATTTTGGCAACCGACTTGTTCTCAGCTGATATCTCCGAGAGAGGATCGTCAACCGAAAGTCGCTTTGGTTCTGTTCTAAGAATGATAGATACATAATACAATTACAAAGTAGGCTCATATTGGAGAGCAGGATGCGCTAGTTGTCAAAATCAGCTGGTAATTTTTAGTTTTTCTAATTGTTGTTGTTGCTTTTTTCTTTTGACGTTTGTAGCTCCTACAGCTTTGTTGTTGTAAAATTTTTGAATTGAGCAGCCATGTTAAAATTAACTTACCTTGTAATTGTATCATGGATAGATAGAAGATTACGCGTTCCGCAGTCCAGTTATTTAATGCTCTCTTTCTCAATTGAGTGCATGACGTCACGAAGCACTTCTGCTTAAGAAAAACGAATGGAAATGTGCGATTGATTAAGCAAATTGACGAAATTGAAAATAAATTTTTGCGGAAAAGTAAAGTAAAAATAATTACCCCTTGTATAAAATTGTGGATTTTTTCGTATACGAAAAAATACAAATTTTTTAAACTTTCATGATTTTTATCTCCTAAGCCATTCGAGACCGACAAGATTTTATTGCACCAATAGGTTTAGGAGGTCCATATACACTTTATAAAAATAAGAAAAACATATTTTGGCATGAGACCCAAAGTAAAAATTCCAAAGTCTAACAATAGTGCTGGATGGCGTCATGCTCTCTCTCTCTCTCTCATTTGCGGAACGCGTAATCTTGTTTGTATTCATTAATCCAAAGTCTGACAATAGTACTGGATGACGTCATGCCCTCTCTCTCTCTCATTTGCGGAACGCGTAATTTTGTTTCTATCATTCTTGGTTCTGTTGGGATCTTAAACTGCTTGTGATTATGTTCAGAGAGAAACAGTGCTACAAATAACTCAAAAAATTAACAGGTTTAAAAAGTTATTGTTTTCGCGAAATTTACCACTTTTGATCACAAATTACATTTTTTACCTCTGTCCGAAAAATGACTCAATAAAAACTTTTTAACAAAAAAAAAACCCGACTTCAAAATCACTACAAAGTAAAAAATAATTTTAAATAACTTTTCCCATTCATTTCTTGGTCATATTTTAAAAGCTTTTTATACGTGTTATAATATTGGAAATCTTATCATTTTCATTTTTTCTATTTTGTTTTATTATCATCAATATACTAATAGCTTTATGTACATAAAAGCTTTGAAGTCGGCGCTTATCTTACTATGTCGAAATCTTTTTATTTTAATTTTTTCTAATTTGTTTTATCATAAAAATATTATTAACTTTATGAATATAAAACCTTCTTAGCGATTTTTTTTCTTTCAATTGGCAATTTTTGAGTACGCTGAATGTAGCCAATGTGTTCCATGCATTATTTGTGCAGCTGTTACACACTATGTCATATTCAATATGAGCTTTACAAGCTCACCCAAACCAGTTTAGTGAGAATTTTAATGTGTACGAAGCTTTTAAAATTACTACAGTGTCACCAAGGCACCAAATAGTGCACGGATGGTAAAAGATCATGATTGTGTGTCAAAGATGAGCGCCGACTTCAAAGCTTTTATGTTCATAAAGCAATTAATATACTGATAATAAAACAAAATAAAAAAAATGAAAATGATAAGATTTCCAATATTATAAATAAAATATTATAACACGTATAAAAAGCTTTTAAAATATGACCAAGAAATGAATGGGAAAAGTTATTTAAAATTATTTTTTACTTTGTAGTGATTTTGAAGTCGGGTTTTTTTTTTGTTAAAAAGTTTTTATTTCTTCCTTTTTAGATAATATGAAATATTTAATGCAATAGTATTTATTCTTGAGGAAAATTTTAAACATGAAACTTTGTTCTTAACAAATTTGATTTATTAATTCCTGAAAGTTTGTTGGGTATTTTCCATTTCTGCTTCTTTACAATTTGTAGTGCCACGCCCTTTCTCCAATCCTGCCTAATTTATTTACCGTACCATATAATGATTCTACCTACCCCTGTGCCAAATTTCAGTTTCCAAGTATCAATATTAACCGTAATATAGTACTTTCCTTAAAGTGACACATCCTGTGTACAATCCCGCTCACTTTTTTAATGATTCTACCTACTTATCTACCTGCATACCAAATATTAATACGCTAGTGTCAATATTAACTAAGATATAGTATTTTTATAATATTGACACGCCCCTTTGTTGAATAACGCCCACTTTTTTAGCCGAAATTTGCAGTAAGCGTACCTACCCATGTACTACATTTCAACACCCTAGTGTCAATATTATTTGATATATAGTGTGTTTCTAATATTGCCACACCCATTCGTTGAATAACGCCCACTTTATTTACAGTGATTTTTTAAAATTGTGTCTACTCCTGTACTAAATTTCAGTACCCTTGTGTCAATACTATTCGAGATACAGTGTTTTTCCAATATTGCCACACCCATTTGTCAAATAACGCCCACTTTATTAACTGTAATTTGTAATAACTATGCCTACCCATGTACTAAATTTCAGCACTCTAGTGTCAATATTATTCGATATATAGTGTGTTTCTAATATTGCCACACCCCTTTGTCGAATAACGCCCAATTTCTTTACAGTAATTTTCAAAAATTGTGTCTACCCCTGTACTAAATTTCAGTACCCTAGTGTCAATACTGTTTGAGATACAGTGTTTTTTTAATATGACCACACCCCTTTGTCAAATAACGCCCACTTTATTGATCGTAATTTGTAATAATTGTGTCTACCCCAGTGTTTTTACTGTAAAGTTCAGTACCCTAGTGTCAATATTTACTGAAATACAGTGTTTTTCTTATATTGACACGCCCCTTTGTCGAATATCGCCCACTTTTTAAAAAAAGGACCTCCGCGTTCATGGTATCTATCTGTTGACAAAAAATTACGGAAATCGGGCAAGTGCTTTAGGAGTTATCGATGTACATACATTTAAAAAAAAAAAAAAAAAAAAAAAGCGCGGACAAACCAACGAAATTGAGAACCTCCTCCTTTTTGAAGTCGGTTAAAAATTACCTCAATTAGGGAAATCTACCTCAATCTAGCAACACTGCTCCAAACGGCTAATGTGCATGTTCTCAAGAGGCTTTACATGGCAGTATTTACTCTCTGAGGTTTTCCATTGTCTGCAGAGAGGCGAGAGCCAATTAGAAAATAATATTTCAATTATCGATTATTAGCTATCGACAGATATGACGAATCGGTATACTGAAGATTTTAAGAAAACGTCTAGGACACTGTAGAACCAGTTTCTAAAGAAAAAATAGCAATTTTTGGATTACCTTTTCCATTTTTTTTATTATCTCCTGAATGAAGATACCACAATATAAAAAAAAAATAAATTTTAAAAAACCACGTTAACATTACTGTAGCGAAAAGTTTGTGACTGTGAATATCTGTTTGCGACATATAATAATAGATATAATACCTCTAGATATACGTAAAGATACAGACAAAATAAAAACACAGAAAAAATAAGCTCAATTTACCGGAAATGCATTTGCCAATCGATTTGATTTCAAAGAAGTTTCTTCTTTCGTAACAAAAAGTAAACGCAAACACATAAAAATGTATAACGTAAGAATAAGTTTGTGTTCGATAAGGTTTTCAATTCACTAACAAGCTGCTTACTTAACAGCAAACCAAGTGACTGCAAACAAATATTTGTGTAGCATACTTTCAGGAGGGGTGTCTGACTTTCAATGTAAAAAGAAACAAACAAAAGAGAGAAACATGCTTAAATTTTAATGTGAAAATTTGCATAAAATACTTGAAGTTACGCATTTGTGTTTGTGTTTATGTTTGTGTGTTTATGTGTTTGTGTGTCAAAGTATTTATTTTGCATTTGCATTTACTTTTATATCCGACATTTTGTCTTTGTTCGCTTGGTTTCTATAATTTATACGAAGTAGAAAAACATGATTTACCTTTTTAGGGGAAACGCAAAAAGCTTTTGTAAACAGCAGTTAGTCATTTATGCATACCATCTCTCTTTCTCCTTATCTTTCACGCTCACTCATCTGCTGAACTTCCCCCTCATCACAACAACATAAACTCATCCATACTTCCTCTTTTGCTTTATTTACCAATAAAAGTTTCGGAGGCAAATTTGTGGCAACCCCCACCAGGAGCTTTGCACTGATAAGAAATAAGATTTGTCAGAAAAAAAAACCCAGCTTCAGTAAATATTATTTTTTCTTAACTTGCTCTTTCTTACTCTTACATTTTCGTGGTTATTTTGCTAGCTTGAGCTTAAATTGAATGGTTAGAAAAGTCAACAAAGTTAAAAGTAAAGGACAGAAAAGAATCAACGGTTTGAGAAAATGAATGGTTGGTGTTTTTTTTTTTTATTTTTATCGACGGAATGTGTTAAATTATATTAGGACGCGAAATGGGAATGTGCCTAGGGGCTTAAAAAGCTAAATCCGGCCCTGAATAACAGTTGCTCACAACACAATTGGACATGGACATCTGCAAAGAAAACAAATTTAAACAAAAATTGATGGAATTCTTCTTCTTGGCATTTTAAGAAACTAAAAAAAATAATAACTATATTCAAAAAAGTTTATTTGCATTATTTGTGTAAGACATTCAGATTCAAAATTTATGAAATGATGACTTCCAATGACGTGGAGATTATTAAATATAAATAAGTTCCTTCCAAAGCGAATCATATGTCCATGCTTTATAAACTGTACAACTGGTCGAATCCATTTCGTCATGAGCGCTAAATAGAGTCAACAATATAAATACCGTTGTGACGTATCCATACATTTTCGCCAGAGAAAAGCGACTCAATAGAAAGATGTCACAGTAAGATGTTGGATGTAACCCCATTTTTAAGTAGAAGATTTTAGAGCTGATCTGAAAAGAGTCAAAGATATATGTTATCAGAATTTTAAAATAAAACTATGAATAGAAACTTTTAAAGACGATATTGGCATAAGATTAAAAATGGAGTTTGATTGCGAGAGAATTGTCAAAGTTTCTTTCTCTATTGAAAGAAAAAACAATTGTTTTTGTCCAGATATCATATCTACCTGTTGTACGAAATACGTGAATGATTTGCGATGATGTTTTTTGCCTAAGGCGGCGGAGTATTTTGAAACTTTAAGCAGCCAATTATACAACTCTAGGCGCGTCTGTTGTCGCTTCTGGTGTAGTAGCGCTCTCATTAAAATATTCATTAATATCATAAAATGAAATGGTACATGCATGAGAACCAGCTGCATTCTCTGCCAGCACCCAAGTTCTGCACTTCGCTGCTGGGCACACTTTACACCCTCCAGCAGAGAAATTAAAGACAATAGAAGATTGGCCAAAATATTCGCTCTATACGAGAATAAGAGATCAGAGATATACCAATTATTGCTTTGTATACGGGTGTCCACATTAAGAACACGTTCAATGCACCGTTTTAATCTTTTATCGATATTCATAGGTATTTTTAAGTTTGTAGAAACAAAGGCGTTTAAGTTATAATAAATAGAGTACAATAACATTTCATATAAGAGCCCAGCCAGATGTAGCACCTCACTGAGGAAGAAATATATTTTCCCACCAATTGAAACGTCATGGAAGATGAAAATGCGTGCCATCATAGAGGTATTCCACGTTAGCAGAAGAAATACAGTTCTAAGATGTAACAAGCCCACCATAAACGGCATAGTAAGAATGCTGCAATGACAAAGCATGGAATACTCTTCCAAGATGTGCAATAACTCGTTCAGGGCGTACTTAATTTCAATATCCCTCTTTTTGTTGAACTTTGGCACTGAAAACAATGCCCAGTAGAAAATAAGTTCATATATTAGAGCCATTATAACCATCTGTCCCTGGCGTTGCTGGAAAGTTGTGTCGCTTAGAAGATTTCCAATGGATATGACCTTAACTCCAAGATCTATTGCGCCCATTAAACGCATTAGTATTAGGATGACGAATCTAAGCACCTTGTCAAAAAATTTTGTCATAAACTCCAACTGGTTGTTGCTGTCTGAATATAAGAGGTTTGACTGACACAGAACTTGCTGCATCCTGTAGAAAAACACAACATAATTACGTATCGAAACATTCACGTGCAGCTGCACGTCTACGAAACGAAACATGCTATCATGTAAATTCGAACTGACTGTTTAGCTCGATGTGAAAAGGACGTTGTGTATTGTTTTTATTGATTTGGAATTCAAATTCCATATTTTTTATTGCGACCAATAAAGTCACTTATTGATTCAATTAACGTTTGAGGTTTAATTAGAGGGTTTCAACCTATAAGCAAGGAATATACATGCATATTTGGGAGGAGACTTTTCCACAAAAGTATACCCAGCTAACCGTAGGTAGATTCTTCGAGTGCATTAACGAATTTTCTGGCGGAAATGTTTACTTACAACCATCGCAAATGAAGAATTTTTGAATGATCGTCTCATATTCAAAAATAAATTTTTGTTCGCTCCTTCAAATACGTACCCAGCAGAAAATTGGACCAAATTTGAAATAGTTCTGAACTAGTTCCAAAAACGGCCAGTACTAGTTCCACTACAATACCCTTTAACATTGAACGAACTGACACTTTTTGCAGGTTAATGCCATAGGAAAAGACAATTGTCCCCATAAACACTCCTTTTTTCCCATATTTGAACGAGTTGCATCAGGAACATTTTTAAACTGGTTGCTTTCGCAGTAGCCTGAAAGTGGTTATTTTTTAACTAGTTTTAAAGTGAACATTTTATAAGTGTAAACATTTTGTGTACTGGAGCAAAGGTCCTAAAAGCCTGGTTTGTACAATTTATTAAGGAAAAAATTGTTTTCTATAAACATATTTATTTTTAATCTTAATATTTGAATACGGCCTTTCATTATTTATATTGAAAACAAATTTTTGAGATCTAGGCCAATCATGTTGACAACAAGACAACATGAAGAACAAAGAAGGGAACAACCAACAACAACAACAACGGCTCTATATAGAGCAAATCACACAGCTTGACTATACAGACTGTTTCATTGGCCGCTACACCAACTTATCAGTAGCCTTTGTATGACTTTACACTGTGATCCACTCAAGCTACTCAGGTTCTACTTATACTGCCAATATACCGAGAAAGTTACCCGGAATTTATTTTTGGCAGAGAACGCTTGAATTTTTGTAACTGAGTTCTTATCTACTTTTGATGCAAACATGTTTAAATGTTTAAATATTATTTCTTGCGTGGAAAAACATTAAAAAAACCTAATCATCGCCTCTATTAAACATATCCTAGCATAAAGGAATGGACTCCTAGCCTTCGATTGGAACTATTTATAAGTGGTTAATTGAACTCCATTGTGGCTGATTCAGCAAAAAGGAAGCCGAACGTCCTGGTAGTCCGCTTGAGGAAATTGTCGAAATCGTCGATAAAATCGATATTCAAGTGCAAGAAGAAGGACTACGTAAGCGTAGACGAAACATGAATCCATCACAACAGACTAAAGACCAAAAAATAATCGAAGCAGTGGACTTGTCCTGGCAAATCGAAGCTGAAAAGGTTTGACCTTTTTTTTTTTTGGTTTATCGGCTAACAAAGTCATTACGACCGTTCTTTTGGGATACACACACTACCAAAGCTATCACCAGCGTATATTATGGAGAGTTGTTAAATCGGTTCAACGCCGATTTGAAGCAAAAGCTGCAGAATTTGGTAAAGAAAAAGAGCTCTTCCACCAGGCGTTCAAGCCCACAGTCGCGATGGTAAAACTGCGTGAAACCCGCTTCGAAATGATTCTCCACCCAAAATATTCTCCAGATTTGCCGCCCCACAACCCCCGCCCGACTTTTATCTTATTCCAAACTTGAAGTAATGACGCGGAAAGAGATTTCGCTTGAACAATGAGGTCATTAATGATCAGACGCATAAGAGCTGTCTTAAAAAAAAAATGGGAAATTTAATTTTTTAGAAGAAATTTATTTATTCATCTACATCAATGTTTTTCCCTTCAAAGATGTTCCCATTAGATATAAAACATTTATGCCAGCACTTCTTCCAACCCCCAAAACACTTCTTGAACTCGTTCTTTACTATAGCCTTGAGCTTGTTCAGCGATTCACTTTTAATCTCATTTATACTTGTAAAGACGACCCTTCAAGGTCCTTCTTATTTTTGGAATCAAACAAATGTCACAAGCTTTCATATTTGGCTCGTAACACTCGTACGGAGGCTGGGGCATTATTACGGTGTTGTTTGTTGGCACAATCAGTGAAGAGTGAACAGGAGCATTATAATGATGCAAAAGTCATGAATTGTTTTTCCATAAATCAGCGCGCTTTCTTCGGGTCGCTTCACGCAAACATCGTTGAACTATTGGTAGTATTCTTTTTTGACTGTTTGACCTTGGGGCAAGAACTCATGGTGAGCTCTACCATTAAAACCGAAAAACAACGTGAGTATAACCTTGACATTTCACCGAACTTGTCGAGTTTTTTACAGTTTTGGCGATACAGAATGCGATCGCGTCTTAGTTTTAACATCATGACCACAAACCCATGTGTCATCACCTGTTATGATGCTTTTTAATAGTTCAGCAATGGTGTTGAGATTCATACAACGACTCCTGAGTACTTTCATTCGCCGATGTTTTTGATCAAAATTTGACAATTAAGTAAAACGTTTCATACGAAAAAAATTTCATAGCATGAGCCATGAATTGATACGTCAAAATCGTCAGTAACTTCTCTAATTGTGAGCTTCATCATTTCAGGGTGGCAACCATATTATGCAGTAAAAATGCTACAACAATGAAAAAACGTTGCATGCAATTTTAACTCTGTGACTACTAGCGCAACGGTAAATTTTATGCAACGAAAATGGTGGTGAGGCACATGATAAAAATAAAAAAAAAGTTGACGGCGTAATGAGGGCTCTCAGGGAATCGCCTTATGTAACCTAATTGCATTATTGTTGTATAGCAAAATTAATCCGCCACAGAGGAACAAAACCAAAATCAGAAGCAAAAGTAAAAGCAAATCAAAATCAAAATCAAAATCAAAATCAAAATCAAAATCAAAATCAAAATCAAAATCAAAATCAAAATCAAAATCAAAATCAAAATCAAAATCAAAATCAAAATCAAAATCAAAATCAAAATCAAAATCAAAAGCAAAATCAAATTCAAAATTAAAATCAAAATCGAAAACAAAAACGTAAAAGCAAAAGGAAAAAGAAAAGAAAATGCGGCAAACAACAACAACAATCTGATGAATTTGCTGTTGCTGAAAGAAACAGTTATGATCGGTTGATCGGTCAAAAACAACAAAATTACACCATGAGACCGGACTGTGAAGTCGAAAAAGGAGTAATGACAAGAGTTAGGATATGAATTAAGACAAGATTTAGATACACCTAAACCATACCTTTCGTGGCGTCCGTGGCGTAGTTGGTTAAAGTGCGTGGCCGCTATGTCAAAGAACCTTGGAGACCCAGCCAGCGACAGAAAATTATTTGAATTGAAATAATTTTTCTGTACGGCCGCCACCTCTCTGCAGACAATGGCAGACCTCAGAGAGTAATAAAAATGCCATGTAAAGCTTCTTGAGAATAAGAACATTCCGTTCATCGCCGTTCGGAGTCGGCATTAAGCATGTAGGTCCATTTCTCGGTCAATTGTGTACAAACTTAATAACACGCACAACACAATTGATCATAAGAAGCTAGGTCAAAGTCCTTTCAAGGGCTGAAATGGCCAGTTATTTTTTTTTTTTTTAAACCATACCTTTCAAACTAGGAAAGGGATTCGGACAAGGATTAAGTCAAGAATTTGGACATGCATTAAAACAAGTGTTTGGACATGAAGTGATAAAATTATTAGGACAAATAAAATAATAACGGATGGATGAGGATAAGTTTGGGAACAAATTAAAAGATAGGTTCAATAACAAGGTCAAGGATAAAGAAACACTCACGTCAAAACCTATCCAACCTAAAGAGTTGGGTGTGTCAACGACAAAGCTCTTTTTTCAATAAAGTGGCTTCTTTTTTTTTTTTTAAAAGAATATTCAATATTCCCAGCATTTCTATAAAGAGAGCTGATCAAGGGAAACTTTGTTTTGAATCACTGAAATTTTAGTTTAGGGACATTTTTGATTTCTTGCGAAACAATTTTTGGTTTTCATTTTGTGGCCTAGTTTAATAAATAAATGGTCTTTCGACAAGAGGTGTCATTTTAAATTTCCTACCATTTTTTTAGGTAGCAACATACAACTGTCATTCGATGACGTTTGACAAAGTAAAACTAGGAGATTTTTAGACATGGATCGTTATACACTGACACTCGCACAACGCATTGAAATAGTGAAAATGCACAATTTAAAACGGTGAAAATATCGCGAACACGATTCGTAAAGTTCGTACTGTTTTTGGCCATCATCAAGCGCCTTCTCGCATAGTAATATGAAAATTAATCAATAAATTCTAATGTTTCAAACAAGTTAGTGATTTAAAGACCCCAACTCGTGCTCGTTCGGTCAGGCAACTGAAAATATCCCAGCTGTAGCTGAGAGTGTAGCTGAAAACCCAGGTTTGTCTATTTCGAGAAAATCACAGGAATTGGACTTATCGCCAACCACTTTGCACCGAATTTTGCATAAATATCTTGGCCTACACGCTTATAAGGTGCAGTTGACACAAGAATTGAAGCCTTTAGACGATGAAAAACACCGTATATTCGCCAATTGGGTGCTGGAAATGCATAAACAATATCATGATTTCTCAAACAAAATTATTCTGAGTGATGAGGCTCATTTTCATCTGTCTCGGTATGTGAATAAGCAAAATTGTTGCATCTTGGGCTCCGAAAATCCAAGAGAAATAGTCGAACAACCTTTTCATACATTACGAGTGACAATGCGGTTTTTGTAGTGGCGGTGCCATTGGGCCGTATTTCTTCCAAACTGTTGCTGGTGCGACCTTTTCAATGAATGGATTGCTTTAACACAGCCGCAAGAACTTATTGTATTTCATTACTAACCTTAGAATTTGTACTTTGGATCAAAATTTATAAAATTATTAGCTCTTTTTACAAAAATATTGCCATTTTTGTTTTTTTAATTTGAAATGACACCTCTTGTTAAAAGATCCTAACCAATCTTTTAAATTTCTTGATTCAATTTGCTTTTGTTAGCATGTGCGTCGTGCGGATTTTCACATTCACTTATTTATTCTTGATAATACCTACCTGCTGCATACAGTTTGTAAAATATTTGCGATAGCGATTCCTGCAAATGTCAGCAGAGTGTGTTGAAACTTTTTCCAGGTGCTGATACAACTCTAGCTGCGTCTTTTGTCGCATCTGATGCAGTGTTTGTCGCATAATAACGTCCATCAAAACCATCACATGAAATGGCACATGTATAAGAACCAGTTGCATACTCTGCCAGCATCCAAATTCTCCGAAACTCCTCTGTTTGGCACATTTCAAACCTTCAAGCAGTGGTATGAAGGATAATAAGAGATTCAGCAAAGTACTTTTTCTATACGTTGCCAAGAGATCGTAGAAACACAAATGAATATCTTGCAACCGCTTCTCCAGACTCAGAACACGCGCAATAGTTCTTTTTGATATCTTGTCATCCTTTACAAAACTTTCCATATTTGCAGCAATGAATTCGTTTAGATTGTAATATAAGTTAAACAACAATATTTCATATAAAAGTCCCGCCAGGCGCAGTACCTCGAAAAGAAGCATGTAGATAATGGCTGATATAGAACGCTTCGAGAAGACGAAGAAACGCATTAACATGGAACTCATCATAGCCAGCGGATAAAGCGCAGTTCGCAGATATAACCAGTGCATTATGAAAGGCAATGTCATACAAGGGCAATTGCATAGCTTGGCTAATTCGCTTAAGATTCGCAAAAGCTTGTTTAGTGCTCGCTTAATTTCATGACATCTTTTTCTGCATACTTGTGGTACCGCATGAATAGTCCAAATTGGGAAACATACCATTATAATAAATAGTACAGGTATTTGTCCCTTGTGTTGCTCTATGGCTTTACTATATGGCTGCTTTGTGGTTATGGTCCATGTTATAAGCCACCAAAAGGTAATTATCCGGAAGAATATCAGTACAATAATATGTGTCACTTTTTCGCAGAGAAACTTCGTTGTACTTAGCTTATTTTGTTTGCTCGAATACATAAGATTTGTCAGACATAGAATCTGCTGCAATCTGTACAAGATCAAAAAATGATAGTGAAATGAAAAATCCGCCTGTAGCTCTGATTGCGCAAAACGTATCATTGCACCAAAACCACTAACTTAGACTGAGAGGAGTCAACATCCTGGCGCGACAATATATTACAGCACAATGTTCTACAGTTTCGTAAGTACCTTTTATAATTGACGATAATTATTTCATAGTATCCCAATTACTGCTTTATCACATATTACTGTTATTAATTGTTTGATGAAACTTTCAGAGCGGGATTATGTCCATGCATTAGCGTCGCTTTATACTTACTTATATTGCTTGTGATCGAATTTCGAAAATATAAAAATCGACTTTTGTTTGATGTCTTTTTATTTTCATTTTTCAAAAACATTAAATTAAGGAATACTTTACGGCAATACAATGCATGAAATTAAAATAAATTATTATTTTAGTGAATCAAGGATTATTTCGATTTATTTCGTAAAGATTATATTGAAAAAAATAAGTGGCATGCATGCATGGTGAACTGTTGTTTATGTTTAGGTTTCATAGTCTTCTGGATAAATTTTCCAGAAGAATTCGACAGCACAACGCAATTTATTCAAATCAAATTTGAAATTTAATAAAAAAACATATGTTTTTCCATAAAAATTTGGCATCACTTTTACTTTTCTAATGAATTCGCCACCAGTTCTCGCTCAGAAGAGAGCACAATGTGAGTGGCAAAGAGAAAATAGAAAAAGAGTCTATTTTGGAGTCAAGTGGCGAGCGTTCTTTCTCTTCACTTTGTGCTGATGTTTATATGGATCTTTCTTTATCTGCAAAAAGAAAAAGAAAATAGACTAGTATTTTCTATATACTAGTAAAAAATAATCTTCGACTGGGCCGAAGTTAAAATACCCCCACGGCCGAACCAAATATTCAAAGTCTTAAGCAGTCAATAAAGTGTTTATTTGTAAAAACATTTTCGTAATTGTCTAAACAGAAAATATTCGTTTTTGTTTTTTGATAAAGTTACTTTGTATGGGAGGTGGGTGTGTTTTTCATTCGATTTCGTTGAATTTCATATCCATATATTAATTTATGTAGAATTTGAAGAGATTTTTACATTTTTGATAAAGTCACTTTGTATGCGAGGTAGGCGTGGTTTTCATCCGATTTGGTTGAATTTCATACTAAGTGTGTATATTATATAGGAAAGCTCATATGCAAAATTGTAAATCCATAATTTTTGTGGAATTCTAAGAGATTTTACCGTTTTGTTAAAGTCACTTTGTATGGGAGGTAGGCGTGGTTTTTATCCGATTTGACTCATTTTCAAACTTGATCTTTCTGTTTTAGATAAAAGCTTAAATATCGAATTTCGTGATGATAGATTGAAATTTACGGCTGTAATCGTGATCACAGACAGAAGGACAGACAGACGGACATGGCTAAATCAACTCGGCTGGTGCTGCTGATCAAGAATATATATACTTTTCTATACCTGCCACGCCTCCTTATGGGCGTTACAAACGGAGTGACAAAATTTATATACCCCTTTTACGTTTTTTAAACGTGGGGATATAAAAATGAGTCTATTTTGGCGTCAAGTGGCGAGCTTTCTTTCTCCTCACTTTGTGCAAATGTTTATATGGATCTTTCTTTATTTGCAAGTTTTGTGACCGTCAAATATTCACAGAAAATAGTTCGTGTCTGTTTATATCCTTCGTTTCTTTTTTTCTCTTTCTTCGCTTATGTGCGAACGTAACTGAACGTGTATCGGTGATTCCATGTCAAATCGGACGCTTTTCGAAACTCACATATTTGTAAGAATTTGGTACTTTGCACGTCGATAGTACTTTAAAAACTAAAAATATTTGCATATTTTTTTTTAAATTTTTTTTTTTTTTGCAGTTATTCACAATAGAAAATTAAAAAAATTATCACAAATTGTGAATCGGACATGTAGTCAAATAACTATATCTGCAAAACCGTTAGTCCTACAAAAAAATTATAAGGATTTATTTCAAAGATCTTGGTCTTCCTTTTGGTGTACTATTTTGCTAACACTTTCATAATAAATTTTAATAAATTTTAAATTTTTTTTAGCTACTAAAAATTTCATTCACATTTTTCATGGTCAGGACCACTATTTTTTTGGCGTTTTGAAAACACTGTCGTATTGAAGCATTCATTCTTAATGCACTCTCAAAATTTTATGTTGGAGAATCAATGCATACTATCTTAAACGAATTTTTCAAAAACTATCTTCAGAATATTAAGTATCATACAAAATACTTTCATTTTTTATTAAAAATAGGATTTTCAGTATTTTTTTTACTTCTCACAGTATTTCATAGTTTTCCTGATGCTTAAAATATACTAACTTAATATAATGCTACCAATTTAGTCATTTAGTAATTATTAAACTACGAGTATAAGGACTGCTGCATAGCCTGTACTCCTGAGATAGAATAATTCTGTGTGCTTGCTTGCTTGGGGACGCAAGAACCAAAGAACAATTTATATAGTATAGATATAGACTTTTCATATCTTGATGAATTTCTGAATAATATATTTAGGTAAATTGTTTAAATGGGAAATTCATCAAGATATGAAAAGTCTATATCTATACTATATAAATTGTTCTTTGGCTCTTGCGTCTACCAAGCAAGCAAGCACACAATATTATTCTATCTCAGGAGTAAAAATATGCAGCAGTGCATTATACTCGTAGTTTAATAGTTACTAAATTACTAAATTGGTAGCATTATATTAAGTAGGTGTATTATAAGCATCAGGAAAAGGTGTCGGAGATATATTACAAGCTTAAAAACTATAAAATACTGTGAAAAGTAAAAAAATACTGAAAATCCTATTTTTAATAAAAAATTAAAGTATTTTGTATGATAATATTCTGTAGATAGTTTTTGAAAAATTCGTTTAAGATAGTATGCATTGACTCTACAACATAAAATTTTGAGAGAGCATTAAGAATAAATACATCAATACGACAATGTTTTCAAAACGTCAAAAAATAGTGGTGCTGACCATGAAAAATGTGAATGAAATTTTAAGTGCCCAAAAAAATTAAAATTTTTTATGAAAGTGTGCAAAAGTGTACACCAAAAGGAAGACCGTATATTTCCGTATAATTTTTTTGTAGGACTAATGGTTTTGCAGATATAGGTTTTTGACTACATGTCCGATTCACAATTTTTGATAATTTTTTTAATTTTCCACTGTGTATAACTTGCAAAAAAAAAATTTTAAAAAAATATGCAAATATTTTTATTTTTTAAAGTACTATCGACGTGCAAAATTTGAAAAAAACTCGGCGTCATCAAAATTCATTTTTGAAAAAAAACGTCCGATTTGACATGGAATCACCGATAGAGCAGTGTAAAGAAATAGAATATTTAAAGAAGCAATGCCGAAACTTTTATTCTCTCTCTCCTTTTTGTGTGGATATTCTACGTAGGGGAGAGGGCTGGGTTGTTAACTGGGTTTTGTTTTTGGGCTCTAACTTTTCACAGAGGCAAAACAAGTTATAATCACGCCACTTATGCTAAAAAATCGTAATGAATGAAAGTGTTCAATCATAATTTTCTTTATCTTCATCCAAATCGGTGTCGCAAGGTTTGCATGTGAAATACGAACGCCTTCCTATACTGGCGCACTTTCCTTCGATGAAGATAGCGTCACGGCTTATTATGATGTTTTGAGTATTTTCGTCATACAAACGATATGCTTTTGCATCGTTTGCATAACCAAGGAGCAAATATTCCGAAGGCTTGGAGTCGAATTTTTTTTTTTTTTGGGGATATGAACCATGGCCTTGCTGCCGAAAATGCGAAGAATTGACACAAAAGATTTTTTACCGGACCAAATTTCTTCCGGGATTTTTGTTTGATGTCTGCAAGGTGTGCGATTCATTAAATAAGCTGCCGGTGACACTGCTTCGGCTTAAAATCTATTTTGCAAATTTGCATCGATTAGCATGCAACGAACCTTTTCGATTACGTTACGATTGATTTGTTCCGCCAATCCGTTTTGCTGTGGAGTGTACGGCGTACTTTTTTGATGTTGGATTCCCGTTTTTACACAAAATGATTTAAAATTATTGTTAATGTACTCGGTGCCATTGTCCGTTCGAAGAATTTTTATTTTTTTTATTTAGCACTGGTTTTTAACTAATGCTTTAAATTTACAAAATTCACCGAAAACTTGTGATTTCTTTTTCATAAGAATAATAAATGTTTTGCGGCTGTAATCGTCGATAAAACTTACAAAAAAATGCGGGGAATGATATTGTTGAAACGGGACAAAAAACGTCACTGCGAATGATTTCGAGTAGCTGTGACGCGCGTGTGCCAGTTTCTTTAAACGAATTTCGAGCTTGTTTGCCTTTAATGCACATAATACCGAAAATTTCAAGTTCAAAAAGAAAGGTTTATTTATTGAAAATAATTAAAGTACATGTTTATTCATCCAAATCAATATTGTCGCCTTCAAAGTAGTCCCCGTCGGCTGCAGCGCACTTATGCCACCGCTTGATCCAGTCACAGAAACCTTTCTGGAACACTGTTTTTGGTATGGCCTTCAGAGCGTTCACCGATTTTTCCATGACCTCTTCTTTGCTGGTGAAACGCGTTCCTCGAAGCGGTTTTTTTGATTCGATTGAACAGAAAAAAATCACACGGAGCCAGGTCAGGTGAATTTGCTGGCTGCTGGATGGTTATCGTGTTGTTTTTGGCCAAAAAGTCACGAATAATATGAGCATTGTGCGATGGTGCAAAATCCATGATTTGTTTTGCCACAACTGCGGTCTTTTTTGGCAAATTGCTTCACGTAAACGTCTCATAACGCCCAAATAATACGTTTATTATTACTAGTATTGCCTGTGGTCGAAATTCGACCATACCAATATCGATTTTTCTCTTTTTTTTTTTATTGAAAAACGCTTGGCAAAGTTGATAATAAGATGGCTTTATCGTGGACGCATCAGTAGATTTTGACGTGACAGTGTATCTTTATTCTTGTCTCTATCCTTGCATCCGTTCTAAACTTGTCTTTATTTATATTCTTATTCTTATATGTGTTCTAAAAATTTACCTACTTCCGGTCCAAATCCTTGTTTTAATCCATGTCCAAAGCTTATTCTTGTTCAAATCCTTTCCTAATCCTTGTCCCACTTCCTTTCTAAATCTTTGTCTTTGTTGGTCTTATCTTTGTTCTATTTTTTGTCAATATCCTTTTCCCAATCTTGCCCCAAATATTGTTTTAGGTATGTCTCAATCTTCCTTTTCGAAGTCATCTTCCCAATTCTTGGCAGAACTCTTGTCCTAATACTTGTCCAATTCTATACTCTAATCTGTGTCATACTCCTTATCTTATTTCTAGTCCTAATCTTTGTCCAAATCTTTGTTCTTATCCCGTTTCTAATCCTTATTATAATCCTTGTCCTAATACTTGTCGTTATTTCAATTTTAATTTATTTTTTTTTTTTTGCTTTTGCATTTAGTGCATTCTGATTACTTTAATTAAGGGGTTCCCTTAAAGAAATTATGATTAATTTTTTATTGTTGTAAAATTAAATTTTTTCTAACAGTATAATTTTTGTTTTATCATATTTGTCGTGCCTCATATACACGCCAAGTAATAATTCTAGGCAACGTCGCAGATAAGGAAATGTCTTAAAACATAGATTTGTGTACACAACTTTCGAGTGGTTTGAAATATTTGAAAAGTTTTTTCACAGAAATTATTTTTTTAGCTGTACAACTTTATAAAAAATACAAAAACAACATTTTGAAAAATGTAATTTTCATCAAAAAAAAAAAAATCATAGGGGGTAGCTCATGATTTTCGATGATAGAAACACTTAATTAAATTATGTGTCAAAATGAAGCAATTGTTGCAAATAAATGATATGGTATATGAAAGTGTGTGAGAGAAGAAAATAGAAAAACAAAAAAAAATTACAAAATAAGAATGTCTGGTCTAATTTTTAAGCAAAAATTGAATATTTTAGAGTGTTTTTGAAAACAGCATAAGAAATTGAATGAGTGAGATAACGGTAAATCTTTTCTTATTTCTCAAAAGTAATTTAATTAAACTTTCAGACAAAGAAAATTTAGGGAAAATCGATTGAAAAATGGCTGAAATATTTGCATGCAAAATCAAAATTTGAAATATCAATTGTTTTTTTCTCATTCTGAGGCAATGATATTGCTTTAAGAAATGCATGGCATGGAAAAAATCTACAGGTTTCGAAATATCCCAATACTTTTGATGTCATAATAACGGGAAATTTTTTTACATACTTTTCGTGGGAAAATATTAGCAAAAAAGTTTTCGTATACCGTTATTTTTCTCAACCAACGAATTTTCATACAAAATACGTTGTACTGAAAACATCTATAGTTTTCGAGATATCACTATAATTTTGATGTCAAAATAACGGAAATTTTTCAAAATTTACTATTTGTAAGCAATTTTACCATCACAATATATATTGACAATTGTTACATGAAATAGTGCTTATTGTAGGGTAACCGTAAACGATGGTGAAAAATATTAAATTTTTTTTTGCACATCTTATGAATGCCTAAATTTCTCTCTTATATCATGTTTTTCCATCTCTTATAGTTTAGCTTTTATTTAATAAATGCTCTTTTTCCACTCATATTTGAGGTCAAAGGTCACCAATCGTATATTCAATCATACTGTGCAGCCAGACCTTTCATCTGATATCACATTCTTCATTTTACCTCTTCCCAGTTCTGAGATCCCTAACTAAAATTGATAAAAACTTTCAACGTTAATATTTCGGGTCAAAGGTCATGAATTTAAAATCTAACATAATTCGGCACATCTATGGTGCAGTACCTTTCGAATGATATACGTTTCATTGTCCTTATTCTAAAATTAATATTGAAAAAGTGTACGACAACATTCGATGTTTGCGTATTAATATATAAGATGTACTACACCATTGTAGTCCATGAAAACAGTGAGCATCGTCTTCTTTTTTGACTGAAAACGACGTGGTTTCTTCGGTCTTGGTTCGTCTGGCGACCGCCATTCACTCGCCTGATGTCTGGTTTGCGTGTCATACTCGTATATCCATGTCTCATCACCATATATCCATGTCTCAGTAATGATGGATTCGATGAATGATTTTTTTGGTCGTTTTCGACCATTTCCAGCATGTTTTTCGCGATAGCAACTCGGTCTCTTTTTTGCATGAAATTGAGTTCTTTCGGTACCAACTTCGCAGCGAAACGTCTCAAGCCCAATTCATTCTTCAAAATGTTCTGAACGGATCCAATTGAAATTCCGACATCCTCTGCTATCTCTCTAATCGTCAATTTGCGATTTTTGACCAACATTTCTTTGATTTTTTCAAAGTTTTCTTCGGTAATCGAACACGATGGCCGCCCGGTACGAAGGTCCTCTTCTACTTCGTCTTGGCCACTCACAAATCAGTTAAACCACTTGTTTGCCTTCTGATACGATAGAGCAGAGTCACCGTAACATTTCACCAACATTTGACGCGTATCGGCGCTGTTGAAACCATTTTTCACACAAAATTTGATACAAACTCGTTGCTCAATTTTTTTTCCATCGTACAAATCGAAGTCACGAAAAAAGTTGTTGTAAACAAAACACTGTCACTTTACCAAATATCAACGAGAGACGCTGATATTTGGAAACCTTGTCATAGACACATGTGGCAACCTACAAAAAAAAATTTTCGAATCGGACAGTTAAGTCCGGTTCACAGTGTGAATAAACCTTTGAACAAGGGGTACACTTGCTGGATTTGCTATTTTCAAACTAAATACCTTCGGCCGACGATTTGAGTTTTTTTAAATTTTAATCACATATGTGGCCCATGCGTCGATGCCATAAATTGAATGTATAAAAAAATAAATAAATAACTGGCCACTTCAGCCCTTGAAAGGACTTTGACCTAGCTTCTTATGATCAATTCGAATGTATTGGTCACTAAAAATGTCGTATCAGTTTTTGATTTCACTTCACAGTTAAGTTTATACATGCCATCTACTTCGCATGCAAAGGCGATTATATCCTCATCTTTGTTTAATATTTTGAAACAGAGTTTTTCAAACATTACGCTGTTGTTGTTTTTACTAGCTGATTAACTGAAACTAAATTTCCGCATAAGCCGGGTACACATAGAACGTTCGACATTGCTACTGGGATGTTATCCGGTTAAAAATGCAGAAGGTTAATTTCAATGTCACCAACACAACTAACACTTAATTTAATACTGTTTGCAACTACCACATCTTTTTCCTCACAGGTAGATATGTTTGTTAAAAATTTTTTAGTTTTTACCATGTGAACCGCCTTTCCGGAGTCAATAAAAAAATCATTACTTGCTGCATTTGTAGCGACCGAAGTGAAAAGGGCTTGACTTGATTTTAATTTACTGTTGTTGTTATTGGTGTTGCTGCTGTTGTTGTTGTTGTTGCTGTTGTTGTTGTTTTTCCTGCTGCGTTTTTTTGCACAGCACACAGATTGTGGCGGCCGTGGCGCAGTGGGTAGAGGGCGTGACCCATACGCCAGAGAACCCTGGTTCAATTCCAGCTGACACAGAAAGTTTTTTCAATTAAATATATTTTTCTGTTCGGCCGTCACCTCTCTGCAGACAATGGCAAACCTAAGAGAGTAAATAATTCCATATAAAGCTTCCTGAGAACATGCACATTAGCCGTTCAGAGTCGGCAAAAAACTAGTAGGTCCAGTACTCGATCAATTGTGGTCAAACATGTTAAAAACACTCACAACCCAATTTTAACATAAGAAGTTCGGTCAAAGTCCTTTCCTAAAATGGCCAGTTTATTTATTTATTTTACACAGATTCAAAGTGGCCGTAGCGATAACAAAACCCACACTGAACGCGATTATTGCTGCTATTTGTTTTTGGTTTGTGCCAACGCTTTACATACATTGCTGTGTCACCATTGGCTGAGGATTTGACTTCTTGTAAAATTAATGTTTTCACAGATTCTGTCGTCAAAGTCTTGCCTATATTTTCGACTGCCATCACAAGTGGCTTGTATTCTTTTGGCAGACCAGCTAACATCAGCGCTGCCGTAATTTCATCGTCAATCGTAAGACCGGCGGTTTTTACTTTTACCGAAAGTTGAAGCACTTGGTTTACGTAATTCTTGGTTGCACAATCTCCTAATTGCAGATGCAAAAGTTCTTTTAACAGCTCAAATTTTCGACACAAGCCTGTGTCACAATGAGCGATATGTGAATAGTTTGACGTCTCCATCAACAATTGAATTGTTGATAGCGCTTTTAAATTTGTTTCTTTGGCTGCATTATCTGCTGTGGCTGTTAAACCTTTTTCAACAAACTTCCAATAGTCCATGTATTACCAAAAACGCTTTTGCTGTGACTTTCCAACTGTCGTAATTTTCTCGCATTTACGTTTTTCAATACCGGTGGTAGCTAACATCGACGACATTGGGGTTAGGTTTTCTGAAAAATGAGCAAATGTTGAAAAACACCGAAATTTCTTAAAATAACGATTTGAGCGTGTTATTTCATTTATTTTCTATGCAAATTAATCGGTTTTTTGCGTCGCTATTATGCCCATAACGTGATGGAAAGAGATTTTGTGCAGCAAAATTAAAACACGAGCTTTTTGATTGAAATATTAAAAGAAGAAAAAGTAAGTATTTATTTAGAGATGGTATGACAGTACTTATGTATGTCACTTAGTGATATACAAAATAAGTCCGTGTTTACACGTTTACATTCATCAAATATCGAATATATGCTAGTTCCACTAATGCCCAAGAATGACTTCACTTCACGGTATTTCACATACCGCTCTGCTTTTAACAGTTCACACATAGCATCGATGTTTTCTGCCACAACAGCCGTTCTAGGACGACCTTCAATAAATTCATCTTGGAGAGAACGACGACCACGCTCGAACTCATGAAACCAGCATTTTACAGTCATTTGGTGTGATGTTTCATCACCAAAAGTCAAACAGAGTAGATCGATGCATTTTTTTCTAGTCAATCCACGTTGAAAATCGTAAAAAATCAACGCCCGAAAATGTTCACGTGTTAATTCCATTTTTTTGCTGACATACAATTTTCAAACCACTGCAAACAACATAAAAAGCGCACATATGCCAAAACTATGTGAGTACGTTAATGCATAAAAATATCAAATTTTTAAATGGAACTGTCAAAGTTCATCTGGCAATATTAAGTGTTACTCGTACTCTTCTCAGACAGAATATTTGTACACATACGTGTATTTATATTGCAGGTTTTTTGTTTGGAAATGTAATACTTTCTAACTGTTTACATAATTCCAAATATTCTTTTATCCCCATTTCAATCGCAACTCGCCCCATTGTTATTGCTACAATACATTTGAGAAAGATTTCTTTTGCATTTCGCAAGAGGCACTGAAAATAACGTTTGAATTTGACTATGAATGACTTGAATATTCAACGCTGGTTGTTATCACTAGTTATAATACTTATAATATCACTTGTTATAAAAAGTCTTATAATCACTCCTATCAAGCAGTCGTGGCCGAGTGGTTAAGGCGTCTGACTCGAAATCAGATTCCCTCTGGGAGCGTAGGTTCGAATCCTACCGGCTGCGTTTATTTCTTTTTTTTTGAAGATAATAAATATTGTTAATTTCTTACTCACATACAAATTTAAAGAATTAATAGTTAAAGATTTCTTGGGAAATAAATGTTTCAAACATTCCAAGTTTTATCTCCACAAAGGTTTTGTCATCAACCAAAAGAGAAAACCCAAAAAAAGAACAGTCAAAGAAATGGTCATATGTACAAAGTGTTTGGCAATAAAACGTGGTCACATTTGGAAAATATACGCAAAACTTGATAAAAACCATGTAAGTTTGTCGCATGTCACAACAATGCGATAAACTTGCTAACGTTATGACTCTCTAGAGGACGCTATCCAAGCAGAGTCAAAACAACAACAACATCAGCAATAACAATGGAGCAACTATAAGCATAATGGCCGGCAGTGTGGTCATATTTTGGGTATAAGATAACGCTGCTACCGGATGGGGAGTTTATCATCATAGGTTGGTTTGAGTGTAAGCGAGTTAAGCTACATAAAAACAAAAACAAAAAGAAAGTAACTCATACTTTGTTGCTTCATTGTAAACATCATTGGGAAAGGTGTGGGGAAGGGATAGAAGGACATTGCAACGCATTAAATGTGCCTTATCGCAAACAAAAGTTTTTCTTAATGTTGTTGTTTTTGAAATAATGATGGTATTTTTATCTACATCAGAGTACCGTGTTTGTTTGCTCAGGTTAATCTTCTACACATATACGTATAAACATACTTATAACTGACAGAACGCTTTGAGACCAGATTAAGCGTCATTTAACACCTTTTTATGGGGATATTATTTTTTTAGTCTTAAGATGAAGGCAGACGATAAATAAAATTTGTGTGTTTGTTTGTATTATTTAAATAAATTTAAATTTGTGTTATAAAAACGGGATCAGCTCAAGAAAACTGATATATGAGTGATATACCTACTAAATATCTATCAGACTGATTATCTTTCGTCAAAATAAGACACTAAGATCTAAACGCCCAGAAAGGTAATATGATTCGATTCGATTGTATTGGACTGTATTGGATCATATTTGATTGCAATAAATTGGATTGGATTGAATTGGATCTGCTTGTATTGGATTGTATTGAATTGGATTGGATTGGATTGGAATGAACTGGATTGAATTGGATTGAATTGGATTGGACTGGATTGCACTGGATTGAACTGGATCGAACTGGATTGTCTAGATTGGACTGGATTGTATTGGATTGAATTGTATTGGATTGGATTGTATCGGACTGGATTGGATTGTATTGGATTGGATTCGATTGGGTTGGATTGGACTTGATTGGATTAGATTGAATTAGAAGGCATTAGATTGGATTGCATTGGATTAGATTAGAAGGCATTAGATTGGATTGGATTAGTTTTGCTTGGATTGAATTGCATTGGACTAGATTGGAATGCGTTGACTTGGATTGGATTGGATTGGATTACATTGAATTGCATTTAATTGCAATGGATTGCATTGAATTAAATTGGATTTGAGTGGAATGGATTGTATTGGATTAGTTTGGAATGCGTTGGTTTGGATTGGATTTGTTTGGATTGCATTGAACTGCATTGGATTGCAATGGATTGCATTGAATTAAATTGTATTTGAGTGGAATGGATTAGATTGGATTAGATTGGATTGGATTGGATTGGATTAGATATGATTAGATTGCATTGGATTGGATTGAATTGAACTGGATTGGATTGGATTGTAATGAATTGGATTGGATTGGATTGTATTTAATTGAACTGAATTGGGCTGTATTGGATTAATTTGGATTGGATTATATTGGATTGTATTGAATTAGATTGGATCATATTGAATTGTGTAGGATTGGAATGGATTTGGATCGGATTGGATCAAATTAAGTTGAATTGCAATGGATTGAATTATATTAGTTTGAAGTGGATTATATAGATAGGATTGGATTGTATTGGATTGAATTGGACTGGGTTCAATTGGATTGGATTGAATTAGAAGAAATTGGATTGGATTAGATTGGAAAGCATTAGATTGGAAAGCATTAGATTGGATTGTTTTGGATTGGATTGAATTGAACTTTATTCGATTGATTTTGACTGGACTGTATTGGATTGCATTGGATCATATTAAATTGAATTGGATTGGGTTAAATTGGATTGGATTGAATTAGACAAATTGAATTGGATTAGATTGGATTAGATTGGATTGTATTGGATTGGATTGAATTGGACTTTATTGGACTTTATTGGATTGATTTTGACTGGATTGTATTGAATTCCATTGGATCATATTGGATTGGATTGGATTGGATTGGATTAAATTGTTTGAGATTGAAATGGATTGGATTTAATTGGATTGGACTGGATTGAGTTAAATTGCACTTGATTGGATTAGATTAGATTAAATAAGAGTGGATCGGATTGAATTGGATTGGATTGGATTGGATTGGATTGGGATGAATTGGATTGGACTGAATTAGATGAAATTGGATTGGATTACATTGAATTAGATTGAAAATCATTAGATTGGTTTTGATTGGATTAGATTGCATTTGATTAGATTGGATTGAATTTGATCAAATTGCATTGAATTGTATTGGAATGCATTGGATTAGATTAGAAGGCATTAGATTGGATTGGATTAGTTTTGCTTGGATTGAATTGCATTGGACTAGATTGGAATGCGTTGACTTGGATTGGATTGGATTGGATTACATTGAATTGCATTTAATTGCAATGGATTGCATTGAATTAAATTGGATTTGAGTGGAATGGATTGTATTGGATTAGTTTGGAATGCGTTGGTTTGGATTGGATTTGTTTGGATTGCATTGAACTGCATTGGATTGCAATGGATTGCATTGAATTAAATTGTATTTGAGGGGAATGGATTAGATTGGATTAGATTCGATTGGATTGGATTGGATTGGATTAGATAGGATTAGATTGCATTGGATTGGATTGAATTGAACTGGATTGTATTGGATTGTAATGAATTGGATTGGATTGGATTGTATTTAATTGAACTGAATTGGGCTGTATTGGATTAATTTGGATTGGATTATATTGGATTGTATTGAATTAGATTGGATCATATTGAATTGTGTAGGATTGGAATGGATTTGGATCGGATTGGATCAAATTGAGTTGAATTTCAATGGATTGAATTATATTAGTTTGAAGTGGATTATATAGATAGGATTGGATTGTATTGGATTGAATTAGAAGAAATTGGATTGGATTAGATTGGATTAGATTGGAAAGCATTAGATTGGAAAGCATTAGATTGGAAAGCATTAGATTGGATTAGATTGGATTGTTTTGATTGGATTGAATTGAACTTTATTGGATTGATTTTGACTGGACTGTATTGGATTGCATTGGATCATATTAAATTGAATTGGATTGGGTTAAATTGGATTGGATTGAATTAGACGAATTGAATTGGATTAGATTTTATTAGATTGGAAATCATTAGATTGGATTAGATTGGATTGGATTGAATTGGACTTTATTGGATTGATTTTGACTGGATTGTATTGAATTCCATTGGATCATATTGGATTGGATTGGATTGGATTGGATTAAATTGTTTGAGATTGAAATCAGATTGATTTAATTGGATTGGACTGGATTGAGTTAAATTGCACTGGATTGGATTAGATTAGATTAAATAAGAGTGGATCGGATTGAATTGGATTGGATTGGATTGGGATGAATTGGATTGGACTGAATTAGATGAAATTGGATTGGATTACATTGAATTAGATTGAAAAACATTAGATTGGTTTTGATTGGATTGGATTGGATTTGATTAGATTGGATTGAATTGGATCAAATTGCATTGAATTGGATTGGAATGCATTGGAATGCATTGGATTAGATGAGAAAGTATTAGATTGGATTGGATTGGTTTGGGTTTGATTGGATTGGATTCGATTGGATTGTATTGGATCAAATTGCATTGGATTAAATTGTAATCCATTGGATTAAATTGTAATCCATTGGATTAAATTGTAATCCATTGGATTAGATTGAAAAGCATTAGACTGGTTTGGATTAAATGGGATTAAGCTGAAATAGATTAAATTAGATTGGATTGCATTTGTTTAAATTGGAAAGCATTAGGTTGGATTGGATTGGCTAAGAATGGGTTAGATTAGATTAGTTTGGGTTAGATTGGATTAGATTGGATTAGATTGGCTTGGATTGGGTTAAATTAGATTAGATTAGATTAGATTGGATTAGTTTGGATTGGAGTGGATAAAATTGAATTAAATTGGACTTAATTAGATTAAATTTTATTGAATTGCTTTGGATAAGATTGGATAGCATTAAATTGAATTGGATTGGTTTTTATTGGATTGGCTTTGATTGGATTGCATTGAATTGCATTGAGTTAAATTGGACTTGAGCGGAATGGATTAGATTGGATTGGATGGGATTATAATGTATAGGATTGGATTGAACTGAAGTGTAATGGATTGTATGGAATTAGATTGGATCGGACTGGATTGGTTTGGATTGAATTGTGTACGATTGGATTGGATTGAATTAGATGGGATTGGGTTGAGATGAATTGCATTGGATTGAATTGGATTAGATTGAAGTCGATTGGATTGCATTGGATTAGATTGAATTGGATTGGATTTTGTTGGATTGGATTAGAATGCATAAGATTGAATTGGATTGTATTGGATTGGATTGGATTGGATTGAATTGGATTAAATTGCATTGGATTGGATTAGAATGCATTTGATTGATTGGATTAGATTGGATTATATTTGTTTCGATTGGTTTAGACTGGATTGAGTTAGATTCGATTGTATAGATGGAATTGTATTTAACTGGATTGGATTGCATTGGATTAGTTTGGTTTGGGCTGGATTGCATTAGATTTGAATTGATTTGTTTTCGATTTCTGTAAATATTAATAAAGGAATTGATGCCAGTTAAAAGCATTAAAAATTAGGTATGGTTTTGTTAATTTGCAATTGTCCACATACTGGGTCAAACACCAACTGAACTAAACAGTCGTTCTGAGGATGCAATAAAATTTTTGCAAAAAAAAGAAATAATAAACGACACTTTAAATACATTTTTAATGCGAAACCAACAACTGCTGCCACCTGGTATCAGTGACTACATGTGGTTTTTACTTTGTGTTTGCAGTAAAGGCACGGACGAGTTCCACTGGCAACTGTGGTAACGAGCACCGCAAACAGCAATGAAATTATGATTTTTTTTTTTTAAAATAGAAAAAAATATAAAGTTTTGAATAAACTGCTTGATAAGTTCAAATCTATTTAGCCACAAAATGACAGGTAAATATGAAATAATAAGTTAATACATAGATGGAACCTTTTGCATTTTATATTGCAAGCGAAAACGTATTTACAACACTTTGATGATAAAAGTCCGTCGCCAAGTGCTTATTTTATGCTAGATGCTGTGGTTTTCGTTTTTTTTTTACGTTTATCAAAATGTACTTAAGGGCCTCCGGGAGTTTTTCGAAAAAAAAATACTAATTTTTAAAATGCTTTTTTTTAAACAGTATTTTATGTAAGACCAAAATTTTTTTACATTATTAAAGATGAACTATTCAAGATTTATTCCTGACATTTTGGTCCAAAACTATTCATCGATAAGGTAGAAAACTGCAATCCCGCGAAGGTCCTTAAATTTGCGGTCAGCAAGAGGAGTATGGTTCATCTGAAAAAAACAAAAAAAATGTTTTCGGTTTAGTAAAGAGTTCTGCGCGAAATATCTGCCAGTGTTAAAAAAACATTTGATTTAAAAATAAGCCAGCCGATGGCCCACCACGGTATAATAGAAATAATTTTGTGAACAAGTTTTCAATGCAAGCTGAGAGCGTGCCATGGCGATTTGTATTGAATCGATCAAAAAACCCTTTCACACCAACATGAAAGGCACCTTAATCTTTCGTTGATTATTTAAAAAAAATGCAAGAACCTAATTTTAAAATTATTACTTTATTGTAGTGTTTGACTGCTTTACAACAATTTTTAAGATTTCTTAAGGGGAGATACGCAGTCAGAACTTTTTTTTTTTTCAAAAATTTTTTTTGCATTTTCTTAAAGCCTTAAGTTTCAAGAATATTTGGTGAAAATTTCAAGTTAATATCTCAAAAAATAACAAAGTTATAGCCTACTGAGTGAACCGCCTTCTAGAGCGCGCAGTGCTGGCGCTTATTTTCAAACGCGTTTTTCTCGAAACCATGTTTTCAAAGTCGGTGACCAAGATTTCTCAAAGCTCAGTGAAGCGATCGTTTTGATTTTTTTGCAGGCTTATTGTACACTTAATAATCTCGTACTTGTCATAGGATTTTTTTTTTTTTTAGCTTCGTTCATTTTTTATAGGCAAAAATATGACGAATTTTTGGTCGAAAATCGTTTTTGTACGTTTGAAAGTCCGCCATTTTGTGAAAAATCAATATTTTCAAAAACGGCTATGACAAGTACGAGTTTTAAGTATCTTCTTTAATAATATATTTCATTTTTTTGTTTCAGATGAATTAAAGAGGAGCAATCTTGGTCACCGCATTTCACCTTTTTTTCAGAGCGCTCTACAAAAACTGCTGTATCGACCTTAATATTAATTATTTTTTAATAAAAAAAAAACTAAAAATACTCTTGAATGTGTATATTTTTAGGTATAAAAACCCTCATTCAAAAATATCCCATAGGTTTCCTTAAAAAAATTCACAAACATGACCTTTTTTTTCGGCCTCTGGCTGCGTTGCTCCCCTTAAGTTGATTTTGAACTTAAGCAACTAAACTTTTTCACTATACGAGGGTTGCTATTTATATTTCTGGCCTTATAATGAAAAAACAAAAATGTCAATGATTCCATATCAATTCGACAACTTTTGAGCAATATCTGACCTTTATGTTTCCGTTTTTTTCGAAACTTTGTATGTTCGTAGTGCTTATAAAAATAATTTAAGCTGCGCTTTTTTTTTTTGCAAGATTGTTTTTTTATAATTTATACACTGTGAAAAACAAAAAATTATAAAATAATACACTTTGTGCATGTATTCAAACAGCTGTAACTTGGAAACCGTAAGTCGTACAGAAAAAGAACCTTAATTTTTTAAGGTTCGCTTATATAAAGCGAAAATAATACATGTTATTTCAAAAGGAAAAGAAAGATTGAAATGTGAGTAACATCTACAGCACCTACATCAATATCGTTAAAGTTTAAAATATAATATATATAGCGCAACGTGTGCGCTTTGACATGGAATCACCGATATACACGGAGAGAAATAATATTCTTATATTAAGCAAATATTTTGCTCGATCTCGGAAAATTTAAAATTAAGCCTCATTTGCTCAAATCGAGCACAAAAAACTAAAATTAAGAAAAATAAATTTACAATGAGAATTTTTTTGTAAATTTGAGTAGAATAAATAATTGTTTAAAACAAAAATAAAATGCTTGATTCTAGATCCTGGAACAAAACTTGATTAAAAAAATATATTTTCTTAATTTGAGCAATCGCAGAGAGTTATTTTTGTTTTCAGAAAATTATTTACTTGAATCAAGCAATTTTTTCTCACTTCAACTTATATTGGCATATTTATAATTCACAACATGTTTACATGAAAAAATGTTTAAGATGGTGCGGATTGACAAAGTTTAACTTTGGTATGGTTCGAAAGAGCAGTGTCTTATCTGTTACTTTCTTTGAAAACATGTAAGCGTCAACAAGATATATTTACTACATTCGAGTAGTTTTCCTATGATCAGTTATCCTACATCTTTACTGAAGGCTTTCATTATAATAAGAAAATTGAGTTTTAACATTCTAACATCAAGCAAATTATTCTAGTTTTCAGTAAATTGTTAACTTGAATCAAGCAAATTGTTCTCAATTCAAGGAAAATCAATTTCTCAACTCAAGCAAACTAGTCTAATTTTCAGCAAATTGTAACTTGAATCAAGCAAATTTTTCTCACTTCAAGCTAATTTAGTCTTTGTGAGGGACGGCTTGTGTCAAAATGTCTGAACACCTACCAAGCCACTTTCCAATTCATTGACAGCTCGATTTGCTATGTTTGACAGTTATTGAGTCTTCGGAACACCTCCCTTGACATTCCATGAAATTTTGTTTTATCTTGTGACAGTTCAAAATGGAAATAGATGGTGACCTCCATGTTCGACGGCGAGTTTGAATTGAAATTCAAAAGTCGAGTATGGCGGCCAACGTTTGTTTCTGGTCCGACCGGATAAAGTTGTTGTTGCTTTCATAACAGATCGTCGGAAGTGAAGTTTGGTTCTGTGCTCAAAAGTGAATTCGAATTTGAATTCAAATTTGGACAGGGAACCGACACGACACAACGGCCATTTTCACGATGTCACTTCATATTTTTTTATTATACATATTTATATTTTTTTGTTGACTAGCGCCATCTACCGGTGGATACACGCAGTGGTACGCAGTTGAAAAATCTTAATTTCCTCCCTGGACAGGTTCGACATGTATAGAAAATCCAAAATGGCCAGCACGTGCTTGAGCCGGCATTAGCCAATAAAAATGGACGTTCTAACATAATGCCTATCGGATCTTGTCCGAAGTTGTGCACCAAACTCCATCTTGACGACGACTTAACGAACAAATAAGCTCCTAACACAGGCTTAACGAGAAAATAATTACGCGTAGCTACGTGTATTCACGTGTGAACGCCACTATACGCAGTGTGATCGCACCTTTTCACATGCCTGTGCCAGCCCTGGTCGCCATGTCAGATGATAGTAGATGAAAAAAATGAACGAAAAACGATGCTGCAGCAGAGCAGCCGGTGAAGAGAAAACATTCTGTTTCTTTTGTTTTAAACTGTCATCGCCGCAACACGCTGTAGGAAAGAAAGAAAGAAGACTACCGATTTGTTTATTAATTTACGGTATTTCTTTTATAATTTCGCAAATTACAACAGTTTGCCCAACCTGATTTGGAATCATAAGACGCGTGCGTGTGTTTAAGTGTGGAAAACGAATTGCGACAGATTCTTAATGATCGTCCTGACCGGTACTATGATAGTTGCATGGAACCATCAAGAGTTTGAAACCTTATCAAGAGAAAGATGACTGGCCACAAAATCTCGTCCAAGATCCAGTCGAATTCTTCAACACAACGCATAAACGACGACCAGTGGACAGTGACATCCTTGCAGGCTTTAGCTAAATTCTACAAAAGGCGCCACAAGGAAATCGGAAAATTTAGTGAAAGGACGTATATATTGCAATTAAGTGGAAGATGTCTCTCACCATCTTCGATCATGTACAATGTTTGATGGATAAACTCTTCGAGTGGTAGTCGTTCGAGTGCAGCTACGAGTGAGAGGATACATTTCCCATAGCTGATGTCAGCCAAAAGACCAACTTTGAAGATAAACTCGGGAAAATCCATGGAACCAGCGACGCAAGAACACCGAAGCCGGCAAACAGACGTAACCAGGACTAGTAAGACTTAGGTTAAGTTATTGTAAATTGCTTCCAATTATATATTTTTACTTCATTTTTTGTTTTAAATTATTAATATGATATATTCTTATGAAAACAAAAAAAAAAAGAAAACAAAAAACTTAAATTTTTTTATATAAAAACTTAAAAAAAAAACAAAACTTGAAAAATAAGATTAGTTAAAAAAATAATTTTTTAGAGTAAAGAAACAAACTTGAAAAATAAGATTAGTTAAAAATAAAAAAATAATTTTTATATTAAAGAAACAAACAGAACTATAAGATAAGTTAAATATTTGTTAACCTAAATGTAACATAAGTTAAATGTTAATACTTTTGAACTTAATTCACCCTAACTTTAAATATGAATTTTAAAAATTATTTTAATTAAGCTTAAAGAAAAACTAACTTAACATTATATTAAATGATCATTGAAATGAATTTAAACGGATTTAATTCAACTTAAACAAAAACGAATTTTAAAGATTATTTCAACAAACGGAAATTAAACCTAAATTAGCACTAATATAAATTAGCTTAAAATTATTGAAATAATCTTAAATAAAATGAACTTTAATAACATTAAAACTAAATTTCAGACCACTTAAATAAATTCAACGGAAACCAACAAGACAAAATAAAAATAATGGAAATAAACAAGACAAAAGAAAAACAAACTAAAATTTTAAGATCAAGTAAATGAATTTAAATTAACTTAATTTAAAAATCAAAACGTAATTTTCAGATTTTTCATTTTTGAAAAAAACTTAAACGATTTTAAGGAGATAATACTAATTCCAAGATTATTTACTTATACATTAGATTAAGGTAAAATGATATAAATAATGGAAGAATAATTTGTGAACTAAACTAATAAAATTATTATAACATGCCTAGGTAAACAATCCCTTAGATCATACTTTTAGGCATAGCCTTAACTCATGTGCATCTTCGAAATTCGATCACAGCGGTTTTCCGCTATCAGAGCATATTGAAGTTGTGTTATTTTGTTGTTAGCTCCTCCCTTTTTTCACACTTCCATTTTAGGGTTCAGCTAGTTTAACTGATGGTACACCTAAAATGGTGTGGAGACCATACGTAACGTACCCACGTACGATTTTTTTATTTCCGGGCATAAAAAAAAAACATTAGGTTCCAAATTAAGGTCGTACGTCAGATGAATTAACAACTTCTTTATTTAAGCAGATGTGTAAGAGCTCGCATTTTCATGATGCAGAATAATACGCCTATTCTTCGACTTTTTCTGAATTTCTCCGATAACTTGTGGCAATTAAATGGTCGTGTACTATTCACAATTAACCGTCCTACGTCGCTCTAACGCCATTGTCGCATTCGATGCATTCTTGTCTTGATAATTAACGTCGAATGCTATGAAAAATAATCGAACGAAAATGTTCACGAGATTCCATTTCTTGTTCCATTTCTTGCCCGAGATGAATTTTTCAAGTTGCTTTAAACAACACAAATTGCGCTCAAATGGCAAAATGTTCTGAAAAAGGACAGTATATTAAACAATGTCAAGTTTTCAATGGAAACGTCAGATGGTAAGTGTTGCCACTTCCTGTTGCCAAGGCCTGAAATAAAAATAGCAGTCCTTGTTTTAAATATTTCAATATTATGCAGTTAATGAGGTCTTACGTTTCTCGTCAATTTATTATTCGTTTATTTTTGAATATCCGACGTGATGTAAATTTTCCATCTAATTATATTTAAGTTGTCGTCGCTTCTTTCTAATTAGGTATTTAGCTTTTAGCTAATCAAATTAGATTCCTTCAATTGCCCTTCGTGACCTATAATTTCACCAACGCTTTAGCAATTATTTCTAATGACTGCCATCGGAAGCTTCTTAATTGCTCAAACAGTGCTCTTCTAACGAATAAACAAACGCAAACTTCTCGTCTACCTCATTTCAAGCCCCCCCCCCCCCCCCCCCCCCGTTCCATCGCACACCTTCATCAAAAAGAGGGACCAAACCATTTTAACTTCCATTGCCTTGCTTTTTGGCCATAAATATTAGGCCTTCAGGCGGATGTGTGCGTGGTTTGTCGCAACGTTACCTACGCAGCATTGCCTAATGTCCCTACTAAGCGTCTATATCACGAAGGGATATATGGCAATAACCACTACAGCACACAACAACAATAATGCACTTAATGAACATGAGTTCGAATTAATGTCGCCTTCGTCTTTATGTGTACCAACAAAGAACGAACGTGGCTAACAAAGCAAACGGCATTCGCATGTTTTTAACATCCTGGCACCGGAAGCAACGCTATAGTTTGTCCCACAAAATCGTGCCTGTCATATATCCATATAATGCGATATTCATTTAATTTAGTTATTAAAAGTGGAGCTGTGAAAATAAGGAATTATTTAGGAGCGAAACACTGCTACTGAATATAAAATATCATTTATCGCCAAGACATGAACGCGTACAAATAAATGGCAGCGTTCAGAGTTTATGTATCTTTAATACGAATAATTCTCATAATTCAAAGCACTAGGATAAATATGAAGAACATCACAAGCTTGGCAGGATGTTTTGGCTTAAAGCCAAAAGAGCAAAGACAGAAACCAAAATTTAAAATAATTATGTTCTGGTGCGTGTTGGAGGCGTTTAATTAATTACGTAAATTATGTCAGATTTAAATTAAGTTTTATTGCACTGCGATGTTTTGATCTAGTGTGTGATATCTAACGTTATCTAATAATTAAAAATTACACCCTGTGTAATTTGCGAGTAAGTTATCTTCGAAATTTGAAAATATTTACTAAATATTTGACAAGAGTAAAGTTTCAACGACAAGAAAGACCCAGTGAAATAGCGCAAAATTATACCTTCTTGTTACAAACCCCGGATCACAATTCTTCAATAAAATGAAGACGGTTCAATTATTCATCGTTATTTTTTGTATTTCCTTCGAAGTCATCTCCATTGCAAGCAATACACATATTCCAACGTTTTCTCCACTCTCCATTCATGAAAACATTTTTCATAGGTTGATTTTGGAATCGCCTTCAAAATCCTTATGTAAATTCTCCTTTATCGACTAAATCTCTAAAAAAATATTTGGCAATATCTCAAACGCTGGATTGTTTCGATGGGAAATTTCGGGTATTTTTTGATCTGAAGTTGTAACTCCGAAATAATTCGCAAAACATAAAAACAAATGAAATTACTATCAATTGAAATTAAATTAAGCTTCTACACAGAGAGTTTAGTTTGAGTTTTCAGCACAAAGTTGAGTCTTGCCATTGAATGCAAAATAAACTCTTGAGTTCCCAAGTACAATTTTGCAGGCTGAAACTCAACTAAACTCAACTTTCTTTCTGCGTTTATCAAAACTCGATTTGAAAATTGCCTAAAAGTATGCTAATGTTCACATAAAAAGGTACGTCCAAATACAACTTTTTAGATGACAAGGTACATTCAACAATTTTTTGGTGAGAAATGTCAAAAACAGCTGTTCCAGAATTGTGCAATTTACTATTTGCATAAAATGAACAAAAAAGTGCAGAAAAGAACTTGGGCAAGTGCATATCAGTATGGGCCGATAAAAATTCCGATCCGTGAACAGCTATGGTTGATTTCAAACTAAACTCTCTGTGTAGACATGACATTAGGAACAGTGTTTTTTTAAGGAGACTAGGCGCGGTGTATCTAATTTTATATAAAGTTATATTAAAAAAAAATTAAATCAGTTCTTTATTTTTTAAGCAAAATAGAACAATATTCAATTAAAAATATATTAAAAAATCTTACAAATATATATACATAAGTACCGAAGAAAATAAGTACAAAAAAACCGTCGCTTGTATCAACTAAATTAGCTTCACCTAACGGAATGTTAATTACATTTTAATTAAATAAGTCACAAAGAAATCGCTCTCAAAACAAATGAAAGATTTCCTTTTAATACTTTCGAAAAAAGAAGTTGGCTGTATCGTAAAAATACCCGTAGATTTTGACGTGACAGCGTATCTTTATTCTTGTTCTAATTCTTGTCGCTATCCTTTCCTTTGTACCCAACTTTATCCTCATCTTCACACGCATAGAAATCTTTCGTTCACCGCAACTGAAAAATTCGCCAACTACACTTCGTTTGCGAATTGTATTTGCCACAAACGAATATTCAGTTGTCAACTTAAAAAGATATCTTATTTATATACATACCGCAAGCTATTTCAGTCATTATTATTTATTATATTAATTGTCTTTCCCCTTATGTCCGTCCGTCTTCTGATGGATTGTACTCATCGCACCTCTGTTGCTTAGAGTGTCCCTTATTTTGCGATTTTTGGAAATGTCAAGGGGCTGAAAGGTTTTTTTATGCGTTTTTATATTCTAAGAACGAAACTAAAAGAAATTTTTTTTTACGACAACGTTTACCCGTGCCAATCGGTCCCGAAAGTTTCGAAAAAATGCCCATATTAGACCATATTGGCACAAATTAAAAAAAAAATCTTTTCTCTGCTTTTTATAAATGTTTTACATTTTTTGGAACACATACATAAGAAATATGATATCTACAAAGCTTTTTTATAGTGGGCGTGGTTACCGCCCCTGCTGCGTCGAAATTTCTCCCGCAGCCTTTTCCCACTTTTTCATGAAATTAGTGCAATTTAGGTATTAATATCAACAATAAATAAATACATTTTTATTATGCTAAAAGTTTGATTACATTTCATTAAACTCACATTATGTACTTACAAAAATTAACAATAAATTAAAAAACTAGTATTTTAACCTGCGGCAGGCGCGCAACAAGCTAATACCTACCTACAAGCAGTCTTATTGCGGCTTTTCAACCGAAATCATAGTTTTTTTTATAAATAAAAATATCAAAAACCAAAAATGTATGCCCCTGGAGGGCATATTATAATAAGAAATACAAATTAATTATAAGTTTTTTTTAAGAGCATGTATTTTTTTTTTTTTTTGACAGTTCGAGTATATTTTTCGAGTATTTTGGGCCACAATAAGTAGGTTTTGTAGCTGCGCTTCTGATTTTGTAAGCTCAAGAAATTCTTGAGCAAGTTGTTCCCCACGCTCCGCAACATCATTTACAATACAAAGATCTTTAAAATAATTTTTTACTCTCTGGTGTTCTTCATCTTTTTCCCATTCGTCAGAATCATATTTTAAAAAATTGCATGTCAAACTAAACCTACGAAATAGATTTGTTGTTCGACAAGATGCAAAACAATCTAAATCTTTTTTGTCCATTCATTTAAAGAATTTGGGTTTGCGATTGGATGATTACATGGAAACTTCTGAACTTGCAATGCTGTCACCATACTGCGTTTTCTCTCAATAGAAACTGCATCATCGAAAAAAGCGAGTGCTACAAGTTCTTCGCCAAGGTACCAAAGATACCGATTAAATTTTTGACTTGCAGCAATAGATATTTTTTTTGTTAATTGTCTTGTATGCGACCAAATCTTTTAAAAAAGCCAGATCCTGATTTGGAGCTTTTATGCTATTAGTAGCTTCAAACCAGACTTTGATGTATAGTAGAACTACAAAAATACAGACTTGACGGATTCCGATAATAATGAATAGCATAAAAGCTCCAAATAAGGCTCTGTCTTTTTTAATTAATTTGTATTTCTTATTATAATTTAACCCTCCAGGGGCATACATTTTTGGTTTTTGATAATTTTTATTTATAAAAAAAACTATGATTTCGGTTGAAAAGCCGCAATAAGACTGCTTGTAGGTATTAGCTTGTTGCGCTCCCGCCGCAGGTTAAAATACTAGTTTTTTAATTTATTATTAATTTTTGTAAGTACATAATGTAAATTTAATGAAATGTAATCATACTTTTAGCATAATAAAAATGTATTTATTTATTGTTGATATAAATACCTAAATTGCACTAATTTCATGAAAAAGTGGGAAAAGGCTGCGGGAGAAATTTCGACGTAGCAGGGGCGGTAACCACGCCCACCATAAAAAAACTTTGTAGATATCATATTTCTTATGTAAGTGTTCCAAAAAATGTAAAACATTTATAAAAAGCAGAGAAAAGATTTTTTTTTTAATTTGTGCAAATATGGTCTAATATGGGCATTTTTTCGAAACTTTCGGGCCCGATTGGCACGGGTAAACATTGTCGTAAAAAAAAATTTTTTTTAGTTTCGTTCTTAGAATATAAAAACGCATAAAAAAACCTTTCAGCCCCTTGACATTTCCAAAAATCGCAAAATAAGGGACACTCTACTGTTGCTACCTCCGACCTAAATTATGAGCGTTGTGTGTACGCAACGAGGGTTAAAACAAAGGAAATTTCAGTTGGGAAAAACAAATTTTTCAATTGCTGCAATTTGAAAATCATTAGCGTATATGACAAACGAAATTAATTATCTGCAACTAAAAGACGCGTTTCTCGCATCTGAATATTATTATGACAACTGTTGAAACGTTTGCAAATAACAATCCCAAACACGATAAACGAAGTTCGTTTTCGGCAAACTGGCAATAAATGTTGTTATTTTTTCTTTGCGTGTATGCTTATTCTTATATTTCTCATCATAACTGTCCTATTTCTTGTCCAAACACTTGATTTAATCCATACCCAAATTGATCTTATCCTTGTTCGAATTCTTTCTCTAATCCTTGTCCCACTTCTTTTCCCAATCTTTGTCTTAAGTCTTGTTCTTAGTGTGTCCAAATCCTTGTTATTTTCCTTGTTCCATTTCTTGTCCTAATCCTTTTCCAAATATTATCCTAAATATTGTTGTAGGTGTGTTTTAATATTTATTCGAATTCTTGACCCGATTCTTGTATGTATTCTTGTCCTAATCTTTGTCCAATTCCATGCTCTAATCATAGTCTAAATCATTTTCCCAATATTAGTTCTGATTTTTATTTTAATTTAGTCATTGGGATTTTTTTTTTTTTTTTGTTTCTGTGGGTTCCTAGAACAGGTTTTTGTGGACAAGGGTTTCCACTGGGAATTGGCCAGCTCCCAAGTGTGTCATTGACACTTTTAAGTGTTTCAATATAGACAATTTTTTTTGTTTCAAGAACCCACAGAATACATAAAATTCCGGCGGGGTGCAATAAGACCAACGGCAATAAGGCCACATTCGGCTTTATTTCGCTTTAAGTGGAAATAAGGCCGAATTTGCGGATTCGGCCTTATTCCCATTTAAAAAAGAAAGTCCAACAATCCGGAGCATTTAAATTTGAGAAAGTTACAGCGACCTTGGCGAGGCTAAAGCTTCTAATTAAAAAAGATACAGTAGTTTCGACTATGTCATAACACAAGACGTAGAATTATTCAATTCGCTTTTGATGACATCTTTTTTAAAAAATATTTAGCAAAATATTTATTCCATACACCTGAGGATATGACCTTTAAAAGAGTGCCGGAAAGGGTTAATATGTATGACCGACCCCCATTACTTTTGCAAAAGGAACATTTTTGCCTTTGACACCTATTCCCTCCGACCACTCCTTAGGGGGGCTCCCATACAAATTTTATGGTTTTTGTGCCGGAAAGGGTTAATATGTATCACCGACCCCCATTACTTTTGCAAAAGGAGCATTTTTGCCTTTGACACCTATTCCCTCCGATCACTCCTTTGGGGGGCTCCCATACAAATTTTATGGTTTTGTCGATAAAACCGGAAACTGTCGATAAATAAGTAGCAAGTTTAAGCAAACAAAAACATCAAATTTTGGCTTTATATTTCATGTAATTGTGGAAAATTTATATAAGTTAGTTCTAACATGAATTTTTGTCGCATTGAGGATCAAGCAGACCAATAAGTGCTAACATCAACATTGTACGATCAGTACTTTAGGCCCACTAAAGGCTCAAAAAGTTATATAAATACCGACACCTGATCACTATCAACCACCCTACTTACCTCCGAGAATGACGTATTCTACGTCAAAATCGTAAGAACAATTTACATCGCAAGAACAATTTAGGATCAAGGACTATTTTTTTTTAAAAATCTGAATGCATATTCGTTAAGCGGACGATTTTACATTAGAATATGTTATGGTCAAAAGTTTTTGTATGACTTAAATGAAAATAGTTTCCGATTTGAAACATCCATTTTCATCCATTTTATACTTCTTCAAATTCACGTTATTTAACGGCGTCCATCCAATTTGAGAATTTTTGGATTTTTTTTCGCATCACGTGCTTAATTACCTTCAGAATTCAGAATCTGACTTCGCAAGGAGGTTCTGGAATATATTAAGAAAATATATGGAACCCAAAACCCATCTACACCTTTTCCAATTGAAATTCATGAGATCTCAATTGTAATTCATATTTTTTTTTAATTCATGAAATGCCAATTATAATTCATATTTTTCAATTGTTTTTAATGAAGTCCCAATTGTAATTCAAATATTATTATTATTAGGTCCAAAAACATCAGGTGTACGCATTGTGTTTTTTCGCGTAGGTTTTTATTTTCAACCATATGCTCTCGATGGGATGCAACATAGGAGAATATGGTCCTAATCTCAGTAGTAAAACAGCAGTTCCTCTAATTTTTTCAACAATGTAATTTGGAATGGAAGCGCGCATTGTCAATAACAAGCACCAAATCTTGTACCTGGTTGCCCATATCCGCCCAAACTTGTAGCAGATTACCAACCCAATCATTTGCCAATTCGGCATTGTATGAGTAACGTTTTCGGCTCATCACAACAACCCCTACTGCAGAAATTGTTTAACTACATTTGATAATATTTGAATTACAATTGAGATTTTGTGAATTACAATTGAAGAATATGAACTACAATTGGCATTTCATGAATTACAATTGAGATCTCATGAATTACAATTGGAAAAGGTGTAGTGTTCACGTGCAATTAAAAGTTCTAAAATGGATGGATTTTTATTTAATAAAAAAGTGACTCAAATTAAAGAAGATATGAACCATGAAACGACAAGTGTATCTTAGTAATTAATTCAATTTAAACGTTCTCTGAGTTTGAAATTTAAAATAAAAATGTCTATCTCTCATGCAAAGCCACATCATCATTTGCATGAGGGATTTATTTGATAGACTGCTTAAGACTTCGAGCACACTTAAACATGGCTGCGGTGGTATTTTAACTTCAGCCCAGACGAAAATAATTTCATGCTACTTTTCTCTGTTGTTGTTGTATTTAGTAATTACCTAGTTCATCGGATTTGACAAGATTTGTCGAAAATCCGACGAGCTAGGTACAGAAGTTCAGATTTTTTTCTTGGTAACACTGGCCAAGAAGTTAACTTTGTTTTATCAGTCAATATTTGGTCTGTTTGTGTACTTCTCCAGTGAAAAATATCCAGCAGCAACTTGCAAGAGAGTAACGCACAATTCGCTCTCAAATAGAAAAATATCCAAAAAAGTACGCGAACGCAAAATTTGCAAAAACTTTTAAGCCTCGATAACAGCTGATTAACGTCATGTTTACATTTTAAGAGGAATGGAAAACAAAAGGAAATTGGGCATGAGGAACATTTCGCAAAGTTGAAAGCGGTAAGTTTCAACAGAGATTTTCAACACAAGAAATAAGATAAGTTATAAATACCCAGTGTCAACGTTTTCTATAAAAATTTAGTAGCCATATTTTGTAAAACGAACGCAGTCACTTGCGTTGAGATTTTCAGTCTGGCAATGCCTTTTTCATATGAAGTAAAACATAGTCTCTTTTTCACTCAGAAATTTTCTACTAAAATATATTGCCAGATAAGAAAACCCGAAGAAACGTGCTTGCGTGCGTTTTACAAAGTATGGCCATAAGACACTTTCCATATTTTGACGACTGCAACAGTCAATCCTCCGGTTTGTGGACATCAATTTACTAAATTTATTTAATTGTTCAAATTACAACTGTCTTAAATCAGCTGTTTTCTAGCTTGCAAATTCTTGGCAGTAAAAATCATGGTATAATAATTACAAGGTAGCATTGACAGTTGCTTGGGAAACCATCTCCTGTAAAAAAAATACTCAAAAAGAGAGCGCTCACAATCCGCCATTGGAAACGCAAACAATGTTGAAAACGTCAAAGTGAAAAAAACAACAACTTCAGCAGCTGCAGATGCATTTTCACAAACAGCTGTTTTTGACAGGAGATGTTTTCTTGTAGAAGAGAAAATAAGCAGTTGTCAATGCTACCTTGTATTATTATACCATGAGTAAAAATTTGTTCAGTAGGAATTTGCAACTTCCCCTCCAAGTCAACTGTTACTTTGCGCTCTCAATTTCTCTCATTTTGCAAGTTTTTTGCGTACGCGAAAGCCAAAAGCTGATAATTTGTGATATTTATCACAGACGTTACAAATATTTTCAACATTGACTTTTTTCTTATGTGAATTTCTACTGTTGATATATTGATCTATTCCATTTTGATGAAAATGATACGTAAATATAAAGAAAATTAGTATTTTCTTGAAGTTTTCTTATTTTCTAAATAAATAAAAAAAAGTCCCGTTAGTTACACGTGTACCTTTAGCTTACAAGGTACCTTTCATAACTGAAGAACGGCTGGAAATCTGGAAGAACCGATTTTAATATCGAAAAATTTCACGGAATCATTGAACAAAGGGGTGTGGCACCGAACATACAATTCAAATTTGTGGTATCGAATAGCTTTGGAACTAAATGCCGCAGTATGGAATTTCCACTTGATGATATCCTTCTACTTAAAAACTGGGACGGTCTTTGAACAAGGAGGTGTGGCTCCGACCATATAATTTAAAATATTGAGATCGAATAGCTTTGGAAGTAAAAGGACAGGACATTTAAACTTAGAATGGAGTTACAACTTCATGACTTTCTACTAGAAAAATGGAACTGCCTTTGCACAAGGAGGTGTGGCTACGCCCATAAAAGCTAAATTTTTGATATCGAAGAGCTTTAGAACTAAATGTCGCATAACAATAAAACTCCGTATGGAATAACCACTTGATAATGTATTTCTACTAGAAAACTGGGACGAAATTGGACAAAGGGGGTGTGTCTCTGCCCATATAAGCAAAATTTTTGATTTTGAATAGCTTTGAAAGAAAAATCCACACAACATTGAAACTCAGAATTGAGTTACCACTTGGTGATGTCCTTCTACTAGAAAACTGAGACGGGCATTAGACAAGGTCGTGTGGCTGCTCCCATACAAGTCAAATTTTTGAGATCGAATAGCTTTGAAGGGAAAAGTTATAATACTTACATTGAAACTCGGAATGGAGTTCCTTTTTGGTGATATCCTGATGCTGAGAAACTGTTGCGGGCAATGGAGAATGACAGTGGTGTCAAACTATGGGTCTAAGAAAAGTTTAGACTATATGTTCGCATATAGTTTTTGGGTGTAGCAATGCACGCCGTGTGTCGCTAGTTTTTAATAAATGGCTTGTATCCAGTTAACCGGATATATTTTCTTAAAAAAATATTCACAAATGTCGGCGAATCAAAAGGGTACACATCAAAAACCTCTCGATGATTTTACTTGCACAGATGTACCGTAACAACTGTGCTTCACACAGATGTGCAGCGCCATCTGTCTATAAATTTTTTGATATATGACGGATATATGACGGTTTTAATGTCTTGATGCAACTGCATCGCTGTTAAAAAAAAAAGAAAATAAAATCGTTTTATTTCTATCAGCAACAAATGACCTTCATCTGCTTCATATATGCAACTGCAACCCTGACAAAAAGCTTTTCAAACCAGAATGCATGCAAAGTAAGAAAACTCGAATGATTGCATTGACGATACAAAGAGTACTTCGGGTGACAACGCAAAAAAGGTAGACCTTAAAAAGGGTTATGAAAGAAAGAATGCTGCAATGCAGCAGCAGCAGCAGCAGCAGTTCTTTCAAATGTATACACACAAACACACTGAAATGTACAGGCCCACCCAAACACACACACACACATGCAAGCAGATTCACTCGATACAGTGTTGCCAACAGCTGCTGCTCAAGAGCCTCTTGTGTAGAAATATTTAGCCTTGAATCCTTGAATATTGAAATTTCAATTGCAAATACTTGAAGCTTTTTATTGCGAGCGATAAATCGGCTTTAACAGCAATGAAAATGTAAAATCCTAGACAAGATTGCAAGATAAGTTGGCAACCCATGCAAAGAAACAGTAGCATTGCTGTATGGTAACCATGGCAATACGGCGACCAGGCAGAGCTTTCGTCATGTTTGGTGCTTGGCGTTTTCATTGCCATTGCAAATGGTGCAGCCTGCATGTTGCTGCGGATACTTGCTGTATCTCCTGCCTGGTCGCACGTTCCGCCTCGCCTTGACAAAGCACCACATAGCATGACCTTAACCCGTTTTCACTGCAAGGTAATCAAGGTGCGGCTGCCATTGCTGCCCACAAAAATTAAGGCACATTGTGTACAACATACAGACACAAATCATGCCCAAGGATATTGCCGCACGAAGGATGCCGCAACTGCTGCGGATACGGATACGGATGAGGCTTAGCAGGAAAAAAATTAACAGCAAGCAGAGTGAAGCAGAAATTACTTGCCTACAATTCCCTTCAGTGCTTTTTCATCTAGCTTTCTTTTTAATGTACGACAAAAAAGAAAGGGGGCAACATTGTTTGGGGATTCGGAGAGTTGATTTACGACAAATGAGTTCGGAGAAACGTGGCGGTGTAAATGAAAGAATTCCATATAAAAGAAAATTACTTTGCGGTAAAACAGACCGACAGACAGTCATGACAAAAAGTTTATTTTTTTATGTGGCATTTCGTAGCATTGCCAAAGCAGAAAGCTTTCGTAAAATAAATTAAAAATTCTCTTAAGGACATTTCCCAGTAGGTCGCAGAAGACCTACGGTTTTTTTTAAGCACATTAAGCAGATTTTTATGAACTCGCAGCTACAGAAGCTAGAAAGGTCGACTACTGCAACCCATTTTGGTGCCTCTTGTTTCCTCATTCTTTTTTTTTAATACATCGTTCACTTAAAATTAAGACATATCAAAATAATGTCCCTGCAGTGCAAGAGACGAAGTTAACAAAACAAATTAACTGCACACGTGCTTAAATATAATTCTTATGCCATTTATATACCAGGCAATTTAATAACCAATTTCATTTTTCCATGAGCAATGGAAAAGTCGGAAAAAGTAAATCCTAAAGAAATATTTTCCAAATCTGATATGAGCAGTATCAAATATTGCATAAAAAAATATTATTTATTTACTTATCTGGTGCTTACAACAGTTGATCGGTTTTGGCCTCGTCTAAGAATTTGCGCCAGTCATTTCTGTTTAGTGCTTGCTCACGCCAGTTAGAAACACCAAACGTCGTTAGGTTTTCCTTCTAAGGAAGATGTGGGCGTCCACTATTACGTTAACCGCTAACGGGCACCGACTCGATTATCCGCTCAACATGACCCAGACAGGACAGCCGCTCTATTTTAATGCGCTAAACTATGTCGATGCTTGTGAACAGCTCATACAGCTTCTGGTTCCATCGAATTCGGTACTCGCCATTGACACAGATTGGATTAAAGAACTTACTTGAAGGTAAGAACGAATCTTTCTCTTGAAGGCTCCCAAAGTCTTTTCATCAGAACTGCTCAACGTCCAGGTTTGTGCTGCATATAATAGGACGGGCATGATTAGTGCTTCTCAATCGCCTACTCAGCCCAAAATAACACTTGTTGGCAAGAGTTCACCTTCCTTTTATCTCACTGCTGACATCGTTGAAGGAGTTTATGATTGATCTCATTTAAACGAAGTCTTTAACAACCTCAAAGGAGTTTTCTTTTGCTTTTGACCTGGCGGTCATACATATTAACCCTCTGCGGCCCTTCCTTAAAGGCCATCTGTTCAGATGTATGGAAAAAATGTACAAAAATCATAAAATTTGTATGGGAGCCTCCCTAAGGAGTGGTCGGAGAGAATAGGTGTCAAACGCAAAAATGTTCCTTTTGCAAAAGTAATGGGGATCGGGCATATATATTAACCCTCTCCGGCCCTTCTTTAAAGCTCCCCTGTTCAGGTGTAGGGAATAAAAAATCGTTTAACGAATCGTTGTTTCGGTTTCATTTGTGTCTCTACGTTTTGTTTTGTTTATGGTTTCGCTAGTAACAGAAAACGAAAAACAAAACAGACGCCCAATCTTTCCTTTGTTTTTTGAATCGTTTTTGTTTCGTTCGCTTGAAAGATCGGAAAGTAACAAAACGATTCGTTTTTATTTATTTACGTTCTCTGGCTGCAAGACCTATTCTGCTAGACTTTTTCGGTAATCTGGAGAATGATGCACTGACTTGTCGCGTATTATCGCCAATGATATAACCATCAGCATATGTCACCAACATATGATAACACTTTTGGAGAATATCGTTCCACTACATCTCAAATCAGCACTTCGGATGATCTTCTTCGTCATAAGTTTGAAAAATTCGTACGATAAGGAATCACCTTGTCTATAATCTCGTTTGGTATCGTATGGAGCAGTGAGGTCCTTCCCGATTTTAACTGTGCTGCTGGTGTTGCTCAGTGTCATTCTGCAAAGACGGATAAGCTTTGCAGGAATACCAAATTCAGACATGGTGGAGTATAGATGATTCCTTATTGTACTGTCGAAGGCGGCTTTATAATCGACAAAAATATGGTGTGTGTCGATTTGTTTTTCTAGGGTCTTCTCCAAGACTTGTCGTAGCGTAAATATGTGGTCTATGGTGGATTTGCCAGGTCTGAAGCCACACTGATAAGGTCCAATCAGCTGGTTTACGATGGGCTTCAGTCTTTCACATAGTACGCTCGACAGGACCTTATATGCGATATTAAGAAGGCTTATCCCACGGTAGTTGGCGCAAATTGTAGGATCGCCTTTTTTTGTGAATTGGACAGGATGCCCAAATTTCCTAAATTAAACCGAATTTCCTAAATCATGTATGATTTTTTTTATCTTTTTTTGACGTAGAATACGTCACTCTCGCAGGTAAGTAGGGTGGTTGATACTGATCAGGTGTCGGTATTTATATCACTTTTTGAGCCTTTGGTGGACCTAAAGTACTGATCGTACAATGTTGATGTTAGCACTTATTGGTCTGCTTGATCCTCAATGCGACAAAAATTCATGTTAGAACTCTCTAACTTATATAAATTTTACACAATTACATGAAATATAAAGCCAACATTTGATGTTTTTGTTTGCTTAAACTTGCTACCTATTTATCGACAGTTTCCGGTTTTATCGACTAAATCATCAAATTTGTATGGGAGCCCCCCTAAGGAGTGGTCGGAGGGAATTGGTGTCCAAGGCAAAAATGTTCCTTTTACAAAAGTAATGGGGGTCAGTTATACATATTAACCCTTTTCGGCACTCTCTTAAAGGTCATATACACAGGTGTATGGAATAAATATACAAAAACCATAAAATTTGTAAAATTTGTAAAATACAAAAACCATAAAGTAATGGGGGTCGGTCATACATATTAACCCTCTCCGGCACTCTCTTAAAGGTCATATGCTCAGGTGTATGGAATAAATAAACAAAAATCATTAAATTTGTATGGGAGCCCCCCTAAGGAGTGGTCGGAGGGATAAGGTGTCAAACGCAAAAATATTCCTTTTGCAAAAATAATGAGGGTCGGTAAGACATATTAACCCTCTCCGGCACTCTCTTAAAGGTCATATGCCCAGGTGTATGTCATAAATATACAAAAACCATAAAATTTGTATGGGAGCCCCCCTAAGGAGTGGTCGGAGGGAAAAGGTGTCAAGGGCAAAAATGTTCCTTTTACAAAAGTAATGGGGGTCAGTTATACATATTAACCTTTTTCGGCACTCTCTTAAAGGTCATATACCCAGGTGTATGGAATAAATAAACAAAAACCATAAAATTTGTATGGGAGCCCCCTAAGGAGTGGTCGTAGGGAATAGGTGTCAAAGTCAAAAATGCTCCTTTTGCAAAAGTAATTGGGATCGGTTATTCATATTAACCCTTTCCGGCACAAAAACCATAAAATTTGTATGGGAGCCCCCTTAAGGAGTGGTCGTAGGGAATAGGTGTCAAAAGCAAAAATATTTCTTTTGCAAAAGTAATGGGGGTCAGTCATACATATGAACCCTTTCCGGCACTCTCTTAACCCTTTGCGGCATAGTGGGATTGTGGGTTCCCACCTCATTCCAATTAGTTTTTCATATTTTTCGGGAACCTTCAAGTCTTTTCCGTTCAGTTTTTTATGTCTTAAGATTATCAGGATGGTGGAGAGTGTACAAAAGTTGTCAATTATGAGAAGTTGTTAATAAATTATTGTTAATTAATACACAAATTACAAAAAATATCAACTTCTGGCGAAAAAAATCATTATTGGCTGTAAGACTCACTGTCTTTTCCTAAATCTTTTCTTCGGGGGGAAATAAAAAAAATAAGGAAAATCAAAGACTAAAAAATAAAAAAAAACAAAAAAAAAACAAAAAAACACAAAAAAACAAAAAAAAACAAAAAAAAACAAAAAAAACAAAAAAAAAACCAAAAAAACAAAAAAACAAAAAAAAACAAACAAATGGAGACTGTAACCGCCACGTCCTCGTTCGTGTCTCCGGGTTCGGCTGAGAGCGGATTGAGACGAAACTTATATCTTGATTACTTACGAAACTGAGTTTTTCAAGGAAATTCAAGTGCAAACGTATTTTTAATCACTGATTACGATTAAACACTGATACGATACTTGGCACCCTCTGCGAAGTCAACAAATCTGACCTCAGATTCGTGATCAGCGACCCCCTAAACCCCCGGGTACCAGGTTTCGGGACCATGCGTCGATTTCTCAAGGACATTCACTACGCGCATGCGCTGTACGGTGGCGCCCTCTGCGAAGTCAACAAATCTGACCTCAGATTCGTGATCAGTGACTCCAAAAACTATAAGATCAGCTACGATTTTCCGAATTTATCCCGGAGAAAAATGTATGCCACAAAGGGTTAAAGATCATATGCTCAGTTGTATGGAATAAATATACAAAAACCATAATATTTGTATGGGAGCCCCACTAAGGAGTGGTCGGAGGGAATAGGTGTCAAAGGCAAAAATGCTCCTTTTGCAAAAGTAATGGGGGTCGGTGATACATATTAATCCTCTCCGGCACTCTTTTAAAGGTCATATGCTCAGGTGTATGGAATAAATATTTTGCTAAATATTTTTTAAAAAAGATGTCATCAAAAGCGAATTGAATAATTATACGTCTTGTGTTACGACATAGTCGAAACTACTGTATCTTTTTTTTATTTTATTTTCATAGTCCTCTACATATTTATTATTTAATGAATATGTACCAATCTTTATTGAAGTCACATTTTTGCACAAAGTAAAGTTTTTAATCAATGAGATTTCAGCACAAATTAATACTTAATATAAGAGACACAAAGAGTTCTCGAAAGGATCTTCAACAAATGAATCACTTAACTGTTGACATTTTTTAATTTCGTTTAAGCCTTCATGTCAAAGTTGCATTTCGAAAACTACTCGAATTACAAGTACTTCGGTACTTATCGTATACAAACAATTCTAAAAGAAAATCGAATAAGGGGGGGTTTTGAGAGGTGATAAAACGTCATTCGTGCACAAGGAGCTGAAGGACTACACAAAGCTGCAGATGCAGCAAGTAACAAAATCACACACACAAATTCAAATATACGCACTTAGGTCCACAAACAACACACATGTCTACTACATTACAGTAAAAATATGGCGTCGTTAGACAGCTCAACATGGCCTCGAAGGTTAAAGCTGCATAAACTGGTCACTTCACATTCACATCCTTTTTCATAGCTATAAATAGACATCGACATAATGTTGTTGACAGTCGTGACTGCTTGGCAAGACAGACATTGTTCACGTTAGCAAAATATTACCTAAGGAAAATTTTAAGCAAATTTATTTCATCTTCACAGAATTTACAAAAAAATGTATAAGATGATATGTGATGTTTCACAGGAAAAGGGGTCTTATTTTCCCAGACCAAATTTACCTTCAGGAGAGCTAAATATAGACGTTTGCGTTAATTTTTTCGATTTTCAGATTAACTTTGGTAATACTGCCCAGACATCTTCTATATTGACCATTTTACAATCAGTTTTAAGTCGATTAATAAATCAGAAATACCAAAAACAAAAAATAAATGTACCCCAACCATTACATCCTTAAATATGTAATTACATCTTAAATAGAGAAGTTAAGGTCCCTTTTAATTGTCAACCATTGAACATCATTAGGGGTATTGACACCGAACTCATTAGTTTGTTATTTGGTTAGTTGTTACTTCGTTAAATTTGTTAACTTTGAACACACCCTTTCGTTAATCTCGCTAGCCTGGTAATTATAGTTGAATAACAGCTGATTTTGCTTTTCATAAATTACAATTGGTGAACATTTATAAGTAAAAAATGGAAAATGCTATAAACGGGGCCAAAATCTGAAATAATTTAAAATTTGATTCCAAACGCTATGCAGCGAATTTCATGAGAAGGAGCTGGAGTTATTGTTTATTTCAACTGCTTCTAGATTAGCAGCATTTCAACTACGGCAGATAATTCCTCCTCGTTCCATTTCTTTTGTGGCTTGTCGCGCTAATTTATTTATGAAATACTTACTTTTTAACAAAAACTTCAATTTAATATACGTTGGGTTTTATTTTTAATGCATATAAATATCATGCAATAAAAATATGGAACAGCTGTTCGTATTTTGCCAACTAATGAATAAATTAAATAAATTAAATGAATAAATAAATAAAATTGAGAATAAGAACATTACGTTCATCGCCGTTCGGAGTCGGCGTTAAACCTGTAGGTCCATTTCTCGGTCAATTGTGTACAAACTTAATAACACGCACAACACATTTGATCATAAGAAGCTAGGTCAAAGTCTTTTCAAGGGCTGACATGGCCAGTTATTTATTTATTTATTTATAATGAATAAATTATCAGGGTTGCTTTGTTACTCGGTAGTTCGATAGTTCGACAATTTTACAAAAACAAAGTGCATGTAAAAAAATAACAAGTAACAACTAACGAGTCCGGTGTGAATACCCTTATTATCTCAAAAGTTAAGATTTGCATGCTAGAACTGGAGTTTTTTGGTGATAGAGTGTCTTTTTGTTCAATATAATATGAAATTTTAAGAAATGCAAAAAAACCGAGCTTTGATTCCGGGAAGATAAGGTCCCTTTTCCTGTAAAACATCACATATAGATTTTTATTATACTTTTATGAAGGACAACCTTCGTTTTTGGAGTACTCGTTTTGGGAGTAAAATTGAATGCCAAAAAATACAGAGAATTCCTCAATAAAACAAAAACGGTTCAATTATTCATCTTATTTTTTAATATTCATTTTATTTCCTTCAATTTAAATTCATCGCATACACATATTTCTAAGCTTCCTCCAATCTTGAATCGCCTTCAGCTCCTTCTGTGAATTCTCCTTTATTTTATCCTCCTTATCTTGTCTATTCCTTTATTCATTGTAATAGAAAAAAGTCACAAGGACCCATAGCAAGTAAATACAAAGATTGCGGAACAGAACGAGGGCTGCCTTTTAAGTCTTGCGCCTCGGCAATACCAAGCATTCCCAGATGAATTTTAACAGTTCCATTCGAAAATTTTGTATTTTCTAGCATAAACGTACTCACAACGTCTTTGTGTATGTACGCTTATTGTGTTAATTATCGTGATTTGAAAATTGATTTCAGCAAAAAAATTGAATTAACACATGAACATTTTCGGGTGATTTTTGAAGCTGATTGACAAAAACATAATTACTTAACTTAAACTTATCTGGCGTTTACAACCGTAGGTCAGTTTTGGCCTCGTATAAGAAATTGCGCCAGCCATTTCTGTTTTGCGCTTGCTGGCGCCAGTTGGAATCACCAAGCGTGGTCAGGTTATCCAACACCTGATCCTTCCAACGAAGATGTGGGCGTCCTCTTCTGCGTTGACCACCACCGGGCACCGAATCAAATAAATATTTTTTTCGCTGGAGCGTCGTTTTTCATTCGCTCAACATGACATAGCCAGTGGAGCCGCTCGATTTTAATGAGCTTCACTATGTCGATGTCAGCGTACAGGTCATACAGCTCGTGGTTCCATCGAATTCGGTACTCGCCATTGACGCAGATGGGACCGAAGATCTTACAAGGGATCTTTCTATCGAAAGCTCCCATAGTCTTTTCATCAGAACTGCTCAACGTCTAGGTTTGTGCTGCATATTATAGGACGGGCATGATTAGTGACTTATAGAGCGTGAGTTTTGTTCGTCGAGAGAGGGCTCTGCTTCTCAATTGCCTACTTAGCCCAAAGTAACACCTGTTGGCAAGAGTTATCCTTCGTTTTATCTCAATACTGACATCGTTGAAAGAGTTAATGCTGGATCCCAGGTAGACGAAGTCCTTAACAGCCTCGAAGGAGATGTTGTAAACAGTGACGTGGTTTCCAAGACGCTGGAACTGTTTATTTGTTGATGCTAGGTATTTCGTCTTATCTGCATTCACTGCAAGGCCCATTCGACTCGACTCTTTCGCTAATCTAGAGAATGCTGCAATGACTTCGCGCGTATTATGGCCAATAATATCGATATCATCAGCATACGCCAGCAGCATAATACTTTTGTAGAATATCGTACCACTGCGTCTCAAATCAGCAGCTTGGATGATCTTCTCCATCATTAGGTTGAAAAAGTCGCACGATAAGGAATCACCTTGTCTACAACCTCGTTTGGTATCGAATGGAGGAGTGAGGTCCTTCCCGATTTTAACTGTGCTGCTGGTGTTGCTCAGTGTCATTCTGCAAAGACGGATGAGCTTTGCAAGAATTCCAAATTCAGACATGGTGGAATATAGATGATTCCTTATTGGACTGTCGAAGGCGGGTTTGTAATCGACAAAAAGATGGTGTGTGTCGATTTGTTTTTCTAGGGTCTTCTCCAAGATTTGTCATAAATATCTGGTCTATGGTGGATTTGCCAGGTCTGAAGCCACACTGATGAGGTCCAATCAGCTGGTTTACGAAGGGCTTCAGTCTTTCACATAATACGCTCGACAGGACCTTATATGCGATATTCAGAAGGCTTATCCCACGGTAGTTGGTGCAAATTGTGGGATCGCCTTTCTTGTGGATTGGGCAGAGCACACTGAGGTTCCAATCGTTTGGAATGCATTTTTCCGACCATATTCTGCATAGAAGCTCATGAATACATTTAAATAGAGCTTCGCCTCCATGAAAAGCTCACCAGGTAAGACATCGGCTCCTGCGGCTTTGTTGTTTTTAAGCCGAGCTATAGCTATGGTCGGGCAGCGGAACTTCGACGCTGTCGTCCACAATTGGGGTTTCCGGGATATCATCTCTACTGGCGCGATTGTTATCATCGTCACCATTCAGAAGCATAGAGAAGTGTTCCCTCCACATCATCAGTGTACTATGGATATATGTCACTAGATTCCCATTTTCATCCTTGCAGGTCATCCTTGCAGGTCTTGAAACCATCGGCCAGGCGTCTTATTTTTTCGAAAAATTTTCAGACCTCATTCCTGTCACAATGCATCTCAATTTTCTCGCACTCACGCATTTCTGCTTCCCTTTTCTTTCGCCTGAAAATGCGTCTCTCTTCCCTCCTCTTCTCTTTGTATCGCGCTTAAGCAGCACGCGTTACAACCGACTGCAGGGTAGCTTTGTAGGCGGCGTATTTTTCTGCAGTGGCCACTGGTTTTGGCGAGGGCGGTGATAGCCAATCACCCCTTCGGCAGCCGTAAGCATAGAGTGGGAAATGTGATTTCACTGCGCGCATATATCGTCGATCGGAGGAGTGCTTTCTTGAAGCAGGAGTGAGAGTCGAGTAGGGTCTTCGGCTGTTTATTTTGATTGCAGATTTTTGACGTCTAGCTTTCTCTGTGCTGGATTGCGCACATTCTTGGTTGCGCACAGGCGTGTACGGATCTTGGCTGCGACAAGATAACGATCCGAGTCTATATTGGCACCACGGATCGTGCGTACATCTAAACACTGGAAGAGTGCCTTCCGTCAATCAAAACGTGATCAATTTGGTTGCGCGTCTTTTGATCCGGAGACAGCCAAGTTGTTTTATGAATATTGAGATGATTGAATTTAGTGCTACTTACGACCATGTTTCGCGCTGCGGCAAAGTCAATCAGCCTCATTCCGTTATCGGAGGTATTGTCGTGGAGGCTGAACTTTCTGTCTGTTGGACCAAAGATATTTTCTTTTCCCACCTTGGCGTTGAAGTCACCAAGCACGATTTTTATGTCGTGGGGAGGCTGCGCTCATAGGCCTCTTCAAGGCGCTCGTAGAAGCTGTCTTTGGTCTCATCGTCATTGTCAGTTTTTCGTTTGCAGTAGTCGTCATCAGATTTGGGGATCATTTTTATCTTTTTTCTTACATTTTTCATTGAAATTTGTTTTAACGTGGTGGGCTTCAAACCCAACGCACAACCCTTTAAAGGCAGGTAGCCCGCCGCTCAGATAAGCTGTCAAACTAACGGTTGCCAGTTTGTCGTTTCTAGAGGACACCACAGAGAGTTTTGAGTAGACTTGAGACGATTTCGGCATTATCCAGGCCAGCATTATCCGGCCTCACCAGGTTGAGGCAGTCAGACAAGTTGCCATGTGAAGATTGCCCCCGTGTCCCTCACGCGTTGCCTTGTGAGGATCGTCCTCCATCAATTATGTTCGACTTTTGTTAATAAAACCAACCACACCCAGCGAATGTAAAACGCGAGTTCAATGAGTTCGAGTGTGGTTGTCGTTCTCTCCGGGATGAATTTCGTGAAGATCGTCCAAGAAAGGCTTTTGTGTCAAAAAACATCGATATTTTTCATGAACTGTTGGAAGTAGACCGACATGTGACATACCGTGAGATGGAGTCATCCTTGGGCATTAGTGGCACTAGCATACATTCGATTTTACATGAGCATTTAGGCGTCGGGAAGATTTGTTCCCATTGGATACACCATAATTCACGGTTGCTGAAAAAAGGCTCGTGTGGACTGGTGCGAGGAAATTCTTCAAAAATACAGCGGGAGTGATTCGAAACACATCTACAACATCAACACAGGTGAGGCATTATGGATCTATGTTTATTATCTCGAAACAAATCACGAATCCAATGTTTGGTTCTTTCAAAGTAAGCAAAACCCAATAAAAGTTATCCGCAGACGCAGCATATCCAAGCAAATGGTTGCCAATTTTTTCAGAAATATTGGTCACGTCGTAACTGTACCACCTGCACTAAAAAACTGTTAATATTGAATATTTTCCGGAAGTCTTCGGAGAATTGAAGAAAACCAACCAGGCAGATCATACTCCATCACGACAATGCAAGTTCCCACACACCAGCTTAAACAAACCGTTTTTAAGCTCTAAAAACATGGAGTTGATGGGTTATTCACCTTACAGTCCCGACTTGGCACCTAATGACTTCTTCTTGTTCCCTCACATTAAGAAAAAATTTGTGGCGAGCGTTTTTCTGCTCCCGAACAGGCCTTTGAGGCCCCCAATAATCTGGATTCGCAGCTACCAACTTCAAAGTGGCAAACCTGTTTCGAAAAGTGGTTCAAGCGAATGCAAAAGTGTATTGATCATCTTGGAGAATACTTTGAAAAACAGATGTCAGATGTAACAACCCACAAAAAAAATGTTGACAATATCTCAAGAGTGGTTTGTTGGAAAATTAAATTCCGGGTATTTTTTGTAATCGGAAGGAATTTTTTCAATTCTCTTCGGAGTAAAAAATATTTGTAGCGTTACTATTTAGCTAACAATTAAAATTCGTCGCGTATCAAATATTAATTTATTTAATATAAAAATAAACTGTACAAAAGAGAAGTAGGACACGTTACGTTGCAGAAATTTAAAAGATGATGCAACTTTTTAAGAACAAAGAAGAATGTGTATCTGTATATTAAGTTGGTTGCATTTTGTAGAATTCAGCAGTTTGTCACGCATAGATGGCTCTGCTAGTTACTTCGAGTTGCCACATATTAGTTTACTAAAGCGCCATCTGTGTGTTAGTCATTCAATTATAAGCATTGGTTTGTGAATTTGCTCAAATGAGTTATCAATGTCTTAAAATTAACGAGTAGTTGTGGTGAATTAATAGTGAGTAACGATGTTCACCTTGTGCCAAAAGGAAAATTCCCAGTGGTGGTGGTAGGATAGATAATAATGAGTTGTTTAGTAGTTGTCACATTTTTTAATGGCATATATAAAAATATTGGCGATTCGCAAAATGAATTTACTCTCTGTAATGATGCTAACTTGAGAAGGAATTCCCAGCATGTAAGTTAAACCAAATCTACTCTTGGGAACATATGCTCAGCTCACTGAGCTTATGCTTCACTGATTCAGCTTTCACTGATTGAGTCTTGGAAAACATGAATGGTGTCTGTGATTTTTGCCAAAAAATTACAAAGTTTATTTTCATATTGTCAGCTACGGTAATAAGCAAATTTTCTGCGTTGGGAGGTCCGATAATCCACAAGTGATTAAGGAGATGCCAACTCACTCACGAGTTACTGTTTGGTACGGATTGTGGACCGAAGTCGTCATAGTCCTTTTTCAAAAATGGAGTGCGCTAAGGAAAACTAATTAACAATTTTTTGTGATTGGAGATGGAATATACGAATAGATATGAACTCTACTTTCAACAGGTTGGTTATACGTGCTATACAAGTCACGAAACAATTGATTTATTACATACGAAGATCCTTACAATTTCACATTTTGGACACCAAGAACTTGAGATTTAACGGCATTAGACTTCTTCCTTTGTGATTATGTTAAGAGTAAAGTCTATGCTAACCAATTGTGAAGGTCCGCAAACAATTCTTACTCTCAAAGCGAACATTGAAGTCGCAAGAGGAAAGATGAAATAGCAAAGATGAAATAGGAAAGATGAAATTGTGTCATCAATTTACACAGCACAAAACTACTGAGGAACACGCTCGTAGGGAGATTGTTCCACAATTTTACTTTACGACTAAAGAACGAATTACCTCGGTAATGCCATGATACAATTATACAGGTAGGTTTGACAACAGGCTATTTTCTCACGAGATCGTTCATGGTTTGTCAAAATCAAATGAATATGTTTGTTTTTTTTTTTTTGTGTGCTTTGCTTTGTATGATTTTTGACAATTCATGTTCGATTGAAAACTGTCACACCTACCTGATTAATTATACCATGGGTAATGCGAGGTTATATTAGTCATCAATGGCAATGGTATAGGGATGGGCTTAGTGAGCTACCCAAGTGAACCTGGCGAACACACAAGCTAATGGCATCAGGTCATGTATCTCCCTTGAACACTTTGCATGGTAGTACCTGTACGGAAGGTTAAGGCAACCAATGTTACGTCGATGCCCAAGAAAGTTGATAGACAATTTATCACACGTCGCTTAAATCGGTCCATTAGCTCCAAATAAAATTCTGAAACCCCATGCCCAAATATGCAAACTTTACTCCATTTCCGGCCTTATATATGAGGAATAGATCATGCAAAGATCAATCGGTTTAAAGTTTTTCTTAACCGTTTTAAGAATCCTGGGCATTTGGCCACTTCTTAATCGAATTGAATCGATATGCCCAGAACGCTAAGAGCATCTTACTTCACAAGATCTACACCATTCATATTGAGGAGAGCTGTGGGGGAATTCATTCATTTGTGAGTTAACAGGCAACAATGGGTCTGGCTAGCATTAAACTCAACACTAGGTCTGTTTCCGTACGCACACTGTGTAACTTGTGGGACACTATTTTCTGTTTCCGTACTTTCTGTGCTTAAAATGGGAGAAGAAGAACAAGCATAAAATCGCTCTCTCGAGCACACAAAGTGCACAGAGAGTGCTAGAACTCGAGACTTCGAGTAAAGTAAGAACAAGCATCAAGAAGAATAAGCATCAATAAGAAGAAGAAAATGTCAAATTACATTTCATAATTGTTTATGTTTTGCGATAAATAAATGCACAAATTGTGCGCCTAAAAAGAAATTTACGTACAATAAATAAATAATCTATATCTATACTATTATATAAAATGAAAGCGAAAATTTTTTGTGTCCGCAAAACTCCAAAAGTACTGGTCAGATTTTTTTGAAATAAGTTTTAAAATATCACATTTGTGCTACAAAAGGTTCATTGATTATTTTCTTTTCAAAATTTCAATAATAAGTATCTTAATTAAAGTGTTAAGTTTTTATAAAAATCATCCACAATGCCATGCATTGCTTGATCGTTAGCTTTTCATGCGTTTGTGCTGCGAGAGCCTCAATAAACTGCATGTTGCTCTCTACTATACTCTTTTTGTTCTCAGCAAGCACAAAACAACAAAACAAACAAACAAATACATATTATACATACATACTTTGCTGCGTTTAAAGTTAATTGAATCGAAGTACATTCTAATATGTTCAAAGTAGTTTTGATGTGGAGAATTAATCTAACACAGTTTTGTTAAATGGGGATTCACTGACCACCTTTAGCATGTTGAGAATTTTTTTGATGAGAATGAGATTCAATCCCACTTGATGTATGTATGTACGTATGTTTATTTGTTTCGCTGCATGCAACTTTTCTACACATGTTTTGACGGTGGTTTTCCTGTAATTTATAAATGAACAAAAGGAACAAAGGGCTGACTTTTTACTTTATAGAATTGACATTGTGTGATTCAATAAGTTTTTTTATAAATAAACAAGAGAACTGGGATGGGCATAGGAAAAGGGGTTATGGCTTGGACCACACAAGTCAAATTTTCGATATTGAATAGCTTTGGAACTAAACGTCGCATGACAATAAAACTCAGTATGAAGTTACTAATTGCCAAAGTCTTTCTACTGGAAAACTGGTATGTGCATTGGAAAAGGGTGGGTGGCCCGAATCTTTATACAGAATAGCTATGGAAGCTAAAATCACAGGACATTGAAACTCATAATGTAATTGTCACCTTGGAGTGATGTTCTGCTACTGGGAAACTGTAACAGGCAGTGAAACATGAGCGTGGTGTCAGACTAAGGGACTAATAAAAGTTTTGAATGTACTTATTACTTCCAATATACTTGCCGGGTGCAGCAACGCGCGCCGGGTATCGCTAGTAATAAATAAAAATTAGTAATTGTTCAGTTTTGCATTAAAAAATGGCTTTTAATAATTTGAGTAAAGGTGTTTTAAATTTCGTGCTGTCATCTGCTGTCAAAATCAGCTGTTTTGTGCTTGAAACTTACTAGAAGCTGTTTCCGTACTTTTGCAACTATCTTACATTTCGTTTTTACTCTCTTGCACACATCTTACACAAATCTTACACAAATCTTACACAGTGTAAAGTACGGAAACAGACCTACTGTTAGCTAGTTCCCACTAGTAGATCTTTTTTTTCAAGTCATTAAGCAATATGTCATTCCTATTTTTCCTTGTTCTCTCAATCTTCAAAGAGCTGGTATTTTTTTTTTAAGAATATAAATGACAAATGCTGATGTCGCCCACAAACGAATGAATTGGGTTATGAATCAACGACAGAAGAAATTCCATCGACCATGGCATAAATCAATTTGTCCTTAAGAAAACACGTGATCCATCGAGCAAAGTTATCACCAATACCGTATGCAATTAGCTCTGACACGAAAGCTTTTTGCCACACTCGATCAAGCACCTTAGAAATAGCCAGAGCAACAACCCTGCTTTCACCGAAGAAGTGAACACAATTGTTCCATTTCTTAGTAAGGAACGCAATAATATCACCAGTTTGGAGCGGCTCTCTCCGCGGCCTCATGCTTTCACGAAATTATTATACATAGGGAGTTAAAATTCCATGTAACAAATTTTTGGTTTTTTTGCTTGAAAAGCTCCCTCCGCGTTCCAAATGAAGTTTTTAATTTTTTTTTTCTTTTTCTGTCATAAAGTCAACGACTTTAGCTTAACTGTCATAGAATTAATTCTATTATAAAACATAAACTCAACGCGTAGTAGTTCTATGCAAGGCCGATGCATTTTTGATAAATGCCTTTTTCATTTTTTTTTTTAACTTACTTAAACTGAATTGAAGCCGAATCATTTGCGTAAAAATTTCAATGATTGTGTCCAAAATCAATTGGCATTGGATCTTTAGAGATCTTTTTGATCATCGGACCATATTTTTTAAAAAAATTAGGCTAATCAGCGTGTTACGACAACTTTTCGACTTTTTCGTTCCACGATTGAATGGCTTCAATGGAGTGGTAAATGGTTCCAGTAGGATGGGGCTATATGCTATACTGCAAACGAAACAATCAATTTGATGAATGCATAAATTTGCCTATTGGACCTGTAATTGGTCTCCAAAATCTTGTAATTTTACCCTCTTAATTATTTTCTTTGGAAATACGTAAAGTTGCTGGTGTACATTTGACAAATCAACAACAATCGACGTCGCCTCGAAAGTCCATTGGTAGCACGCTCGACTGCCACCCAGAAGTTCCGGTTTCAAATCTCGGCCACGCCATTTTCCTATATTTAATCTTTCTTCATTTCTTTCATTTCTAATCAACTGAAATTAAAAATGAATCAATAATTACGACTCAAAAATGTATATGTTAGTTGGCTTATGGAGAATTTTGTGGGAGGGATCACTTATTAATTTGAAATGTCTGAGGTTAAGGCATTACACTTGCCTCAGATTCAAATTCATATGTTTCTACGATTTCCACCATGCTTAGAAAATTTTATACATGCCCATCCTATATTCCTTTCCACTAACTGTCGCCCCATTTAACCCGAACTGTGCCAGCTTGACCATATGGTCACGCAAATTGACGTTCACAAAAACTGCTCGTGTTTCATATATATAATCAAATTTTTGGATTCAGCTACCCGAAAGAAATTTGAAAAAAAAAAATAATTCCAGCACCATTCGGGTTAAACCAAGGAAAACTGACTGTATAGGTTTTACACCTTAAATCCTTTGTTCAAAGCAAAAAAAAAATTTGTCTCTCGGATGACATTCACCATATCCAACCGTGGTGGATATATGCCAGAAATTGTGTTTCTAAACTATGTGCAAAATAAAATTTAGTGAAATTGCATATGTTTTGTTCAAAATCAAAGTTAGTACTGTCTTTAAAACCCTCTTTACTAACCGTAAACACCCATAAAGGAGCATGGAGATTTTTTAAAGTCTTGGTTCATTTGCTAAATGCAATCATGAGTAAATTTCGGAGGTTAAATTATTTTATGATGACCTTATTAGAATGCTAAATGTGGTGTAAGGAAGCAACGTGGTAAATTTTAATTTTGTGACAATTAAGATGTCTTGAAAGTTAATGAGCTTAGCTTTTTTTAAAAAATTAATGCTAAAAATTAACGAAAATTTAAGTGAACTTAGCTTAGTGAAAATTATGTTCGTATTCATATTTAACCTTAGAGGCCTAACTAGAAGTTAATCAATAATTTTTGTTTTGTTTTTTCCCTCAAAAATAAAAACCGATCTGTTTATTTGACAGGATAGAAGAAGCCTTATGCACTGAACACATTGACGACGGCAACGACATTACGACATCTGTCAAATTTTTTTACATGTATTTCTTATGGAGAGAATTTGGTCTAATGTCGCAATGTCGTGTCGTCGATTTAGAACTATTCCTAATTTGACAGCTTGTCGTCGCTGTCGTCGTCAATGTGTTCAGTACATTATTTATTTATTTTGTTGTTTCTTTTGCCAAAGAACTAGGTTTAGCAAAACATTATAAAAACATTTCTTTGATTCATTGCTTTCAAGTTGTTGCTCTAACTTTATTAAAACCAAAAATAATCCTTTAACTAAAGTTGTAAAGAATTATAAAAATTAATCAGGCTTTTGATAACAATAAGCAAAGTTAGTCTTTCCAAGCGTATAAAGCAAGATTTGGGCGCCTCGGTAGTCGAGTATGTAGCGTGCTCGACTGCTATCCCAGAGGTCCCGGGTTCGATTCCCGGCCAGGCCATGGTCCTTCGCTTTAAAAACCTTTCTAAATTTTCTTTTCCTCTTTCCTAAATCAACTGAAACAAATTTACCACTGAAACAATTAATATTTACCACTTGAAATGAAATTATTGAAAATGTATTTATCACCAATGTTTACGACTTGAAATGAAACTATTGTAACTATTGAAACTATTGAAACAATTGAAAATGTATATATGAATAATTTAATATAAGTAGTCTGTAAGAGTTGATCTCTGTTAGATGAAATAAATAAATAAATAAAAAAAAGATAGATCATTTCCATTTTTAAAAATATTTTAAATTACAACGAACATAAAATTCAAACTATTCAATTAAACTAAGCTTGATTTTTGAATTTTGAAGATTAAATTTGTTTCGAGCAGAAATTTAAATCGCTTTTCTTATTTGTCATACATTTTGGTTTTGTGTCCAGTTATTTTATTGTAATTCATACAGTCGTTGCTTTAATGGCAAAAGAAATAAGTAATATTTTATAACTTCTTTCCAATTTTATCATATTCTCCTTGACTTCACTGTAGAGCACAAGCTCTGAACAGTGCGCTATTTCTTAGCGCTGTTTAATATATGTTTGCTGAACAATATTGTGTACCATTTTGCGGCGTTGGCAACGCTAAATTAAATAAGAATACCAATATTAAAAGAAAATTAAACAAAAACAAAAAGTTGTCAAGACACAAATAACAAAAACTTACAAATACGAAAAGAACGCAAAACAGAATAATTAAAAATGTCATCAACTGCTGCGGAAGAAATTGGTAAAAATTTAAGTGAAATTTTTGCATTGAAATAAATTATTTAAACATTTTTATTTGGTGCATTATACGGAATGAGTCTTGGCGTTTTTGGCATATATAAAAATTTTAGTTTTCATGGGTCTTGCCGATATTTTAAGCAGACAGACACGAGACTGCTTCACTAAATTTTAGATATAGATTTTTTTTCATTAGTATTGAATGAATTTTTCTGTAACTTTTCAGAACTTTTGGAACGCGTGCTGATGCGCTTAGGATGCGTCGACACAGATGAACAACTTCAGGCAGCTGTCGGCCGTTTTTTGACGCCGGTTATCTTGAAAATAACCTCACCGCACGATCAGGTGCGTAACAAGGTTGTGGAGGTGTTGACGCATATCAAGCGACGCGTCACCTCACGTCCGAATGTACAGATTCCGGTCGAGGCACTGCTGGATCAATACAAGGAGGCCGCGGGTCAGTCGCATTTCCTACAAAATTTTGCGATTATATTTATTACCATGGGCTATCCGCGTCTGCCGCTGGAACAGCGCAGCGCTTTGGCCGCAAAAGTTGTTGGCTGCGAGGAGAAGCTAGAAAACTATCAGGATAAGTGAGTACTTGAATTTTTATGGGCTGAAATGAATATATATAAAATTTATGTTTTTGTTACAGACTCTTTATGCTGCTTTTGCCAGTTTTGGAGGAAATAAAAATATCCGATGATCCAGCGAAGCGCAAAGAGCTGCTGCAATTGGATGATAAACCGGCCATTCGTAGAAACTTCATTTTGTTACTGCAAGAAGTACTGCTTCTTCCTTATGGTGTGACACAGGACCAGGATCTACCACCAGGCATGAGCGCAAATGCTTTCAAGCGTGTCATGTCGAACAACTGGCGCGCAGAGGAACTGGAAAAGGTGGTTATCACTATTATCTTTTGCTTTTAGTGGCAAACATGAGTTAACACATGTCCAAAACGTTCTTCTTTGCATTGGTTCTAGATTAAAAAAGGCATTGTGCGCTTTATCTGTTCTGGCGTCTTTACAGATATAGAAATTTTTATATTGCTTGTTTTGGCTTCCTCCGACACGCGTTTCAGTGTTGCCACACCGGCTATTGCAGAACTTAGCAAAGTTTGCACCATGCTAGATTTTACAGACCCTATAGTAACTGCACCGCTCTACACACTCTTCTCTGGCAATAACTCAACAGATCCTGATCGCAAAACCACACCATGCTGCGCTCGAGTGCGTCAAAAGCTGTTACAATATCTAATCAAATGCCACGGTAAGGGCATCAATACCCCAAAAGGTATACAAGTTATTTTCGAAGGACTGTTTGGTACTAATACCAATCAAAAGTGCAAAGTTTTGGCCTTACAGTTTGCTGAAAATTTAATTAAAGAGTAAGTTGAGTGCTGTTTAAAATAAGGACAAAAAATTATTTACTTCTTGCTCCTTAGTGGTCCCATTGAAATTGTCTCTAAGGTGTCAAAAGTCATATTGACTGGTATCACAAAACTGATTGGCCGCGAGTCTGAAGAACCAAATGATGTGCAAAACGCTGCCTATTCTGCTCTGGCACAGCTTTCACGCACATGCCCGAATGTCATCAACCAGGATCTGAAAATAGTGCTGGGCTATTTTAATCACTTGGCCAATGCTCCACCAGATTTACATACATGTATACGCGAGGCTTTGGTTTCGATGGCGCCTGCCTTTACATGGCAACCCAGCATTCGAGACTCTAAGGATGGTTTAACGCTGAATGATGAGGATGTTCAGCTAAACGGTCAGCAACATTTGCTGCTTGCTATGCTCTCGGACAATTCTGAGTCTAAGTTGCATATTGTGCAGAATGTCACAAGCGTTTTTCTGACAACTTGTTATCCGGAGTACTACGCACCAGCAAGATTTTTACTCCTGCTAATAGCGGGTGAGAGGTAAGAACAAAAAATTGGGCTATTTGAAGGCTCGTACTCAATTACTTTTTATAAGTACGTATTCAACTCTTATATATTATCAAGGCAAAATGAAACAAGTTAATAATCTCATTTTATTATAATACAATAACCTACGCTTAAAGCTATGAATACTAGAACAATACATTGTTCAGTCCTGAATTTTGTCCTAAAGATAATTATTTCTGTTATTTCATATAAATCATTTTGTTAGCCAGTCCAGTATCCATATTTTAAAAACCAGATTAACAAAAACAAAAAGGCTTTCATGCGAGGTTAAAATTACATCGTTTTAGTTACACATTAGTTAAAGCCTGTTAAATCGTAGATTATTTTTTGTAGCGTCATTTTCTATCAGTTCAGCATGACCTATCCGGCATACGGCTCATTCAGCTCGTGGTTCCAACGAATTACTCAGGATAGAGTGTGAGTTTTGTCTGAAGCCGCACTGAACAAATTCAATGAGCTGTCTCTGATCTGAGACTCAGGTCAGCCTGACATAGTTACTCTTTTTCTGGAAATCTTTCTTTGTATTTAATTCCTATTTGCCGATAATGATTGTCAAAAGGGACTTAATAAAAAAAAATTGTGCATACCGGGAAAATTTATCGAAATCCGTTCAACCGTTATATAGGGTTTAAATACACAGTAAATAATTTTTATTAATTTAGCTTGTAAGCAATATTCTTGTCCATTGTTCAATTTAACGGAAAATACTGGACTAAGAGCAAAAGTTAACAACATAAATTTGCCTCCGCTGCCCACATCTACTTATATACATAAAACGGCCCTTATTTGTATTTTCAAGGAGCAGCCCCTAACTTTGTAACTTCATGAAACAAAAGTTAATTCTGAAAATAAAAAAACAAAAAGGATGAGGTTGACTCTGTCATGGACATACCCGTAGGTTTTCACATGACATTCTCGGCACTAACCTTATTCTAGTACTTGCTTAAAATTTTAAGCGTTAAAATTTTTGTTTTAATCCATACCCAATTTCCTAACCTAATCCTGGTTCGAAAGCCCTTCCTAATCCTTGTCCCATTTCTTATTCCAATCTTTTGCTAAGTGTGTTCTAAATATTCTTTTCTGAATCCTTGTCCAAACTCATGCTTTAACCTTTTTCCAAATCTTTGTCCTAATCCTTATCTTATTCCTTGAAATAATCTTCGTACAAATCCTGGCCCGCATCCTTTTCCTTATTCTTATTCTAATACTTGTCCGAAGGTAATTTCTAACTTACTTACTTACTTAACCCTCATCGGTAACTCAGACCCATAACCCTAAAAGGTTCCTTAAGTATGCGCGCGCTTACATACAGAAAACTTTAAAAATAAATAAAAATATCACAAATTTTATGAATAAAATTTAAAGACTATTTATTATTTTTATGAATAAAGTTAATATATATATAAAAAAATTGATATTCAGGACAAAAATTGGAAATATTTCAAAAAAAGTAAAAAAAAAATTGAAATCTTGTCGATTTGGCAAGTATAAGATAATTTTGAGATATTTTATTGGCACAATTCAAGCATGCATTGAGTTTTTGATTTGCACAGATGAATTTCTTGCATTTATCACATCTTGTTGCAAACACATTTGGATTGTTTTTGCTAGTACAAATGTTACATCGACCAAGCTTCCGTGTTGGTGACGCATGCTGAATTGGATGAATTGGAACACTTGCGACCAGGGTTTAAATTGCTTTCAGCAAAACAGCAAAAGCAACGAAAATTTTGCTGCGTAGTGCTACCTAAAGTTTTTCAAGACAAGCGTATGCTGCCCATTTTGCTTTGCTCTCTGAATCTTCGAAAGGCTAAGCAAAAGCAGCAGCACTAAAAAGAATTTGTTTTGCTGCGTAGTGCTACGAAAGCATAAGAAATTATTGTAGTGCTTTGATTTTCATTTTGCTTTTCTAATTTGTCGCAGCACTACGAAAGCAACAATTATGCGCTTTGCTTCGTTTGGGTTTCGGAAGCCCTTTATTTTCATTCGTTTGGCTTTCGGGATTTACTTGTCATCGTTTATATGCTGTATTTCAGAGACGCATTTGTACGTTGTTGTTTGTATAATATGCGCACTTGTACGCAGTCGCGAATGCTTGGTGTTGTTTTTGTTGTGTGTAACGGTTTTGTTATTGCATGAGTTTTAAAGAGATCGCAGAAATAAATTTGGTAGCGCCTATTTGGAATTTACGACAACGTACAAAAAGACATGCGTCTCTGAAATACAGCATATAAACGATGACAAGTAAATCTCGAAAGCCAAACGAATGAAAATAAAATGCTTCCGAAAGCGAAACGAAGCAAAGCGCATAATTGTTGCTTTCGTAGTGCTGCGACAAATTAGAAAAGCAAAATGAAAATCAAAGCACTACAATAATTTCTTATGCTTTCGTAGCACTACGCAGCAAAACAAATTCTTTTTAGTGCTGCTGCTTTTGCTAAGCCTTTCGAAGATTCAGAAAGCAAAGCAAAATGAGTACAATTTTTTTTGTGGTAGTGCTTTCTGCTTTGGCTGTTGCTGTTTGATTTTCAATAAGCACAGCAAAGTAAAAGCAAAAGCAATTGAACGTTTTTAAGTTTTTTAAACACTGCTTGCGACATTTGTTGAGATTATTGGTGTTTCAGGTTGTGTCACTCTTGGACTACGTATTCGCTTCGCGATGAATGGTTTAACCATAGCGTCTCCAAGCTCAATCAAGAACAGTCTACGACAAATATTCCTGTTACTGTTTTTGATTGAAATTGAAGTGAAATTAACGTACGCATTATATCCTCCACTTATAACAAGTAAATTGCAAAACAATGCCATAGGCCATCGATTGACCTTTCGATAAGTGGCAACCATTTGATCAAGCGTTTCTACACCGCCTTTATTTGTGTAAAAACAGGCTTTTTCCGCATATTTCTCAAAACTGGTGGAATCTCAGTTCGATTCTGCCGAATTGTTCCGATAATGGTAATTCGCCGTTTGTGTAACTCCTCAGCTAATTGATATGTGGTGCAGAAATTATCACAAGTGACATTTTTATCTGAAAGGCCTTCACATAAATCGAGCACAACTCTTTGGCCTTGGTTTCTCTCAGGTGCAGCATTTCTAGCACGCCCCACATACACCTGAGCAGTGTGGACGTAATAAGATTTCAAATCACATAGAACCCACATTTTTATTCCATATTTTGCCGGCTTAGATGAAATGTACTGACGGAAGCTGACTCGACCGCGAAATACATACTATAATGCATGTAAGAATAGACATGTATGCGTGCACATACTGTACGTCAATAAGTTTACACGAGCATTTCCAAACGTGAGCGCCCCCTGTAGTCGCGGGAAATTAGTAGATTCCATCGAAAAAAGCTGTTTGCCAAAAACTCATGTCAATCGGTTAAGGTTTAATATATTTTTTAATTAATTTAATTTTGAATTTGTCCGCGCATACAAAGGATCGATGACGGTTAAGGTAATTCTTAAAATTTTTTTTATTATTTTTTTTGTTCCTTCGGCTTTTGGTTTGTATTTGTTTTTGCTCTGTTTTTGGTTTTGATTTTGTGTGGTACATTAACATTTACCTTAGCTCCATCTAATAATTTATGCAACGATAGAGCATTTCTATTATTTTTTTATTATGATCAGAGCAAAAAGGTGTAGACAGCCTCGGCGGCTTCAGTAATCAAACGAAGTGAAGCGCGCTTAACTGTCATCCCAGGTTTCTCTGGTTCGAATCCCGGCCAGGCTATTTTCGATATGTATCGATATGTTTCCTCATTTCTAATCAACTGAAATTGAAAACTTATCAATATTTACAACTCAAAAGTTGGACTTGGTGGTTGAAAAGTTTATGAATAAATTGTCGGCGGGTTGGTATAAAGCCAAAAGTAATTAGGCCAAATTTGGCTTATCAGCTTTTCAAATGGAAATGAGGCCAAATTTGCGAAATTAACCTAATTTCCATTTGGAAACAAAATAAAATCAATTAGGCCTTATAACCCTTTAGAAGGAACAAATATTAAAACGCAATCAATTCAATTCTAATAGGGGCCTAAGACGCTACGACTTTTCATACTAGTAGTATGACTCAGTCGTACGTTCGCATCATATGTTACGACTTTTTGATACTACTTTTCATCAACTTCAGCTTTCAGTTTTCACCTCAAAAATAAATCCTTATCCTTTGATTATTCTGCTTACATGCTTTTACAAAATGCGAATGAACAATGAAAACAAGTATAAAGTCGTATGACTTGCCCTCACACACTCAGACTTTTACTTCAACTTGAAAAGAAATCAAATTATTTTGATTTTCATACGACCTGGGCGTATGGCTTGAGTTTTCTTATACGACTTGCCCTCAGAGACTACAAATTAACTAAGTCCTATGAAAAGTCGTAGCGTGTGAGGCTTCTATTAAGGTTTATTTTATGAAAATTTTTACGTTTTAAAAAATTTCGCAAAGTCTAGGCGTTTTTATCCTAAAACAATTATCGATGAAGTCTTCGGATACACAAATATTATGTCCCCAACCATTATTATAAAAAAAGGAAAAAGCTGTGATAGCTTTAAACAATTGTTAATAAAACATATAGTATTGCTCACGTTGAACACGAGTACACGTACAATAATTTTCCCTTGGACGGAATTAATGATATCAAATAAAAGCACCTCGATTTTCTTATAAAAATTTGTCCACACAACAATTCTAATAAAAATTCCGTACAAGGGTAAATTATAATAAATGTTACAAATTTACAAATTTAGTACCTATGATAAGTCTCGTTACTTTCGAAACAACGGACTGCAGAGTGCGAAATTAAAATTTTATTAAAGTAAAAATCAAAAACAATATTTCATTTGCAGAAAGTAATTTTTGGCTTATTACCATATCGCTTTTTTTAGGCTTTATTTATTTTTTACGTGGAAATAAGGCCAATTTCGCAAATTTTGCCTTTTTTCCATTTGAAAAGGTAATTAAGCCGTGTTGGCGTTATTACCTTTGGCCTTATAGCACCCCACCGAGATTGTCTTATACGTAGAAATGACTGAAGTAAAGGCATAGCACTTGCCTAAGATTCTAATTCACAAGTATCTACGACTTCCGCCACGCTTAGAACATCCTACACATGTTTCACTTGATTACTCCTTCCATTCCACTAATGTATCACCCTATTTCAAACCATGGCAGACTTTTATAAATAGGTGTAACGCCTGAAAACTTTGGTTCAAAGCTACAAAAAAAATGTCATTGATTTTTGGCCTCAAACGGTTCAATTAAACAACGCCCTAAATAAAAAACATAAGCCCAAAAATTCAAAATAATTATTTCTTTGGGCGTTCTTTTATTTCAAAATAAGATCCAAAAAATTGCGAATTATTTCCTTTATAAATATTTGGACACTTTTCTAATCAAAAATTGTGCAAATTGTTTCCTTCATAAATATTTTAGAAGTTATTTCATATTCAATAGGCTTCTTTTTTTTGTCATTTGCGTTATTTAATGTTTATATTTTAAACTTTATTTAATTTTTTTTATTTTGGACGTTATTTCATAAGTACAATAGTTATTTTCCTGAACCTTGAATATATAAAATTCAATTTAATAAACATATTTTATTAATTACTTTGTAATTGTATTTTTAAGTTTATTATTTATTGATATTTTACTATTTATAACTCCACAAATAGAAATTCCTTACGTGAAAATGTTACCACCTTCTTGTATGGTGTGTCCAAGAAAGATCACATCAATTATAATATGTTGTCCTCGATTGAATTCCCCGAAGAAGTCACTGATGACTTTAACAAATTAACACCGGAACAAAAGCGCATCGTGCTGCCCAGTTTCAAAACAATGATGCAGCATGTCAATGAAATGGCGCAAAAACGACTATCAAAAAGTTCCGCCTATGTTGTTGTCGGGCGCACTAAGCTAGCGTTTAACCTGGATGTTTACGAGGAGGTACTTTTTCCGAAAAACCTTCAATCTTTTATTTGTTAAATTTTTCATTTTTTTCGCTTCTAGATCTTGGACTACATGCGCACTTGTCTTTGGTACTCGGCAGGTGTTAAAGCTGCTCCGGGTGATGAGAAATATGCACACAAGCTTAAGCAATACATTAGCGATAACTATGAGAATAGTGAAAACAACGAAATCCATCAATATCTGCTGCTGGTACAACGCAGCGTTGAAGCCAAGAGAAGTGTGTTGCTTTGTTTTAACCCAATGTCGCGTATCTTAAACTTTTTAATTCTCAAATATTTTTATTTAGCTGAATCGAATCTTATATGTCTGTATGATCTGTTAAACGCTGCTCCAAAATTGTTAGCCAATACACAAATGCATCTTCTTGAGCCCCTATCCAATTCCTTAAAAGATGTCAGTGAAAGTATGCGCACTCATGTGGCTCAAGTCTATGGTATTTTGCTGGCTTATGGATTTGATGATAACGCTTTTAATGAGCAAATAACCGAATGTCTTACCTCTTTACCGCAAAAATCGTTGGAGAACAAGCATGGATGGCTTTTGGTTTTGGGTCATGCATTTAATAGGAAGATCGCCAATTTGAATACTACACGTGAAAGCAAAGATTTTGCACAATGGTCGCAATTTGTGGAAAGTGTTAAAATAATAGGTATAGCATGATAAAAGAGTTGGCAACTCTGCACACTTCACTTCCTTGTTCTTTTTAATTGTAGCTAAAATGCTTTGTGAAACTCAGTGGATGCTAGTCTCAGCTGCTGTTAAGTGTGTTTCAATGATTGGTAAAACTGTCAAAATTCCCAACGTTGAGGTTGAGATTAAGGTTCCAAGCACCAATGATGACGATGATGAGGAAATGAAAGAATTCACGAGTGAGTCAGCCAGTTGTATAAAAATGCAAATCTTACTCTAACACCCATAATTTTTATAGCCGCTACCGCTTCTACCAAATTGATCATCTTTGGCGTTGTCTTCAGTCTACTGCGCAGCACATCTGCCCGTGCAAAAATACGCGAAGAAGCAGCAAAATGTTTGGGCTATTTAGCCATTGGGGATGGTGAATATTTTACTCATCGCAACTTGGAGAAATTTCTTTCTCTTGCTAAGGTCAATAAAGATGCTGCTTTAAATATTGCTATTTCGGAGGCTATTATTTGTACTTTAAGTGGCTATGATGTGAATTCTGGCGCTCCTAGAGAAAACTATCAGAATAGCTTTTGCGATGACAAAGCCTTTGAGAAATTCTTAAACTCATTGATTCGTCTGGTGCCCGAGCCGAACCCCCACTCTAGACAGGTGAGTTAATATTCATCAAAGTAAAAATTAAACAAATAATTACAATCAATTACTTAGAATATCCATGAGAAGCAACAAATCTGAAACTGAGCAAAATATGATAACTGTGCGGATAATTTCTTAATTATTAGTTATTAATTTAAAGCTTATCTAGGTCCTCAATTTTGCATTGATTGGCACGGGAAAATAACGTTTACCTTGATTTGATTTTTCCGCATACAGCACAGAAGGCTCCCTCCTTTCTCACAAATCGTTTACCTCTGATCCATTTAGTAAGGTTACAAAACATGATAGACGCTATGCACTAACCCAGCTGAAAAAAGGCGAATGGGGAAACAATTCAAACTTTAATTCGTTAATTTTATCCACCGCCGGCTGGCGAATGAGCGGGTGCATTGTCATGGTGAAACAAGATTCCTTTGAGGACCTTCAAATTAGGTCTTTTTTCACTTCGTCGCTCAAACTATGTAATAACTTTTCATAGTAATAACCATTGATGATTCTATCCTTCTTCTTGAAGATAATTAATTTCAAATCTTAAAAAAAAACCGCCATTACGTTATTTGCAGATAAAATTGTTTGTGCCCTCTTAGGAGTGCGTTCACCTACCCAATTGCATTGTCTTGTATACTGTTTATGTTCAGAAATATAATAATGGATCCAAGTTTCCTCAACAGTTATAATTCGAAACTGAATTTTACATTCGAAATATTATCGAAACTAAAATTTACCTGGATTTTTCTTGTACATACTTATGGCGCTTACAACCGTGAAGTTGCGACCGGTTTTGCCCTCGTCTAAGAAATTGCGACAGCCATTTCAGTTTTTTGCTAGCTAGCACAAGTTGGAAACCAAAGCATCATCAGGTTGTCCAACACTTGATCATTCCAACGAAGTTGTGGGCGTCCTTTTTTGCCTTGACCACTACCGGGCACCGTATCGAATTTATTCGCTCGATTTTAAAGTTATTAACTTTGTCGATCTCGTGCAGCTAATACAGCTCGTGGTTCCATCGAATTCAGTACTCGCCCTTGACGCAGATTGGATTAGAGATCTAACGAAGGATCTTAATCTCGAAGGCTCCCAAAGTCTTTTCATCAGAACTGCTCAACGTTCAACGCATATAATAGAACGGTGGCGTGGTTATTTACTAATAGAGCGAGAGTTTTTGTATTTATATTTATTGAGGTAATTGTTGAAAAATAAGATTTAATCTTTTGAATGCCACATTGACTAAGAAAATAACAAATAGATATCATAAATAACAACAATTAGATTAAAAAGTTAAAAACAAAATTATTTAAAAATAAAAAAAGCGAATTAATTTTAATATTAATTACAAAATTATGATAAATAATAATAAAAATTATGTAATTTAAAGGAATCATAGAATCAAAGAAAAGCAAAGAAAGTAGGTAGAAATATTTAGGAGAAGTGCTCATACACTAAATACTTAAAGGTTTTACTATTGGAAACAAATTAAATTTTAATGGGTAATGAATTCCAATATCTAATTGCGCCGCTGACCAAGAACAATTTACTAGAGTTTATGAAATTATATCGAGGTAGTAAAATATTGAAGTTTCTGCTTGACCTACAAAAATAGAGTTTTTCAAAAAAGTAATTAGGGCACTAAGTTTAAATAATTTTATGCAAAAAAATACAATTTTTTGCTTCAAGATGATTTAGAGGACCTGGACATGGTCAAAACTTCTGAGGCCAAAAACGTAGCGGGCTGCATTGTTAAATGCAACTAAAAGCTTATGCGTCGACAGTGAGTCAAGCTTAGAGTATACTACTTCCTAATAGGTGATTATAGGCAGCAGGAGCTGCGCGACCAGTTTGCGTCTTATTTCGACGGGCACAAAAGTTCCAGTTATCCGAAGGCTGCGTAGCCCATAATACAACTTACTAACGCATGAATTGATATGATCCTCACATGACAGAGAGGAGTTTATAATATAACCGAGGTTGGTTACCTTCTTAAAAAATTTAAGCTCAACGCCATTAAGAAGAACTGGAGGCAAGTCTAGTGTAATTTGTAGAGTTTTAGCTATAGGTAAGACATATAATTTCAAAGGGTTTAATTTTAGCATATTTACCTTCGCCCACTTAGCTATTTTCTTTAAATCGTCGTTAGCCCAAACACAAAGATCTTCTACTAACCCGATTGGCCTAGAAAAATATAGCTGAAGGTCATCCGCATACGCATGCATTTTTACATGATTACACTTGCTGAAAATGTCGTTAGTAAACAATGTAAATAACAGCGGTCCCAGTACTGAGCCTTGGGGTACTCCAGTAGTGATACTTTTTAACTTCGAGACATTCATCCCAACTTTGACCCTTTGAGACCTATCGACAAAATAGCTTTTTAGTAGACGTACAGCAGCATCAGAGAAGCTCAAATTTCGTGCTTCAGAAATTGAATGGTTGACTGTGTCAAATTCTTTGGAAAAGTCTGGCAAACAGAGTAAAGTTATTTGGCCCATATCTAAACTCTAATATCGTCGAGAATTTTGACAACAGCAGTCGAACAACTGTGACCAGGACGTCAAACCAGACTGAAGATTAGAAAATAGGCCATAAGTGCTGATGTGACGAGAGATCTGCTCAGCCATGAGTGACTCACAAATTTTGGACAAGGAAGACAGCAGACTTATTGGTCGAAAATCACATGGTTGACAAGCGAGCGGTTTTTTTGCAATTGGAACGATGGTCACAACTTTCCAAATTTTAGGGTAGCTTGAAGTGGTGAAACAATGGTTAATAATATGGGTAAGTGGGCTGATAACAAATGGCAATATGATTTTGATAAATTTCATGGAAATTCCATCTTCTCCAGAAGCATTTGATTTAATTTTGCATCAAGCTACATCGTTCTCAACGCTACATCTGCATTAAAATAAAATTCATTATCAGATATTACTACATTGTTATCACCAGAATCGAGTAAATTAGAATTTTCAACTGTTTTGTTCGTCGAGAAAGAGCTCTGCTCCTCAATTGCCTACTTAGCCCAAAGTAACACCTTTTTGCAAAAATTATCCTTCGTTTAATCTCAGTACTGACATAATCGGAGGAATTAGCGCTGGTAGACGAAGTCCTTAACAACCTCTAAGAAGTTGTTGTCAACTGCACTGACTTTGCGCGTATTATGACCAATGAAATCGATATCGATATCAATGATAAAATATCTTACCACTTCATCTCAGATTAGCTGGAATTTTTCTTGTAGCAGGAAAAAAAAAAATTTTACTTTTACAATGCAAAATTCTCTTTCAGGCTATTTCCGTCTGGCTCTTAGCCGTAGTCAAGCATTGCAGTCAACGGCCCGCTGTACTTAATAAAAAAGAAATGCTACAGTTTGCATTCACTGAACTGCTCTCAGATGATAGCGGTAATCAAATAGCAATTAAATAAAATCTCCAACATCTATATCTTACTTTAATGTTTTAGAATTTGTGCAAGATGTTGCTTCACGCGGCCTTGGACTAGTCTACTCGCTTTCCGATTCGAATAGTCAAAATGACTTGGCCAATTCACTGTTGGATCAACTAATTGGCGGAAAACGTAAGGTAAACCAAGTAGCTGAGGACACCGAACTATTTGCCGATGGCATGTTAGGCAAAACACCAACAGGGTATTTACTTTAAAAATTGTTGAACTTAAATTCTTTTAAATGCTCATGAATCTTACTTCCTCACAGTGGCAATATAACCACCTATAAAGAGCTTTGCAGCCTTGCTTCGGATCTTAATCAGCCTGAGATGATTTATCAATTCATGCAGCTGGCCAATCATAATGCTGCATGGACTAGTAAACTAGGTGCCGCCTTCGGCTTGAAGTCGCTCTCAAAAGATGCCAAAGCAAAAATGCAACCTTATTTGGGCAAAATAATACCACGCCTGTATCGCTATAAGTACGATCCAACACCAAAGATACAAAATTCTATGATTTCCATATGGGACTCTATAGTCAGCGATTCCAAGGCCGTGGTTGAACAGTATTATTGGGAAATCTTGCAAGAAATTTTGGATAACTTAACCTTCAATGAGTGGCGCGTGCGCATCGCTTGTTGTTTGGCAGTTCGTGATTTGCTCAAACGCCCTAATGGTTTAAAGTTGCGCACAGAAGAAAGAAAGCTTCTGGAAGCTAAAAAGACTGTAAAAGAATCACCTACAAAAACAGCCAATCGCATGGATGTTGGTAAGATAATGAATTTTGATACATGTATATATTTCTTTTATTTTTGCTTAAAGTCTGAAGCCTAACTTATTATTCAAATCACAGATGAAGTCCCAGAACCCGAATTAAAAGAACTGTGGGTTCAGCTGTTTCGTGTTATGGATGACATTCACGAAGGTACGCGTTTGGCTGCTCAAGGCTCTGTCATGTTTCTCAGCAAGGTAACATTAAAATTCATTTTAATGAAAACTTTTATATAATACTTTTAAATGAAAATATTTATATTTAATATTAATATTTTTAATAAATAATTACTTTTGATAAATATTTTTTATAAAAAATAGCTATGCGTCATTGCCGCATCTAGTGATCATGGCAAATCAGGCACCGCAGTAGCTGCTTCTATACTTCCTCTGCTTTTGGAAACAGGTGTGACGCACACAGTGGCCGATATACGAAAAGTCAGCATTAAAACTATTTCCGAAATGATTGAATCCTCTGGTGCGCTCATAACTCCACACTTACCCTCGCTTATACCATGTTTGCTTAAAGCCACCGGTGAATTGGAACCATCGAAACTTTCGTACTTATCAACGCGCCTAGGAGCCGATAACGATGCACAAGAAGCAGTCGATTCCATTCGCGCTGAAGCTGCTAAATCTCATCATACAATGGAGACATCTTCGAAGGTTTTTTTGAATAAGCAAAACTGAGAAATTTCCTTTTTATTAACTTTGTCAACTTTTTTTTAAGTGCGTGCGTTATGTGGACTATGCTGCATTTGAGAAAATGACACCAGCAATATTGGAATTAATTAAAACTAGCGTCAACTTGGGTACCAGAATCGCCTGCGCGCATTTCATTTGCTTGGTGAGTCGAAAGTTTAGCCAAATTGTAAAAAGAAATCATTCATTAAAAAATCTAACGAGACAACTAACTAAAGTTTAAATCATACAAATTATAAACTAACAAGAGTTTAGCAATTCCACTTTTGAAATGTATTACTTTTAATTTATTTAAAAATAATCTAACATTGGGCTATCCAAACTACATATGTGGCTCAAAAAAAAAATAATCCTAGCTGAAAAGTGATTTTTATACACATTTTTCGCACATTTGGGCAGGAACTTCAAGATCTCATTTGGAGCTTCATCTTCTCTCAACTCTCTTGGGCATCGAAGCAATGTTGGTTGCTTAAGCCTTTTGTACAGGTACTACCATGGGTAGTGTTCAAGGGAGATACATGACCTGACGCCATCAGCTCGTGTGTTTCCCAGGTCCACTCGGGCAGCGCACCAAGCCCATCCCTATAACATTGCCTTGATGCCCAATAGAACCTCGCATTACAGAGATAATTCGTTCTTCGGTCGTACAATAAAATTGTGGAACAATCTCCCTGCGAGCGTGTTCCCCGGCAATTTTGAGCTATGTAAATTTAAAACTAATCTTCACCGACACTACTCCATCTTTCCACCCTCCAACTAACTATCACCCTTCTTCCGAATCAACACAATGCTTTCGCATTTATAGGGGGCATCCCCTGAGCGTTGGTTTAGTCTATCAAATTCAGATTGTGTTGTGCTTGTTATTAAATGTTTGTGCACAATTGTTCGAGAACGAGACCTACTAGTTTTATACCGCCTCCGAACGGCTAATGTGCATGTTCTCAAGAAGCTTTACATGGCATTATTTGTTTTCTCTAAGGCTTGCCATTGTCTGCAGAGAAGTGACGATCGATCAGAAAAAATAATTTCAGTTGAAAAAATTTTCTATGAGGATTCGAAACTCGGACCTCGTGGCTCGAAAATCTGCACCGATTAAATCGCGCTCGGCCACGACCGCCACATAATTTTTATGACAAAGGGGAAAAATGTCATTATCCTGAAATTCATAAATAAATATCTTGACATTGCCAAGGACTTTACCAAGTGGGATAATCCAGCTTTGAATTCACTTTGGCAAGTATAAGCTGAGTCCCTTAATAGGGCAGGAGCACAACAGAAGGATTAAAATTATCCTTTTTGGTTGTCGCCCATGCGAAGTTGCACCCACTGAGAACAAATGAATCGTTCCATAACTTTAGTATATCACCCAAAATTTTTGACACTCTACTTCTACCTAGACTAATGCTAGAGTAATTTTCGACAAATCTCTAATAGGATCCTTCCGCTAAAAATCGCAGCGTGGACTACAGGAAAAAGTGACAATTGCGATTTAATAGTGTGCAATACCTTACCTTCGAGGGAAAGCCTCTTCGTTTAGGCCATAATGGGGGCTCTAAATCTACAGAATAGCTATAAATATAACTGCACAGTAAACGAAAAATATGCATACGCCGACTTAGGCTGCTAAAATGGATTACTGCAATCGCTCAAAATTCTGCTCTTCACCTTTTCTGAGCTCCCTTCTTCCAAATGAAATGGTATTTATGACAGCCCCTATAAAAAAAAAAATATCTTCGTTAAAACTATTATCTACGACATTATGTTTTTCCACTGCAAATCTATTTTTTTCCTAACTAACACAAAGGTTAGTCGATCTATTAGAATTTGTATTAGTATAAGTATTTGTCTGTAATACTCTGTGTTTTTTGGAATAAGTTATGAAGTTGATACAGCCTCTACTGACTTTAGCAAAGCATTTGACAAAATTTCGCACGCTATCATCCTTCACAAGTTTACTATCTGACTATCAATTAGTCACCTTAGTCTTTTATTGTTCGTCTTGACAATAAACGATATAGATCAATGACTGTATCATTAATGACTCAAATCTTTCTGTCTATCCTGTCTATAGATATATTGATATCTATAGATATAAAAATCTATCCACGGACAAATACTATTGCTGACCTTTAACCTATTACCGCCTTCAAGATGATTTAAACAGTTTTTTAACTTGGTGCAAACAAAAATTTCTGATGCTCAATGTCAACAAATGCGAAGCTTTCACATATTCTCGAAAGAGACTAGAATCTCCTTCAACTTATTACATATTTGGTACGCTAGTTCTCTCAGAAAATTATTTGCGGAACTTGGTGTTATTTGCTACAACTCTGTTATTAGTATAAGTAGAGTCAACTAGCAATTATTTTTGCAAAACATTGCTCCAGCTAATTCTCCAACCAGCTAATTCTCCATACGTCAGAGAATCTCTCTACCTAGCCATGTCCAGTTCACTTTCTATAACTCCGATTCGAAACGTAACGACACCGTACAACCTAGATTCATTCGTTGCACTTTAAACGGCCTTCCCGCCTCTAAAAGTCCCAATCTTCCTCCTTTTGCTGATCGGTTGATATTGATTAACATTCAAACTCTTGAAAAACGCAGGGAAGTCGATGTTGTCTTTATTCGTCAACATCTAAAAGGAACCACTTACTGTCCTCCTCTGCTATAACTGACATTCCTTAATACCTACCAGAGAACTGCAGCGAGTAGTTATAAGCAGAGTTGACTCGAGTGTATAAGCATTAATTTGACTTCAACTTCATATTCATACTCATCAAAAAATGTTGCGGTATTCATAACACGCAACTTAACTCCTATGCTTCATGCTTCATACTCCGACTCGCGGTTGTGAGTAGTCGGTATGATCTAGACTCGCTCCTAATAAGTTATCTTCACGTATTTGAAATTAATAGAATAGGCGTAAGTAAAGAATTAAAGCTTGATTTGTTATTATTAAAAACAACATTAAAAAAAAACATTAAAAACAATCTAACAGCGACAAGAACATAGAAAAATACGCAAGTATTCCTAATGAACTATGGGACTTTTACTTGAGCTATGAGTACTTGGTATGATTCAGAACAATAGGTTTGATGTTGATGAGTATTTGGTTGCACTCTCGACGAATCAAACATTGAACTATGTGTTATTTTCTGTAGCAAGAGTGCTTCGAGTAGTAGTGCTGGTTGTTGTTTGATGTGTACGCACTACTACTCGGTTTTGAATGAATCACTACAAATCACAAAAACGTGACTCGTTGCAGATCACTGATACCTACTCACGAAATCTTAGACCTGTACCCCTTTTCCACATTAACTTTCATCGCACATTTGCTCAAAATGCTTTGTGTGACCTATAAAATAAATTAATTTCCTATTAATAATAAGTGTTAATTCTTAAGTATTAAACTGCTTGTAAAGGGTCTTTCAACAAGAGGTGTCTTTTTATATTTCCCACCAATTTTTCAGGTGGCAATATACAACTATCATTCGATCACATTTGACAAAGAAAAACAAAAATAACAGCTTATATCAAAAAAAAAAAGAGATTTTCAAATAAAAATCGATACACACTCGCACAACGCATTGAAATAGTCAAAATTCACTACGAAAACGGTGAAAATATCACGAACACGATTCGTAAAGTTCGTACTATTTTTGACCATCATCCAGCGCCTTCTCGCACAGCTATAGTGAAATTAATCGATAAAGTCGAACGTCTCGGATAAGTTAGTGATGTATAGACCCCAACTTGTGCTCGTTCGGCCAGGTCAACTGAAAATATCTTAGCTGTAGCTGAGAGTGTGGCTGAAAACCCAGGTTTGTCCATTTTGAGACAATCACAGGAATTGGGCTTATTTACAGCTGCTTTGCACCGTATTTTACATAAAGATCTTGGCCTACATGCTTATAAGGTCCAGTTGACACAAGAACTGAAACCTTAAGATCATGGAAAACGCCGTACGTTCGCTAATTGGGTGCTGGAAATGCATGAAAAAGATCATGATTTCTCAAAAAAAATTATTGTAAGTGATGAGGCTCATATTCATTTGTCTGGGTACGTAAATAAGCAAAACTATTGCATCTGGGGCTCCGAAAACCGAAAAAAATATTCGAACAACCTCTCCATTCACAACGAGTGACGATTTGGTGCGATTTTTTTAGTGTTGGTGTCACTGTGGTGCGACCGTGAATAGATTGCGTTACCTAACGATGTTTTGTGGCCTAAAATTGATGATATGGACGTGGACGCTGTTTATTTTTAGCAGGACGGCCCCACATGCCAAACAACTAGCTAATCAATGGATCTATTGCGTGAAAAATTACCTGGACGTGTGATTTCTCGAAAATACGCGGCGGACATTTGGCAGATATTGTGTTCCATTAATAACCTCAAAGTTTGTGCCTTAGACTAAAATAAAGTTATCATCTCTTTACACAAAAATATTGCTTTTTTTTTTCTTATTTAAAATGACACCTCTTGTTGAAAGACTCTATATTGAGCTTACCTAAATAAATAAAAGTTGTAGTTGGTGATGGAGGAATTATTGAAAAGGATTGATCAATAACTTGAATTGACTGAAGTAAAGTCATAACACTAACATTAAATTAAAAAACTCATGCGTATGCATGGTTGAATAAATAAGGTTGTCGCATGGGTGAGAGCGAGTTCCCATAAATGTCAAATCGAAGTTGACAGTTCATACAAAATCTGAAAACGAAAATTAATAACATGAAAAGCCGTTGAAGTTGTTGTTGTTGCTTTTCATTGATTTTGACAATTATGGGCACTGAGAAGAGAGTACGATCAGCCACGAGACAACCTTATTTATTCAACTATGTGTGTATGTAGGTTTCTTTCTCACATACAACACATGTTTCTCTTAATTTGCCTTTCTTCCACACTTATGTATGTACTTATGTACGACTTAATAGGCGTTACACCTTCCTTTCACGTTCCTAACAATTTTATATCCTCACTTTGATATTTTAATGTTTTCTTCTAGATAAGCATCCGTCTTGGTCAAGAAATGACGCCTCTTGTAGGTAAATATTTAGGCGCTTGCTTCATTGGACTAAAGGACAGAAATGCAACAGTGCGCAAATATTTTGCTAGCGCTATAGGGCACCTTATGGGCATAGCCAAGGTTCGTCTCAAAAAGTCTTGCAGTTATAACAAATATTCTATTAAATTATACAATTTCCCTTTTGCCTTTACAGGAACAATCCATAAAGAATCTGTTCGTTAAACTAGATGAATTGTACATGGAAAATCCAGGAAATCGTGCCATAGCACTTACCGTTCAGTCCATTAACAAGCGGCAGCATGAGCTACTTAAGGATTATATGGATAACGTGCTGCCATTGGTTTTCTTTGCTATGCACGAAGAACAAAACGAAGAAAATAAAAGTAATATTGAGCTATGGAAAGATCTTTGGAATGAAATCAGTCCAGGTGATGCTGGCATACGCATGAACCTGAATGTCATCATTCCGAAACTGGAAAAATCACTGGATGATGCCAGCTGGTTGCGCAAGGCTCAGGCTGCAAATGCCATACAAACTATTGCTACACGCTTAAGTTCGACAATTGAAGATGCGCATCGCTTGCGTTTAATAACGCTATTAATTGTCGGGCTACAGGGGCGTACCTTTCATGGCAAAGAACGTTTGCTACAAGCAATAGCAGCTCTTTGCAAGGGTCTCGATCGACAACATGAAATATGTGTGCGTGTCATTGAAGTTGCGATGCGCGAATGTCGCAAAGAGGAGCCACAGTATCGCACACTGGTGCTGGGCTCACTTGGTGATATTCTCGAGGAGTTGGAAGCGGATCGCTTTGAAGAGGCAAACTTAAATTTTTTTTAAATTTTAATTAAGTGCTCATTTATAATCATTTGAATACCCTCAATAGGTGTACAATATGATCTGGTACTTATTGGACAAAAAGGACTTGCGTAAAACACCCACCTCTGACGACGACGATGAAGAAGATAAGGAAAAAGATCTCACGGCTGACGAACGCAATAAGCGTGCCCAAATCTTCAACAAACTTAAGGAAACTGTTTGCGAAACCTTGGGCAAATCATGGCCCAAAAACTCGACTGAAACACAGCACAAGTATCAGCTGCAGTTCGCTGAACGCTGCTCACAATGCCTTAAGGATAACACGCGCCCAGTGCAAGTCAGCCTAATGGTGGCTCTTACGAAATTCGTAGAGCGTCTACGTATTTTCGAGCAGGACGCTGCCTCCACAAGTGTTGGTGGCAACAAAGAGAAAAAGGCTAAGGTAGATCAAGGGCAGACACGCGACGCCATTGTGGAGAAAATTTGCAATGATGTGTTGTCAGCTGTTACCTTTGCGGCAGGTAATTAAAAAATATATTTTTTCTTGTTTATTTCTGCATCATATTTTGATGAATTCTTTATATTTAGGTCTACCCCATACTGGTCTAAAGAAGGAATCTCTCAACATTGTGCTCATGCTTATTAAACGTCTCAACGATGCCAAAGACATGAAGAATTTGACGCTGGTAAAGCGCATATTTGAGGAAAACTTACAAAAGTTCCAAAAGGATTCGGCGCCTGAAGTACGTTGCCGCATCAAAGACATCGAAGAGAAGCTAAGCAAGTGCAGCTTGTGAACTTTTCAGATTTAAGTTCTTATTTTATGTATAAACAAGAATTCTAATTAAAGCAAGGATGTCGCATGATAACCACAGCATGTTTTTATCGTTTTGTTGTTGAATCGGAATAATTAATCAACTCTATGCACACAATGGCATATGCTCCGAAACTTCAATTGCTTTCAAAGATTAGAAAACAACTGAATGGTAATTATACCATGGCTTTTTCTTTAAACAATTCTCTCAAAAAAAAAAAAAAAAAAAAAACCTAAAATATTTTGCTCATATACATACATTGTTGAATAAGTATTATATGATTTTATAGGATCTCTAAAAAAATTTGTTTTGCTTTGTTTATTACTTTCATTATGTCTACAAGCAAACATTACACACCTATTCTCTTAAATTTTTTATTGACAAAAAGCACCCAGAACAATGCCAAGAGTTCAAACACGGTTTTCAACAAATATCAAGTGTTTGTAATCGCTAATATTTTTTATTGTTTTTTATTTTCTCAATTTAACATTAGCTTAGAACGCACGCGAATCAAGTTTGAATGTTATAATAACAATATCAATTTTGCTAAAATTACTTGTCATTGAAGCAATCCGATAATGTGTTGTCTGTGATGCTTGTTTGTTGATGGATGAATTCAGCATAATTAAAATATTGCGTGATTAGAAAGAATGGCAATTTATAAAAACAATTTTTTTTAATCAACAATTTTTTTTTTAATTTTAAATTTTATTGATTGTTCTCGTTCTTAAAATTATTTTCTAAAAGTCATCCAGAGACTGTTGCGGTAGCTTGTAAAAAAAAGAAAGTGAGCATTTTTTAAATTATTTAAATTAAAATTAAATTGTAGATGTGTCATATTTGTTTTACATGGAACTTATTTTAAACATTTGTTCTTTTTTCCTTCAATTCTTACAGTTAATGTGCGTGGGTATTTCGATACCAATTTTACGAACCACAAATCTCAGCTGACTTGGCTGAAGTTAATTTTGCTGATCGGTCTTTACCTCTCTGCAGTCAATGGCAAATCCCAGAGAGTAAATAGTTCCATATAAAGCTTATTGAGAACATTTGCTCTAGCCGTTCGGAGTCGGCATAAAACTAGTAGGTCTAGTTCTCGAATATTTTTTAACAAATATTCAATAACACGCACAACACAATTTGATCATAAGAAGCTCGGTCAAAGTCCTTTGAATAGCTGAAATTTTAATTTCTTCACCTTTCTACACTTTTCAAAATAAAAATAATGCCACAAAGATATGTACCTTCATAGACGAACAAAGCCTTGGTTTATTCCCAAACTTTTCCTCATACTAATCCTAATCTTACATTTGTCCTAATAATTGTCCTACTTATTGTGTAAACTCTTCATTTAAATCAAGCCCAAATTCCTGACCGTATCCTTGTTCGAATACTTTCCTTATTCTTGTCCCAATTCTTTTCCAAATCTTTGTCTTAAATCTGGTTCTGTGTTTCCTCACTGTTGCCGCCGTCGCTAACAACAGCCGGGCAGTAAACTTCTATAATTTTTGTCTTATATTCAAACTTTTCACTCATGTTCATATTCTCATGATTCACTCATATTCATATGTATACATTAACATTTCACTCATTTTCTTTTATATAAAAAATAACGGACCTGAAAAGAAGTCACGTAGGCAGATTGCATAAAGACAGATTTTGAAAAGAATTAAAGTTAAGTCGAAAAATATAGTGCAGCGCGGTTACAATTAATTTAAAGCTCTCTCGTCGTTCGCTTAAATATATTCTTTTTTATTGTTTAATAAATTTATAAACCAAAAACTAAAAGGCGTTTTAAATAGCAACGACTGGTGCTGTTAAAATTTGTGCTGAATCGACTTCAACAATTCTTTAAAATTAATTTACAACACAATCGCGTTGAGTGTGAACTAAAGTTCGAAATTAAAGTTATTTAAGTTAAAAAAGTAGCTTAGAAAAAGAGCAAATATGCCAAATAACTTCAATTGCAAAAAGTGCCAAGAAATTGGCAATGAAAGGATGGTGCAGTGCGATAGATGCGACCTATGGTACCATTTCAACTGCGTTGGGGTAAACAGCAAAGTGGCTGATGTAAGCTGGAACTGCGATTTATGCGACTCCGTAACATCACCGCCAAGCGTAGAGCGCCAAGCAAATATCCCACCAAAGATCGCATGCAATGAAGCAGGACCAAAGGCGTCAATAGCAGTACCTCAAAAGACATCGTCAAATCATGGGCAATTTCATTTGTTCGAGCCATTGATGGAAGCAGCGCAGCCAGCATCCTCTTCGACCAAAGCAGCACAACTGTACAGTCAGCCGAATGCAGTACATACAACGCCGATTTGCTCGACCTTACCACCCGCAGTAAGTACATACAATACATGTGGTCATGGACCAACAGCAACGTCGTCACCAGCATCAGAGGCCGAAAAAGGTAACGTGAATCGACACGTGCAGTTTAATTTACAGCCAACGTTCGCCACCGCTGCAGCAGCGACTTCTCCCTCTTTCACGTCCAATGATATGCTGAATTCATTACAGACAATGTCAAATAACGCTACTTTGCCGAACGGAGCATGGTCATCTCAAACATTTTTGCCTTCGCTGCGCCAACGTCAGCCGCAAGACCTCTGCTTGCATTTTCAGCAGCAACTACATACCCAGTTGAATCAAGCATTAAAACAACAACAATGTATCCAATATATAGCGAGGGAGAAATGCATCGAGCGCAACAACGTATTTTTTTAGCCCCTGCGCAGCCGACTTCGTACGCTCAAACGAACGCAGAGAATCGCGACAGATCATTTCAACACCAAAATTTGCAATTAGAACGACTTGAAGAAGAAATGAAGCTCCAACAACAATATATTGACAATAAATACAAAATCTTGAGTCAATCAAGTGAAATTCCATCATCATGTAGTCAATTTAATACGTCAATAAACACGCTAACAACAGCGCAATTAGCGGCTCGTCAAACTATACCGAAACAATTACCAACTTTCAGCGGTGATCCGGACGAATGGCCTTTGTTCATCACCAGCTTTGAAAACAGCACGGCGCTCGCTGGATTAACCAACACGGAAAATTTAATGCGACTGCAATCATGCCTGAAAGGCCAAGCGCGTGAAATGGTAAAAAATAAATTACTTGTCCCAGCGATGGTCCCTGAAATTATTCAAACTCTCCGCATGTGTTTCGGTAGACCAGAACATATTCTCGATAGAGCAATGAATAAAGCGCGTAGTATGCCACCAGTTAAGGACAGATTAGAGTCACTTATAATATCTTATGTGTTATTCTTTGACTTTTAGGCGAGTCGCGCCACAATATTAGGCCACAAGGCCGCTCTTAAGGTACTTGAAAAACAGTGGCAACAATGCCGTTAGTATGCTTAACTTCAAGTCTGTTCTTTATTTGGCGAGCACCCGATTTTATAGGGGCTCGCGACCAAAATTTGAGTTCTTACAATTGAGTTTTTTCTTAAAACTAACAAAAGAATTGAGTGCTTACATACTATTACATATTCTTACTTTCAAATATTCGTACATAGCATATTCTTATGGTGTCACACATTTGCAAATGTAAGAAAAGCTTACACTGCATTTTGCACAGCTCAATCAAATGGCTTACTTGCTGTGAGCGAAATAGTGACCCAATTATTAAATGTTGTAACATCAAATAATAAGAACTTAAAGTACCCTACACTAAGCATGTTATATTAAAGTGGTAAAGTGTGGTACACTACACCCTTACCCTAAAGATGAAAATTATTTTTGTAAGATTAAATAAACTTAAATGATTTTCATTAAATTTATTGTTTTAATATATATATTTCTGATGATGCTTACTGAATAATAATTAAAGTACAAATTTTTAAACATTATTAAACCTTTTTAAGTTGTTATTATGTTGTTATGTGGCGTCCGTGGCGTAGTTGGTTAACGTGCGTGGCCGCTATGTCAACGAACCTGGAGACCCAGGTTCGAACCCCAGCAGCGACAGAAAATTATTTGAATTAAAATAATTTTTCTGTACGGCCGCCACCTCTCTGCAGACAATGGCAAACCTCAGAGAGTAATCAAAATGCCATGTAAAGCTTCTTGAGAATAAGAACATTTCGTTCATCGCCGTTCGGAGTCGGCGTTAAGCCTGTAGGACCTTTTCTCGGTCAATTGTGTACAAACTTAATAACACGCACAACACAATTGATCATAAGAAGCTAGGTCAAAGTCCTTTCAAGGGCTGAAATGGCCAGTTATTTATTTTTTTTTTTTTTAAGTTGTTATTATGTAATTCTTTAAGTTTTCCATTCTTATCAATTATTGAATTCACTCCTAATCTTTTAATTATTTTAAATGGACCAATATATGGTGAAACATTCTTTTTTCTATTTTCTACTTTTACTAAAACTAAATCTCCTATATTAAAGTTTGAAGGATTACTATTTTTATCAAATTCTAATTTTCTCTTATTCTTCACTATACTTATTAGTTCTTTAGCTTTCTGTTGTGATACTTTTAGTCTATTCTTTAACTCTACTGCATAATCATCTAAGTTATAATGTATGGTTTTACTGTTTGATATCTCATTTGGTAAATAAGGTAATTTGCCAAATACTAACTCATAAGGTGAATAATTGTTATTAATATGAGGGGTTGTATTATATGTGAATGTATAATAAGGAATCCATTTGTCCCACTCATAGTCGTTTGCCATTGTTAAAAGGTATTCGTTAAGTACCCTATGGTTTCTTTCTAATGCTCCTATGGTTTCATGATGATATGGGGTTGAAAATATTTGCTTAATTTGTAACAATTTACATACGTTTTTCATTAATTCATTAATAAACTCTGTCCCTCTATCGGATTTCAATACTTTAAAACAACCATATTTTAATATGAGCTGCTCGACAAGCGTTGTTGCAACGGTTCTTGCATCTTTTGTCGGCATTGGATGTGCTATAACGAATTTCGTTAAGTCACATTGCATCGTTAAAATATATCTATAACCATTTGAAATTCTTAATGGTCCGACAGTATCAACTGATACTTTTTCAAAACTTGTATTTGGTGTGTCTGTAATTGTTAAGCGTTCTTTAATATGTTTAGTTTGTTTACATTTTTGACATATTTCGCAATTGTTTATAAAAGATTTTACCATTCGTCTCATATTTTTCCAAATGTATTTTTGCTTTAATTTGTTAACGACTTTTGTTATTCCCAAATGACCGCCGTGAATTGAATTATGATATTCGTCAATTAATTTATATTTTATTACTTCATCTCTTATTTGCTTAGGGGGTTCATATATTAATATTTTTATACTCTTGCCATGGTCTTTAAAATATTTCTGCTGCAGTTCATTATACAATTTTTTAAATTCTTCTTTTGGTACCAAATTAAATATGTTATCGTTATTCTTTAACGCGAGCTCGTAAATTTTCATTGCGTTCATTTTAGACGTTAACTTCTCTAGAGTCAAAACTAATTTTGCTAGATTTTCGCTACATCTCACAATTACTTTATTCTTTATTCTTCCTATATAAATATACTTTTTCTTGCATGCATGCTTGTTATCAACTAAAAATTCTATTCCTACTACGTTCTTAATATCAGAAATGGACGTGCAGTCCCAAATATGAAGTTGATCAGGCTCCGATGGGTTACTACAGTTCTCATTCTCGGTAGGATTTTCGCGCTTGTTTTCATTATTCTTCATACCCCTTGTTATTACTAGTGTTTTCTTGGCGTCATTGTTTCTATCATTGGGAATCATATTTTTTTAAAATGTCTGAGTCGATTTTTATTCGTGATAGTGCGTCCGCGTTGGTATTCATTTTGCCTTGTTTGTAAACTATTTCGAAATCATAGTCGCTTAAGTCCAAACTTATTCTAGTCATTTTAGAGGAAGGGTTCTTATGTGAAAATAGAGATACTAGTGGCCTATGGTCAGTTACTACCATAAATTTCTTTCCGTATAAGTAAGGTCTAAAGAAATTTATTCCCCAATGAATTGCTAAAAGCTCTTTCTCTATTACTGCTTTATTTAAATCGTGTTTCAAAAGTGATTTGCTAGCGTATGAAATGGGTAAATCTTCACCAATTTCACCTTGTGAAAGTACTGCTCCTAGAGCATAATCTGATGCATCTGTAGTTAAAATGAAAGGTTTATCAAAATCTGGATATTTTAGAATTTGTGGACTTATAAGTTTTTCTTTTAAATTTAAAAATGCTTTTTGACAATCTGATGTCCAGTTAAAGGGTTCTTTCTTTTTTAATAAATTATTGAGGCATTTGGCTATATCTGCAAAGTTTGGGATGAATCTCCTGTAGTAATAACAAAATGCTACGAAACGTCTTACCTCGTCAGCATTTGTTGGTACTGGGTACTGTTCAATTATTTTATATTTTGCAGGATCAATTTTTATTCCCTCTTTCGTTATCAAATGTCCTAAATAGACAACTTCTGATTTTAAAGAATTACACTTGCTTGCATTTAACTTTAAGTTAAATTTATCAAGTCTTTTTAAAACTTTAATGAGATTGTTGTTATGATGGTTTAAACTACAACCAAAAACAATAATGTCATCAACATATAAAAACGCATTCGCAGCTAAGCCACTTAGTGTGATAGTCAACATCCTTTGAAAGCTGTTAGATGAAATTTTTAACCCAAAGGGTAATCTCTTAAATTGATAGTGACCGTCTGGTGTTGAAAATGCTGTTAATGGTCGTGAACTACTGTCTAACTCTATTTGATGAAATGAACTTGTCATGTCTAGTGTTGAAAAATATTTTGCTCTACCGAGCTTATCTAATACGTCTTCTAGTCTCGTTAACGGAAATTTATCGTTTATTATTTTCTTATTTAATTGTCTAAAATCTACAACTAAGCGCCATTTCTTTTCGTTTGTTTCACTCTTTTTGGGTACTATTAAAAGTGGTGAGTTGTATGGGCTTATTGAGTGTTCTATTATGTCATCGTTCAAAAGTTTTTGTACTTGATTATTTATTTCGTCAAGTTGTGTGTGAGGAAGTCTGTAATTCTTTATGTAAACGGGTGTGTCATTTTCGGTATTAATATGTTGTGTATAAAAATTATTTGTTGTCAATGGTTCTTTGTCAAGATGAAATACGTTCTGGAAATGTTTGAAAATTGGTATTAATGAATTCCTTGCTTTTAAATCATAACCTTCGATATTTAAAATTTGTAAAAGTTTCTCTAATCTATTTTGATTATTTCCACTTTTTTTAGATATTTTAACAATTTCATAATTTTTTAAAGGTTGTATATCAAAATTTATATTATTCAAAGTTTCTTGTTTGTCATTTATGTTTAATAATTTTACATGGCTAATGCCATAAGCTGGTATGATAACGCTTCCAACAAAAATTCCATTTGCTATTTCTTTATTTAATACCACGCTATCTTCACTTAAATTTATGTTTATTGGATGTATAATCTCTGATCTGGCTGGTATTGTTGTATTTGAAATATTATAACAATAATTTTTATTGTCGTTAAAATACATCGGAATAATAATTTCTTCATTGTTAATTGAAATTATTAGAGTAAAAGTTTCGTAATCAATTTTGCACATATTTTTAGACAAAAAATCTCTACCTAAAATTCCATCTGTATTAATTGGAAAATTGGAATCTACTATGTGAAAAATTTGTTTAATATTTACGTTTGAGAATTTTAAATCTAAGTCAATTGTTCCTAAAGAGAATATTTCATCTTTTGTTATCCCGGTTAGTTTACATTTCGTCGTTCGCAAGTTATTGTGTTCTATATGACAAAAATGTTTTTTTGGTAAATCAAGTTTAAAGTTTAGTAAAAAACTGAACCGAAAAATCTGCCGCGATTTTCTTACCAATGAAAGTTCAAGAGTTTGTGGTTTTTTCTGTCAAAAAAAATGTTCATCCTTGGAAGCATTTTTTAGAGTAAGATGCGTCTAAAAAAAAATAATTTGTTCCATATGCACTTATTTACGAAACTATTCTTGTTTTATAGCATATAGAACAAAATGTAATATGTATTGGAGAAATGAAAAGCAATGTGATTTCACTCAATAAAAACTTTATTTCATATATTATAATATTAACTTAATTTTAAACTTAATCTTATATATATGTTCTTATGAGTCCACTTAAATCAATACCTGTTAATTTCTTAAAAGGTAAGTTTCGACTACAAAATCAAGTAAAAAATTAACCAAATTCATTTGACTTCGATTCCACGAAGTTCATGCTTGATTTACGGAGATTTTTTAATTGAAGCAAGTTTGTTAAAAAAACGAAGACAAAAATTTGTACCTATATTTTAAATTGTATTAAACAAATTATAAGGGGTATTCACGGGTTGATGCGAAACACAGTTGCGAAAATGCAAGATTGCGAATTTTTGCTTCATTCCAACAACAAACACATTAGAAGCAATTTTGCAATCTTCTTGAATTACGCACTGCTCAAACCTATTGCGAAAGCGCACAAACAGTGATGCGAAACAGATGATTCATGTAATGGGTGTTTTCAAGCATAGTTGCCATCTGTTTAAAACTTTAAAAAGGCTAAGTTTGTACGTTGATTTAAATAAGTTTTTGTTATTTTGAAATAAGGTGGCAATGTATTTCTTTCCGCTATCGTAAAGTTACAAAATTGATGTACTCGCGTTAGTGCGAATAATATGTTGCATTTTCGCATTTTAGCAATTCGCATCAACCCGTGAATACCCCTATTGTAGTATGCCACTGCATCAAGTGATAAAAAGTTGTATAAGTTTTCACATCATTTACTTTCTCCGATGATATCTTCTTATCTATTGCTTATATCTTCTTATCTATCCATTCTTATTCTTAGTATTAAGCTTTTTTTAAATGTTGTTGTAAAATTTGACTTCTAACCTTATGTTATTTATGATGGGTATTTTCTTTTCGTTTTTGTTTCATTTTATTTACCAACTACAATCTAAAGTGGGATTTTTTCTTTTTTGTTTCATTTCATTTGCCAAGTGCAATGTGAAGCTAAAAAAAAACCAGAAAAAAAACTAAAAAAAAAAAAAGCAAAATACAAAGACCTCCAAATAATAACTTTAATAACTATATTTAGACTTGCATATAGAACAAAATAAAAAAATATTTTTTTTACTTAGTATTTTTGCTGTGTTTTTGTTCTATATGCATGATTTTTTGCATATAGAACACAATAGGTTACGAAGCTTGTCACAACAGTGTTGTATAGCACAAAGTCGATGTCTCATATTTCGAAAACTATAAAAGATAAAAGCAAACTGATGACACAGATCGATAGATCTCGAAAAATTTGCCTATATATCAGTCTTATCTCAATTTTTTCAATTTTGTGTTATAGAACACAATAACTTACGAACGACGATTTGTCATTTGGATAATAAAAATTGTCATCATTTAATTTTTGTGTCTTGCAAAGCGAAATGTCTGCACCAGTGTCTATGAGAAAGGTCAGTTGTTTTGTTGCATTATTGCAGTTTATTAAAATGTAGTTCGTTATTTTATCCGATATTTTGTATATTTTCAGTTTCTGTTTTGGCGTTCTGGAATATTTACTTATTCCGCGCCTCTCACGTTTCCCTGTTGGTCAGCCGTTGGTGTGTCCTCATTATCATGTTCAGTTTCTTCACTACTGATTGTTCGTATGTTGCGTCTTGGGTTTCTATTGTTGTTGAAATTTTGGTCATCGTTGTTATTGTAATTTCTGTTTCCAGAATTTGTGTTGCGATTGCTATTTTGGTTTCGGTTTCCAAAAGAAGTGTTACGGTTATTGCCTCTAAAATTGTTCGGACTTCTGTCGTCGTAGTACTGCATGTTGTTGTTATTATTTTGTCGGTTGTTGTTAAACTCTCGATTGCTGTTGTTGTTGTTGTAGCGTCTGTTGTTGTTGTTAAAATTTCTTCGTTTGTTTCGGTTATTATTAAAATAATTGTTTCTATTATTTTGTGAACTAAAATGCATAACAGAATTTGTTTGCGTTTGTTCAAGTTCAAGTGACAAATTAACTGCCTCAATAAAAGAATTTGGTTGTGCCGCGAAAACAGTTTGTTTTACATTTTCTTCAAGACCGTTTTTAAAAATTGTCAGGGCATATTTTTCGTTCATTTTCGTTATGGCAGTTTTTTCGGGAGTAGTTGCATTTGCACCTAGTTCTGAGATTTGTAAAGTATTTAAATCATTGATGAGTGACAGAATTTTATCTTTGAAAACACTTATCGGTTGACGTCTTTGTGTCAGACTAGATAGTGTTGTATGTATTTGTGGAATTGTTAACGGGTTTTTATATGATGAAGTTAGTATGTTTTTTAACTCATCGTAAGTAGTTGGTGTTGAAACAGAAAAAATTGCGGATTTTTGTCTATATTTTGCGGTTTCTTGTCTATATTTTCTGTTCGAACTCTTTTTTATATTTTTGATTATTCTCTCTATAGACTCTACAACTTCTTTAGCTCTTTCCATTTATATGGATGTTTAGTTTTATGTTGAAAAAAAAAATTTTTTTTTTTTTTTTTTACTTAAACATTATTAGATGCATTTAATTTTTTATTAATATAGTTCTTATAGTACATGTGTACTTTGTATGCTATATAAAATATTATAAACATTACCACAACTGTTATTAAAACTGTTAACAGTGTGTTGTCTGCAGTCACGCTCGTATCGCCATTGTTGTTATTGTTGTTGTTGTTGTTTGTAGTTGCCATGATGGTTTGTTTTGCCTTCGGGAGCACTATTGTCCACACCATACTTTAGTTCCCTAAGTTCTTTTATTAGGTTCTTTTTATTGTCTCCAGAGGCCAATGGTATTATTCTGTGAAGTTCAGCAATCCGATGTCTTCTCTTCACCGCTTTTCCACCTCTAGTTTTCCTTATTTTTGTTGATGTTTTGGCTGCTTCTTCCCTCTGTTGATGGAGTTTACCTTCAGTCCTTTTCCTATATTCTTCAATTGTCAGGCTCTTTGGGCCTGCTGTTTTTGGTATTGGTGTATATATTGGTGGATTATAATTCTTTGGTGCCTCCGGTGTGTATTCTTCAATGTGCTGTTCCGCAAGTTTTTCCCATTTTTTGAATAATTGGTTTATTTGCTGTTCGGTTGGTGTGCTCATAATAAAAATGTTCAGGGATTTCGTTAAGAGTCTGAGATCAGAAGTATTCTTGGGTTGTAGTCGCAGGATCAGAAGATACCAGTTTTATGTCGCAGGATCGCCATATAATATCTTATGTGTTATTCTTTGACTTTTAGGCGAGTCGCGCCACAATATTAGGCCACAAGGCCGCTCTTAAGGTACTTGAAAATAAAAACAGTGGCAACAATGCCGTTAGTATGCTTAACTTCAAGTCTGTTCTTTATTTGGCGAGCACCCGATTTTATAGGGGCTCGCGACCAAAATTTGAGTTCTTACAATTGAGTTTTTTCTTAAAACAAACAAAAGAATTGAGTGCTTACATACTATTACATATTCTTACTTTCAAATATTCTTACATAGCATATTCTTATGGTGTCACGCATTTGCAAATGTAAGAAAAGCTTACACTGCATTTTGCACAGCTCAATCAAATGGCTTACTTGCTGTGAGCGAAATAGTGACCCAATTATTAAATGTTGTAACATCAAATAATAAGAACTTAAAGTACCCTACACTAAGCATGTTATATTAAAGTGGTAAAGTGTGGTACACTACACACTCATCGAATTTGCGCTGTGTGTCCGTAATATAAGTGCAACAATGGAAACCTGTGACATGGAAATGCATCTTTACAATCCGTTTTTAGTAAAAGAACTGGTAGATAAGCTTCCTTATAGCCACAAATTGAATTGGGCAATGTATCCCAAAGAAGAACGCGTACCCATAGTAAAATTGTTTAGTGATTGGCTTTACAAAATAGCAGAAGCTGCAAGCACAGTCGTGTCTCCAGTATACAGCAAGGGAAAAGCAGTAAATACTCACATCGTTGTAGAAGAAGGCGAAAATGCACATGCGCAACGGGCCGAGCGAAACATACAGAAAAAAATGTGTAGCGTTTGTAAAGCCACCAATCACAAGGTGCCACAATGTGACAATTTTAAAAGCGCTACTTTGAGTAGTAAATGGGAGTACGTGCGTCAAAATAATCTATGCCGCCAATGCCTCGGCACTCATCGGAAAAGGTGTTTCATCAACAAAACGTGTGGCATCGATGGGTGCACAGCTAAACATCATCAACTGCTCCATGAGAAAAAATCGGCCAGTCAAGTAAGTCCACAAGCTATGAGTACAAATACAATTTCAAGTAAATCGAAAGACGTTCAAGTGAATACTCACAGCAGCAGCAGTGGTGAGAAGCAGCCGTATTTCCGAGTTATACCAATCAACATTCACTCTAAAAAAAAAATAATGAAAGCATATGCTTTTTTAGACGAAGGCTCCGCAGTAACCCTTATTGAGAAGAATATTTTTGATGAACTCGATCTGGAAGGTGAGCATGAACCCTTATGCTTACGCTGGACAGCAAATACTACGCGCTTAGAGAACGGATCTTTAAAAGCGAACATTCAGATATCCAACATAGCCAATGGTCATAAATACGAGCTCAATGAGGTTCACACCGTCGACAATCTCGATCTACCTGCTCAGTCAGTGGACGCTGGTGAAATCATAAAAAGATATCCGTATTTGACAGGACTACCAATTCCATCATATTCGAATATAAAAGCCACCATGTTAATCGGTGCTAGTAATTGGAGGTTGGCAGTCCCGTTAAAAGTCAGAGAAGGGAATTGGAGTCAGCCCATCGCAACAAAAACTCGACTAGGATGGACGATCCAAGGTTGCAGCAATGATTTCGGCAGCGAGTTTCGACTCAACATCCACATGTGTGATTGCAACAAGAAGTATGCCGAGCTTCACGAAACAGTAAAAGAATATTTCAACATGGAAGAACCGAAATCATCGCAGTTACTATCCGCAGACGACAGCCGCGCATTAAAAATACTAAATGAAACATGTAGAAAAGTCAACGGGCGCTACGAGGTTGGATTGACTTGGCGCCACAGTGATGTGGTGCTACCAGAGACCTACACAAATGCTTTCAAAAGGTCAATGTGCCTGTTCAGAAAAATCGAGAAGGATCCAGCCTTGAAAACAATTCTTCAAGAACAAATAAACAATCTTGTTGCGAAGGGCTACGCCGAAAAGATCTCTGTACACGAAAAAACGATGCCAAAAGATAAAATTTGGTATTTGCCAATATTTTTAATCGCGAACCCTAACAAGCCTGGCAAGATTCGATCAGTGTGGGACGCTGCTGCTAAGTCAAGTGGAGCATCACTGAATGATTTCCTTCTAGTTGGTCCAGAAGGAATCTTGAATCCGCTCTTGAATCCGCTCGTGGAAGTATTACTAGCATTTCGAGTTGGACGAGTGGCTATATGCGGTGATATAGCAGATATGTTTCACAGGATCCACGTGCGTGAAAGCGACATGCACGCTCAACGTTTTCTGTGGTGGGAAGCCGAAGATGAACCGCATCAGCCAAGTATCTATGTCATGCGCGCTCTGACGTTCGGGATAAGCTGTGCCCCCTTCATAGCACACTTCGTCCGCGACAAAAATTCTGAACAATTCAAGGCTGAATTCCCTCGAGCTGTGGATGCGATACAGAAACATCATTACGTTGATGACTTTATAGACAGCGAAGACGACGAACTGGCTGCCATAGAACTAGCGAAACGCGTAAAGCAAATTCACACCGTTGCCGGGTTCAACATTCGAAATTGGTCATCTAATTCCACTGAGCTGTTGCAAGAACTAGGAGAAGACCCATCAGCAGGCCAAAATCACAAAGAATGGGGCTCCGCTACCAAAGTCCTAGGTATGTTTTGGGACCCAACTAACGACATGTTTAAATATATTTGCAGGTTCACTAAATTACGCCGTGACATAATAAACCAGCCAGTGGTACCGACGAAGAGGGAGACGCTGCAAGTCCTAATGTCAATTTTTGACCCGCTAGGTTTTGTGTCATGCTACACCATTGGACTCAAAATCTTGCTCCAAGACATATGGCGATCCGGTATTGGCTGGGACGAGGCGCTGACCGATGCTTTGCAAGAATCCTGGTTGCAGTGGAAGTCGAATCTGCCACTTATTACTTCCGTCGAGATTCCCCGGTGCTATTCCCCGATGATGACGAGATCGCCCAGCGTGCAGCGCCATACCTTTGTAGATGCCGGCGAAAATGCCTACGCCGCTGTGAGCTATCTACGCATCGAAGAGGCCGACAAAGTTTCTGTTGTTTTACTGAGCTCAAAATCGAAAGTGGCACCGCTTAAGCCACTATCAATTCCAAGGCTAGAGCTACAAGCCGCAGTAATTGGAGTAAGACTGGCAAACAAGATTCTCAATTTAAGTCGCATACGAACAACATCGCAATTTTGGTGGACAGACTCCAAGACGGTGCTCAAGTGGTTGCAGATGGACCCAACAAATTTTATGCAGTATGTCATGCACCGCATCGGCGAGATCATCGAGAATTCAAATATAAACCAGTGGAGATGGGTGCCTTCCAAGATTAATCCCGCAGACCTCGCAACAAAAGTATCTTCAAAACAAAATTGCAATGCTTGGTTTTCAGGACCTGCATTTTTATTGTCTAACGCTAACGACTGGCCGCAGAGCAAATCAAACGAGCAAGATAGTTCTGGTGATTCAGAAGTTAAACGGTGCGTTATGATTATTGAAAGGGCTGATACACCAATAAAACTAAATGTCGAGAATTTTTCCAACTGGCGGCGCTTATACCGAGCTGTTGCCACATTTATTTTATACTTAACAAGATTAAAAGTCGGCTCAAAGCAATTGAAAATTGTTAGCTTCGATATGTTACGTAGAGCTCAGCAATTTCTTTTCAAGAACGCTCAACTCGAAGAATACGGCGAAGAGCTAAATCGCCTCAAGCATGGAAAACCTCTTGATGTGACAAGCAAATTAAAGGCATTGAATGTGTATTTAGACGAAGACGGCATCATAAGGAGTAAAGGAAGAGAAGAATATTTAAATAACCACGAGGATGCAATTATTCTACCTTACTCTCATCATGTCACCCTACTTTTGGTGCGATCGGTACATGAACATTTTCATCACCAAATGCACGAAGCCATCATCAACAAAATAAGAAGCCAATTTTTTATATCTCGCCTACGAGTGCTATACAGGAAGATACGCAGCATGTGTCAGTTCTGCAAGAATCAAAATGCCAAGCCACAAGTGCCACAAATGGCTGCACTGCCGCCGGCGAGATTGGCCGCATTCGAACGACCATTTACTTACGTAGGCATCGATTTCTTTGGGCCACTGTATGTGGCTGTGGGCAGACGACGTGAGAAAAGGTGGGGCGTGATATTTACATGCCTGACAATTCGAGCTGTGCATATAGAAGTAGCGCATAGCCTCGATACGAGTTCGTGCATCATGGCTATCCGCAATTTCATCTCACGGCGTGGCTCACCCAGAGAGATATACTCAGATAATGGTACGAACTTCAAGGCCGCCGAAAAGGTTCTCTGCGATGAAATCAAAAACCTTGAAGTATCTTTGATTTCTTCTTCATTTGAAAGAATTAAATGGAAATTTAATCCCCCTGGAGCTCCTCATATGGGTGGTGCATGGGAGAGACTGGTAAGATCTGTGAAATCCGTACTGTACGCTATCTGCCCAGCACTGAAATTTAATGACGAAGGCTTACGAAGCGCATTACATGAAGTTGAGTTTATCCTGAATTCCAGACCGCTCACATTTGTATCTATTGAGTCAACTGACGACGAAGCAATTACCCCGAACCACTTATTGACTGGATCATCCGACGGCTATAAGCCGATATGCAGCGATAACGCGGATCTAAGACAGCGTTGGCATCAAACGCAAGTTTTTGCTGACCATTTTTGGCGCCGTTGGCTTTCCGAGTACGTGCCGATGATATCAAGGCGAAGCAAATGGTTTACCAAGCAACCCCCTGTGAAGGTTGGAGATGTCGTCGTAATTGTGGATCAAGACCTCCCTCGAAATTGTTGGCCAAAGGGCATCGTGATCGACACATTAATAGCTAAGGATGGCCAGGTCAGGAGCGTGACGGTAAAAACGAAGTCGAGTATCTTTCGGCGCCCAGTAGCCAAGGTGGCAGTTTTGGACGTCGGGCATTCTGAGGGTAAACTCGACCCTACGAGCTTGTTTACGGCCGAGGGGATGTTGCCGCCGTCGCTAACAACAGCCGGGCAGTAAACTTCTATAATTTTTGTCTTATATTCAAACTTTTCACTCATGTTCATATTCTCATGATTCACTCATATTCATATGTATACATTAACATTTCACTCATTTTCTTTTATATAAAAAATAACGGACCTGAAAAGAAGTCACGTAGGCAGATTGCATAAAGACAGATTTTGAAAAGAATTAAAGTTAAGTCGAAAAATATAGTGCAGCGCGGTTACAATTAATTTTAAAGCTCTCTCGTCGTTCGCTTAAATATATTCTTTTTTATTGTTTAATAAATTTATAAACCAAAAACTAAAAGGCGTTTTAAATAGCAACGACTTGTGCTGTTAAAATTTGTGCTGAATCGACTTCAACACTCACCCTTGTTCTATTCCTTGTTTTTTTTTTTCATTTCTTGTCCTTATCATTTTCCCAATCTTGTTCTATCCTTGTCATTGTCTTTTTGCCAATCCTTGTCTGAATTCTTGTCTTTTTTTTTCATTTCTTGTCCTTATCCTTCTCCCAATCTTGTTCTATCCTTGTCATAGTCTTTTTCCCAATCCTTGTCTGAATTCTGGACTTAATCTCTGTCCAATTACATGCTGTAATCCTTGTCCTACTCCTTATCTTATTACTTTTCCTAACCTTTGTCCAAATTCTTATCCTCATCCTTTTCCTTATCTCTGTTTTAATTTTTATTCAAATTCTTGTCCATATCTTAATTTCAATTTTAAATTATTTTTTTTTTATTTTTTCTATTGAATTTGGTGCAATAAGGTTACTTCATGGGTTCCATGCATAGAGGCGTCTTGACGTCATTATTTTTTTTTTTTTTTTTTCATCATGTGGCCAATAATCAATCAGCTTTAATTTCGTTGCATAAAATGTAACGTTGCGCCAATAGTCATGGAGTTATAATTGCATGCAACGCTTTTTAATTGTTGTTGTCTTTTTACTGCTTAAAGCGGCTTCCTCCGTCGTGTCGTGGCTTTTTTTATTTTCGTTTTGAGGACAAAGAACAATTTTTTGCTGTTGTAAAATAAAATTTTTAGCAGCACTTTTACTCAGCGAGTATTAATTCCATGCAACAATTTTGCCGTTTTGTTGCATAAGCTTCATAATGATCCATTTGGATCCATCCAAAGTTATGATCCATTTTTTTATTTTCGTCGGAAGTCAAATATAAATACTTAATTTCTGTTTTATAACATTTACCGTATGCTCACCGAATAATAATTCCATGCAACGCCGTTGAATGATAGCTGCATTTCTAATTTGCATTTCTAATGACATGCATTTTTTTTGTCTATTTTTGTCGTAATAACTAAAAGGCAGCCTTTACTGGTTTTTTTATTTTAAATTTTTTTATCTTATAGTTATTTTTATCTTAGCAAATTTACACAGCGTGAATTACATTATGATATGTAACAAACAATCGAAGGCGTTGCATAAACAGCTCCATTCGGTACCGTAGACGTTTTTATTTTCTTTTTTTTTTATCACATCGTCAATGGATTAACCTTTCCTGTCGTACCTTTATAGCACCTATACTTAGCGAGTAACAATTGCATGCAACGGTGATGCATTTAAAAAAGTGCCTTTTTCAACTTTTTTTGAAACCTGCGCGGTTAAACGTAACTTTATCACGTCAAAACCAAAATTTACAATTTAAAAGAAATATTGGTTTCGTATAACCCAATTAACCAATTTTCTTCCCATTTCGAGATTTAGCGGTTTAGTTTAAATAACCTTTGTATTACAACCCTTCTTTTGGGAAGATGAAATGTTCAAAGATGAACATTAAAAATATTGAAGGTTTCTAAAATAATTAGTCGATTTTTTAATAATTATAGGTACTATTAATAATTATTTATTATACATAATATTATTTAATTTAATATTATTTATTGTATATAAGATGACTTAGGACTATTTCCCCCCGCCCCCTCCACCAAATATTGAAGCTTATCTCATAATAATATACAATGTAGTGCACACATTTATTCCAAAAATGCCAAAAAGCTTCTATAAACCAACAGAAATTGCATCCTCAAAGAATTTAATTTTTTATTGGAAAGATGTTCATTATATAAAAAAGTATCCGGATTTGAGTTGCGACTAAATAATAAGTGTCGATTAATAGTTAAAAAAAAAAATATATTCAAATGGATCCAAACGGCAGCACTATTTAAATGGCTTATTATAATGGCCACTCAGGTGCACGTACTTAACGGTTAACGTAATGTAGGCATGTGGAAGCAGAGAACGAAAATTAACGAAACGCTAGAGTTTCGCTAGTAACAGCAAACGAAAAACAAAACAGACGCTCAATCGTTATGTCGTTGTTTGAATCGTTTTTGTTTCGTTAGCTTGAAAGATCGGAACGTAACAAAATAGAACGATTCGTTATTGTTTATTTTCGTTCTCTGTTCAAGACTATAATATTTGCTTGGAGTAAAAAAAATTTGCTTGATTCTAGTAAAGAGTTTACTGAAAACTAGAATAATTGGATTGATTCAAGTAAACAATTTTCTTAATACCACACGCAAAGAAAACAAAGTTTATTGCCAGTTTGCCGCAAACGAATTTCGTTTGTCATGCTTGGGATTGTTGTTTGCAAACGTTTCAACAGTTGTCATAATAATAGTTCAAGTGCGAGAAACGCGTCATTTAGTTGCAGGTAATTAATCAGTCGCCAAAATCGCAATTTTTTCGAAGAAATTTATATAAGAAAAAACAAAAAAAAATATACATTTTTTTCAAATAATATTGAGAGCTGTTATATATAAAAGTTCTTATTTTCATATTTATTGAAATAATATTGAGATCTGTAAAAAATTATAAAAAAGATACTTAATTTTATACGAGAATTTTATTTGATTTTTTGATTGTTAAAGAACATTTTTTAGAGACTATAAGGAACTTTAAAAATAAAAACTTTTTACAAAAAACGTAGTTCCATTCTATTAAATACTTCAGCCATATTAGACTCTTCCTCCGTTTTTTTCAATTCTCGAAGTATTGTTTAGTTCATACATTGATTTATTCATTTTTGAAATCATATCATCGGATTTTGGCAGCGACTTGCACCAACAGTTTTGAGCCTTCATGAAGCATTTTACTCGAATGATTGAAGTTAGCATATCTGATGTCATTCTGTTGACGGAGAAAATACGTTCCACAAATGCATTAGAATGTGGCAAGGAAAGAAAGATGAATGCCAACTTAGGCCGTTGTTATACAGACGCTCACGATCACATCACGGGCATGATACAATAAGAAGGTAGGGTAAGGAGCTTTGACAAGACCTACTGCTAATGTCAAAACTATAAAATACTGTGCTACCATATCTTAAGAAAAAAATCCTATGACAAATCCATGTTTCATGGTTTCCGTAGGTAAACGTTTTATATAAAATGTTTTGCTGAAAATATTGATAAACGAAGAACTTTTAAAAAGAAGTTGATTTTTCTTCAACAGTTCCACTATCTTAAGAAGACTTAACAGTTTTTTATAAGATATTGTATGCACATTAGAATAAAATTTTGAAAGAAAATATATAAAGAAAACAAAATTAAACAAAAAATTATGGGCAATTTTAAATTAGTGAAAATAAAGCTTTAAAATAACTAAACAATGCGTTGTTTCAATTATAGACACATTGATTCACATTTTTCCTTTTTACCCTATATAAATTCCTTTTCTATGTATTTATTCCACATTTATGAAATATACAGAAAAGTGGTATCGCTAAAATGCTTTTTGACATAAGCAGTAGGACTTGTCAAAGCTCCTTACCCTACCTTCTTATTGTATCATGATCACGGGCACGCATTGTTGTTGTTTCAATGTAAAAGGGAAATATGAGAGAGTGAGCTAAGAAATTAATTTTGCTTAAACTGGTCACCAACTGGTTGTGGCGTCCGTGGCGTAGTTGGTTAAAGTGCGTGGCCGCTATGTCAAAGAACCTTGGAGACCCAGGTTCGAACCCCAGCAGCGACAGAAAATTATTTGAATTAAAGTAATTTTTCTGTACGGCCGCCACCTCTCTGCAGACAATGGCAAACCTCAGAGAGTAATAAAAATGCCATGTAAAGCTTCTTGAGAATAAGAACATTTCGTTCATCGCCGTTCGGAGTCGGCGTTAAGCATGTAGGTCCATTTCTCGGTCAATTGTGTACAAACTTAATAACACGCACAACACAATTGATCATAAGAAGCTAGGTCAAAGTCCTTTCAAGGGCTGAAATGGCCAGTTATTTATTTTTTTTTTTAAACTGGTCACCAAATGATTCCAAAATGAAATGGAATCACGAGATCAAAACAGGGTTTCGCTGTGCAATTATTCACAACATTTGTGTTTTTGCATGAAAATAGTACACTTTTAGTACGAAATGCATGAAAGCAGTAATGAAACCTGCTTAATAGCAACACTCACCATACTCATACTCGTGATAATGGTGTAATAATAATAAGGTGTTAGTAAATTTGACACTTCTCTCTCAAAATGATAAATTTTTCGCCCCGCTCCTGTCAAAAACAGCTGATGGTGAATTGGAATGAAAATAAATCAGCTAACGTGCAGTTGATCGGAACTCAATGCCATGTCCACTTCTTTTCATGGCATTCGATATGTTCTTGAAGCAGATGATGTGAATGCAAGACAATTTTGCATGCTGGCGAAAACTTATGTCGGTGGCACCTTCCAGCGCACATTTTTGATAAAATGGCAAAACCATCAATGGCGAACTTGACAAATGGGCGAAGGCAACTGCAATAACTTTTTGTCAACACAACACGGCACAATTAATTTAATTAAATATTTATTTAAACTTTATTCGCACAATAACCTATAAAAACTATAACACATCATCATCTAGCAACTCAAACAAATAATACAATTTGACAAATATCAACGGCTCCTCTCTTTCGCTCTCAATTTTTTGACAGAAAGAAAGCTATTCTTGGTGTTGTCAAAAATTCACTAACACCTTATTATTATTACACCATGCTCGTGGTTGTTGTTTTTTTTCGCTTCAACGTTTTCAACGTTGTTTGTGTTTTCAATGGCGGATTGTGAGCGCTCTTTTTTTGAGCATATTTTTTGACAGGAGATGTTTTCCCAAGCAACTGTCAATGCTACCTTGTATTATTATACCATGATCTTGAATCATTTGAGCGTCTGTATAACAGCGGCCTTACAAATATTGCCAAACATTTTTCCCACACACATTAGATGAGTTTATGAAAAAGCGTGGTTTTCACAAAAATCGCCCAAAAAATCGCCAGGCGAATTCCTAAAAATTTAAGCGCAAAAACAAGAAAATAAGCGCCCAATTGGCGATAAATCGCCCAATCTAAATCGAACTAAAATAATTCTCTGCGGTTGCTGTAATTAAGAAAATATTTCGATGGCTTAATATAGAAAAGGCGTAACTCGTTTCTATCGAAATAACGTTTTTAATATATTTTGGTAGACCACTCTCAAATACCCCTCAATTAAAAAAAAATCAATGCGCTGTTTTGTTGTTGTTGTTGTTGTTGTTGTTGTTGTTGTTGTTGTTGTTGTTGTTGTTGTTGTTGGATATTTTAAATAAAAACAGAATTAAAAAAGATTTTATTCCAAAGTATTCCGGATTTTATTCAGTTCTTTTCTTCTCCTGTGAAGTAACAAAAATCGAGTTACGCCTTTTCTATATTAAGCCATTGATTTTCTTGATTCAAGTCTTGTTCCAAATACTCAAAATGCTTGATTTGGGCAAATGAGACTTAATTTAAAATTTTCTTAGATCAAGCAAAATATTTGCTTAATATAAGAAAATTATTCCCCTCCGTGCAGCTGAACAACAAAATACTTAAGGGGAAAAATACAGTACTTTTTGCTTATAGCGAACCCTTTTAAAGCGAACTTTCGCCTAAAACGAACCAATTTCAAAAGTACGCGTTTTTATTCCAATAAACCATGCACTTTTGTTCGCTTATTACGAACTCGTTTAAAGCGAACTTTCGGTTGTAACGAACTTTATTTGCATGCAAAACTTGTTTATTTTTCGGTTAAATTGAACCAAAAAGTCCCGCTATGTAAAAAATAATGTTTGCTCTGACAACACTGTAATACCTGCGACACATTGGTCCATTTGAACTCGTTTAAGTGTTTTTTCTCGTTTAAATATCTGCTAATCTATGTTTAAAATTCGTTTAGTCAAAACTAGTTCCCGAAACTCGTTTATCGCAGTTAAACGAGTTATAGTAGCTGACTTTGATATTCCGCTTTCTACACTTTCGTTGAGAACTATAGCGCTCTCACTCGAGCAAACGCTCTGAAATTTCTCGCCATATTTCTCGTTATTTTTATAAACTAGTAAACAAAAATATTGAGTGTGTCATCCCCAATGGTTATATTTTAAAATACAAAAGATAATCTAGGTTTCCTATGCCAATGTGTCGCAGGTATAACACACAGTGTTTAATTTTTCCTGTCTGCAATCCGGGAATTCCCCTAAGTTTAATGTTTGTTTGCTGGAACACGATTACATATGTTTTGATGACGACCTTTTAAATACGGAAAAATTGGACGAAAATCTATTGTGCAGTGTGTTTGCGTTGGTGGAGACGACCTTGGCGACGATATAAACAACGTAGAGCCAATCCAAGTCGCAACTGACGTAGATGCAGTGTGTAGCGTAAGCTATGTAAGAAATTTTCTTCAGTCGCGCGACACTCCACAACAAATTCTTGACCACTTGACTCAAGTGGAAGTGTATTTAACTGAAACTAATATTGCTACTAAGCGAACTAAACAAACTGATTTTTTTAAAAATAATTTTTTTAAATTAAAACATCTCAACATGTTTTTAATAAATTTACAAAGGAGTTAATGTGCACATACAATTGATTAATTCAAGTCTTCATTTAAAGCGAACTTCGTTTAAAACGAACCATTTTGCCCGGTCCCTTGAAGTTCGCTTTAAGCGAAAAGTACTGTATATGCAAAATCTACTGTAAATTGTACTACCAGGAAACAGCAACAACTGGAAGATAATTAGCTTTTCGAGGAAGCTGAAGGGCTATTGTATGCATCTGGAATTGCTGATTGATCGGTAAGTCACAAAAAATAATAGTTTTATCGTCCTAAAACTTTAAACGCGATTTCCTCGAAACTACGTCTTCAAAAACGGCCGCCACTGCAGCTCAAAACGTAACTAACCGAACGGCCTGAAATTTTGAGGGGTTTTATTCAACATAATTAACTATAGAATAAACCTAAAATATTACACTCATTATTAACACTCATTAATAAATCGACACTCATCAGTAATCGAAATATTTTTTGTTTTTTGATTTCAGACCAATAAAAAAAGCTGGCGATGGCAGCCGTTTTACGACTTCGGCCAAAAACGGCCTTCGTGGGGGAAAAAAAAAAGGTTTTTATTACCAGGCATTAAATTATGTCAAAAGTGAAAATGATTTCAATATTTTATCACCCTCAAAAAAACTCACGAAAAATTACTGATTTTCGAGCATTTACGTGAATTTATCCCCTTAAGAAAATTTCGTTTTCGTTTGTGTACAAATAAAATTCTATTTTGCCAAAATTAATTTTCAATACATAGATTAATTGGCTAGTCATCATCATCATAATTAATAAAATATAGTTTTGCAAAAAGAAAAAAAAAAAGCAGCCGAGCTGAGTATTTAAATACTTACGATCATTCTCATCCTCAACTTACAAATATTAAAAATTCCATCAATTGCTGAAAGTGACAAGCAATTTTTTGTAGCTTCCGATAAGAACACGCTATTTACTTAGTGTAGCATTATAACCTGTAGCATTATCAATCGAAAAATACTTTGTTTTTTATTGACAGTGGAATAAATCTCGACGACCGTCATTCACAAAGCAACACAAAACAAAGTTTAAGTTTTGATTTTTTGTCTCCAAGACATTTGCAATTTTTTAAAAAATTAGAAATAGCCTTTGGAAAAATAAAAAAAAAAGAAATAAAAACTAGTAAAACTTTGGATGAATATTTTAAAAATTAAGAGAAAATTAAAAATAAGAAAAATTAAAACCAAGTTGAACTTTGGATGAATAAAGCTTGTGAGACTTCATTCATTACAAATTTAAAAATTTAAGTGTGGATTATTAACAATATTGCATTAATTTACAGGCATGCAATTTCAGAGTGATAAGATAGTTAGAGTCAAAATTTGTATCGCTGATTGAATTTTCAAATGGAGTGTAAATAAATCTCAAACACGAGCAAATAACGACTCGTTAGGTCATGAGATACTATTAGAGTTTCTGCATGGTGAACCTTTGTTAATCAGGATACCTTATCTAACATAAGCATGCTTTATACACTATCACTTGACGCTGGGGTCTATAAAAGCTTTGCGGTGTTTCGTCGCGAAGTTCAGTAACGCGCGAGTCGTTGAATTGACAACTTTCGTTTTTTGTTGAAGTTGAATTCGAATTAATTAATTTTTTTAAAAACTGAGGCAAACACCAACTTGTAATAGTTTTGAAGAATTTCAAAAATGACGCTTGCCAGTGTTGATTTGGTTTCTTATCTGACGTTGATCTTAACTGTTTTCGTTGTGATTTTGACAGCCGTTTGGCTATGGTTGCGACATAATTACGACTATTGGAAGCGCCATAATATACCCTACATTAAACCACATCTATTATTTGGCAACATTAAGGATATCATAACATTAAAACAAAATCCCGCGGAGCACTTTCAGTCACTGTATAAGCATGAGAAAGCCGCTGATCAGCCTGTTCTTGGTGTGTACATGTTTAATAAACCTGCGCTGCTACTGCGAGAACCTGAGCTTATAAAAGCGGTTATGATCAAGGATTTCAATAAATTTTCTGATCGCTTCACTAGCGCCGATCCACATTCGGATTCGATAGGTGCTGACAACTTGTTTTTTGCCAAGAATCCCAGATGGAAGGAAATTCGTGTAAAATTGACGCCTGTTTTTACAAGCGGTAAACTTAAACAGATGTTTCCATTGATGGCGGAGGTAAGTTGGCTATAGATAATAAATATTAAAAATTTTAATTAGGAAGCTTAAGAATAATGGGTTGGAAAGAACTCTACTCAATATTTTAGAGCTTACCTTAACCCTTAATGTCCCACTAGTAACCGCCAGGAACCAACCGACTAAACTCAAAACTTTATTTAACGAATTTTTTTGAAATCATCCACCACAATCTAAGCGCCACTGTCATGATACAATTATACCAGGTAACAGGGATAGTTCTTTCATCTTGCACCAACTGTCAAAAATAGTATAAATTAGAGAATGAAAAAAAGTAACAAAGAGAATAGAAAGTCAAATATGACGGCAAATGACATTTGGTGGTCGCAGCTCGTGCGAAAATAACCAGTTGCCGCTCCTACCTTGTAATTATTGTATCATGTTTACTGTTTACGGTGGGTGTTGGTTGAAACTAACTTCGTTTGTTTGTGGTGTTCAGCAGACGAACGCAACCTCAAAAACAAGTTTGGTGTAATTACGTAATATCAGAATATTTTTTGTTTTTGTAAATTCGTTGAAATCGATGCTGAAAAATATTTCCGTTACCGGTTTTGTGTCTAGAACCTATTGTGATTGGAATGAAAAAAAAACTATTTTATTTTTGTCGGTTTTTTCGAATTTTTGGCTGGTTCTTTGCGGAACCGTGAGACACCGGAAGTTGGCCATTGAGCTACATATTCGGATATGATCGGCTATACAAAAAATACGGCTTATCATCACCACATTGAACAGAAATTTTTAAAAAGTGCCAAAGAGAGCAAGTCTGGGTGCGAGCATGGTAGAAATATAAGGTAGGGCCGAGTCGCTCAGTGCCCTCACGCGTCAACGAAGAGTGGATAATAAAAAGGTTGGCTAATTGTCAAAATGGCGAAGTTCGTAGAAACCCCAAATGAAATAAAAATATTATGTTTTCAAGTTGTAAATAGTGCGTGTTAAGTTGTTAAGTTTGTGTTAATTTGAGTGGAAATATTGTAAAAACATTGTAAATAAATCTATAAAATGCCGCGGAAGTGTTAAATTTGAAAAAAAGCTTGTACAAAATTTAACCTAAAATCAAACGAAACATGAATATAAAGAAACTCGAGATTAACAGCTGATTTTGACAACTAGCCCGAACGAAAACGGCTTATAGTTCGGGATATAACGAGAAGCGTTCCTAGGGGGGTCGGTCCGCCATTTGTTCCATTACATCACGATTTTGAAATATTTGATTTTATATCCCCGAAAAATGACTTTGGGCTACTTTTGAGGTTTGTTACAGGAGGTACAACGTTTTTTATTCCTTCCAAATAATAGGTTTTATCAAGGTCCCTAAAATAGAAGTTTGTTTCAGTGATGACATCTTCATTCGACCCAAATCTATTGCCGTCGAGCCATTTTTGCAGGTTTTGAAATAGAAAATAGCCACAGGGGGCTAAATCTAGAGAATGTGGTGGATAAGGAAGCAGTTACACCCAGGAAAAAATGAGGCAAAATATTTCAACATGGCTCCTGTAATTCTAACATGATCATTTTTATATACAAAACAACAACACTTTTTAAATATTTACATTAAATTATACAGTCTTAAAAAATAACATGAGCAAAGTGTAGATTTTCTCATTGCATCAATAGCTCATTGAAAAAATTTTGAAATTATTAAGAAAAAAAAAGTCGAAAAAAGTCGAAGTTGATTTTGTTCGATTTCACTCATATGTAGGAATTAAAAAATTTAATTTTAACAAATCTTCAATTCAACGAATCCGTATACCAACATCTGATCGGTAAGAATCAAATAAATAGAAAAAATCTTACCTTGTTAATTAATCATGGTCTTGCGCTTTTCATTTGCACTTCCATTTTTAACAGGTTGCGGAATAGATTTGGAATCATTTAATCTTTTAGAAGCAGCCAATATTAATAAGCTCTTTCCCATATCTCGATTGGGCTTGCGAATAAGATTTCGGAAAAAAACTTGAAGAGTGACGGAATGATTGCAAAAATATAAGCTGCTCCGCTCCCCCAACAACCGCATTTAATGTACGCCCAGTTCTAAGTTTGACCGAGCTACTTACAAAAACCCCGAAAGGACAGAGTGTGATGTCAAAACAACCAGTTTAAAAGTGTTATTTTTACAATATTATTTTGTTCATATAACACTTTGATAGTGTTCTTTAACAGTTTTGAAGTGTAAGCTTTAGAATATAATCATGTTCAGATAACATTTTGGTCGTTTTCTTTTAACAGTTTTAAAGTGTTAGTTTTACAATAGGTCTGTTTCCGTACTCTACACTAGCTGTGTTCGATGAAAAATTCTCAGTGCAGAGCAGGGCAGAGTAGAGCAGATCAGCCGAGTCTTCGAAAATAATTTCTGAGCAGAATAGAGCCGTTTTTTCATAGAACGAAAAAATATCAAGTTTGAGTAAACTGTTAAAAGTCACCTATTAAATACTGCACCATATCTTTCTCACCATTTTCCATATTCCTGCTCAATGAAGGAATGAGTCTGAAAACGTTCAAAAGTTAGCTAGTTTCCAAAAAGTAAACAAAAAAACCTAATAACCACCTTTTTATAAGCCATCTTTGCAGTTTCTATTTTTCAAACTTTCTTTTTTTCTAACAAGAGCCTAAACAGCTGATTGGTTTATTTGCTGCTCTAACTTACACCACAAAAAATAGTAGTGTAGAAAAGAGCAAAAAGCGCAACTTATAGCAGCTTCAAAAAACAAAGATCAAGAGCAAGTGAGAGCAGCTAAGAGCAGAAAAAGGTACTCATCGAACACTTTTTGCTGATCTGGAATGAGAAATTTCAATCTAGAGCAGTCATCGAACACAGCTACTGTGTAAGATTTGTGTAAAATGTGTGCAAGAGAGTAAAAACGAAATGTGAGAATAGTTGCAAAAGTACGGAAACAGCTTCTAATTAGTAAGTTTCAAGCACAAAACAGCTGATTTTGACTGCAGACGGCAGCACAAAATTTAAAACACTTTCACTCAAATTATTAAAAGCCATTTTTAATGCAAAACTGAACAATTAAGTCATTTTTATTTATTATTATTTATTTATGAAATGAAACAATAGGTCTGTTTCCGTACGCACACTGTGTAACTTGTGGGACGCTATTTTCTGTTTCCGTACTTTCTGTGCTTAAAATGGGAGAAGAAGAACAAGCATAAAATCGCTCTCTCGAGCACACAAAGTGCACAGAGAGTGCTAGAACTCGAGACTTCGAGTAAAGTAAGAACATGCATCAAGAAGAATAAGCATCAATAAGAAGAAGCAAATGTCAAATTACATTTCATAATTGTTTATGTTTTGCGATAAATAAACTCACAAATTCTGTGCCTAAAAAGAAATTTACGTACAATAAATAAATAGTAATAAATAAAAATTAAGTAATTGTTCAGTTTTCCATTAAAAATGGCTTTTAATAATTTGAGTGAAAGTGTTTTAAATTTTGTGCTGCCGTCTGCAGTCAAAATCAGCTGTTTTGTGCTCGAAACTTACTAGAAGCTGTTTCCGTACTTTTGCAACTATTCTCACATTTCGTTTTTACTCTCTAGCACACGTTTTACACAAATCTTACACAGTGTAAAGTACGGAAACAGACCTAATTATGAAATGTAATTTGACATTTGCTTCTTCTTATTGATGCTTATTCTTCTTGATGCTTGTTCTTACTTTACTCGAAGTCTTGAGTTCTAGGCACTATGTGCACTTTGTGGGCTCGAGAGAGCGATTTTATGCTTGTTCTTCTTCTCCCATTTTTAGCACAGAAAGTACGGAAACAGAAAATAGTGTCCCACAAGTTACACAGTGTGCGTACGGAAACAGACCTAATATTATCCTGTTCATATAACATGTTCATCGTGTTATTTTAACACTGAAAAATCATCGTGTAAAGTGTTAATTATTAACATAGCAGATCGTGTTGAATTTCAATAACATGATAAAATGTTAAAAAAGTGTTGTTTTTACAGGTTATTTCTTCTGAGTGTAGTAGCCCAATTTACGAATTTTTGCCATTGTGACTACAGACGTGTGCGCGGGTGCGTTGTAATGGTAGAATATCTTTTTCTTTGTCAAATGCGGACTTTTTGATTCAAATCAATATCAAATCCATTCAACTGCTATGAATTATATTCGCCAGTGATCGTGTTACCCTTTTCAAAATAAAGAAACCTTCGCGATGGCCATATGTTGGCCAACATATCCACCTTGGACTTCTTTGGTGCACGTTTACCCCGAGAATTCCGCTGCTTTGACTGTTCCTTGGTGTCTGATGTGTTGTGATGTAACCATGTTTTATCATGGTTGAACATCAACAAACACTCCTTTGAAGTGGTCCTACCGCTGTGCTAATGGTCGAGTGTGAGCAATCGCAGCACCAATCGCGCGGAGGTCTTCTTCATGCCCAAATATTTATGTAAAATATGATGTACCTGCTTAGTTGAGATGCCTCAATCTCCGTTCGTCCTATATCATTCCATGGATTTTAACGACGATTTCTGGGTTGACGATTTCTTGTTAGTGACCTGAACGTTGCGCTGGAACGATCACAACAGAATTCAGTAAACCACTTCTTGCAAATTCACTTTTTTCGTTCGTGGTTCGTGGTTGTCTGCTTTCAATGGCTGTCAAACACAAACTAAATGATACAACTTGCTCAATATTTGACTGTAGTTTACTAACAGATGGTAGTTGACAGGACCAGTGCTGCATTTAAAGTTACAAAAGTCGTTGGCCTAAAAGCTGGCCCTTTTATTACATATCATCAAGCTGGACAAGACATAATATATATTTATTTTTTTGCCTTTTGCAGGTTGGGCTTGAGCTTGCCAAATATCTCAGCGAACTGCCTGTCGATCCGAAAACCAACAGCATTGAGCGAGAAGTGAAAGGTATTAATGCTCTCTATACAACGGACGTTATTGCGTCTGTTGCTTACGGAATACGCGCCAACAGCTTGGAGAATCCAAATGGCGACTTCCGCACCAATGGCAAACGCATCTTCGATTTCACACCCATGCGCGCCTTTGAATTCAACTCGATGTTTTTCTTACCACAAATCAGCAGGCTGTTCAAATTTAAAGTATTCTCTAAGGAAACAAGCAATTTTATAAGAAATACCATTACGTACGTGATGCAGGAACGTGAAAAATCTGGCATTAAACGTAATGATCTGATCGACGTTTTGATTGCTTTTAAGAAAAGCGCCGAGGAAGAGTCCATAGCATCGGGCAAAAAGCATTTTATCCTAGAACGTGAAACTTTGATTGCCCAGGCTGCAATCTTTTTCTCGGCAGGTTTCGAGACCTCATCATCGGCGATGTCTTTTGCCTTGTTTGAATTGTCGCATCGACAAGACCTGCAACAACGATTACGCGAGGAGATTCGCGATCACTTGGTAAAGAACAATGGCGATGTGACCTACGACATGGTCAACCAGATGCCCTACTTAAATCAAGTGGTGCGCGAAGTGCTACGTTTATATCCTCCACAGCCATTCTTAGATCGTAAATGCACGCTGGAAAAGGGTGAGCAGAATTATTCACTCAAGCCTTACGTAGACTTTGAAGTACCCAATGGAATGCCGGTATTCATTCCTATCTACGCGCTCCAGCGGGATCCAAAGGTATGATATTTTTTCAAACAAAAAGATTATTAATGTTAATGTTGCATCTTTTGTATTCCGCAGTACTTCCCAAATCCCGACATATTTGATCCAGATCGTTTTGATGCTTCCCTTCAAGACAACCAGTCTCCTTTTGTCTATATGCCCTTTGGCACTGGTCCACACAATTGCATTGGTGAGCGCTTTGGTTTGCTACAGACCAAATTGGGCATCATTAACTTTCTGCGGCATCACTATGTCACGCCTTGTGAAAAGTCACACACCACCATGAAACTAGATCGCCGGGCCTTAATAATTCAATCATATGGTGGCATCTATTGCAACATCGTAAGAGACCCAATAATGTAAGATATGTATGTTGAAATATTGTACATATGTATCTTGTTTAAAATTGGAATATTTTTCCTATGGCTAAATATTAAAACTCCGTCGATAGTTTAGTTAGTTTATTAAGGAAATGTAAAAAACCGCAATTTAATTAAAATTGATGTCATTATTGATAATATATAATAATAATATGACAGCATTTTAAAATTGCATTTAAAAAATAAAAAGTGTTTCGCATAAAATAATAAAATAAAATAAAATAAAATAACATTATTGTAAAAAATAATAAGTGGCAAAAAACCCACAATATTAATCCATGTGAAAATATGAATGGAGCCAAAGATGATGTAGCCAGTGGGAATTAAAATATACGATCTCAATCTAGTAGTAAAAATTTCTCATTACAAGATCTTTCCTGTGTTCGCGCTAACACCGAATTCGTAAAAATAAAAAAATGTGGATGGGAACCCAATCCACCTAAATTTTAAAATTCTGACACCAGATTCGAAATCAGCGACTTAAAACTCGTAAAAAACATATTAGGTGGCAAACCTATGGTAAAAAATTCGTTATTTTGCACCGAATTCCCAGCACCGAATTCGTAAATATAAAAAAAATTTAGGTGGCAACTCTATGGTAAAAAATTACATAATCTTGAAATTCTAACAACAGAATCGTATTCAGCAACCCATTTTTACCTAATGTTCACCCTAGCACCGAATTCGTAAAAATACAAAAAAATTGGGTGGCAATCCTATCGCCATCTTTGATTTAATAATTCTGACATCAAATTCCAAATTAGCTACCCCTTGTATATGTTTGATATTTTTGTAAGCAAGCTACAGTATGGATACTTACAATATTTCAAGTACTTAAAGTGACATAAACTTCGAATAAGCTTGTGCAGTTCTCTGGTATACATCAGAGATCTGCATGAGACCATTCGTCATTTTTTTCCACTTAAATACCATTCGTCATCAGCCACAATCGCACACAAAAATTAATTCATGCATACCACTCGAGTTGTAAAGAAACGATTGGTGCTAAGCACAGTTTGTCACGATTGCGAATAGATACAAAGGCAGCATCCAGATAATGCAGACATTCCGATTCTTCGTTTAATACTCGAGTGTGCTGCTTTCACATATTTTCCATAAAATCATAAAATTTGTATGGGAGCCCCTGTAAAGAGTGGTCGGCGGAGAAAAGACCTCAAGGGAAAAATGTGGCTTTTGCAGAAGTAATGGGGATCGGTCATACATATAACACTCTCCGGCCTTCCCTTAAAGCCCTCCTATTTAGATGCAGCGAATAAGTATACCTACAAAAATCATTAAATTTCTATAGGCGCCCCCCTAAGGAGTGATCGGAGGGGATAGGTCCCCAACGGAAAAATGTATCTTTTACAAAAGTAATGGGGGTCGGTGATACATATTAACCCTCTCCGGCTCTCCCTCGGTAGTAGGGGATACCGGGGCTGGTTGTGACAGGGGTAAGTAGTTACAGTAGCAACAACGGCGAAATCGAAAACCTATAGTGACGGAAGAAAGAAATAAATAACGCCACCACTATCGGCTCATATGGCGCGAGAGCCAGTGACGCTAGAGTTTTTGTGAAAGGAGCATTTGCGTGTCGCCAATAAAACCGCAAGTTTTTTAAAATTTTCGATTTTTAGTAATATTGGTCTACAATCAGAGAGGTGTCATTTTGCACCCTTATGCTTCCTTTTTATGATGAAACTACGTTGCTACAATTATATTCATTTGCGTCTTTACTACTTAAAAACAAAATATCAATTTTGCGTTGGGGCTAAATGTGAAATTTGCTCGGGGCGGGTTGAGACTGTTGATCTGTTGACTTTTTAAATTCTGGAATAATTTAATTTAATTTTTATTTTTATTTTGGAGACCTCTGCTATTCTATTGAACAAAAACATTAAAGAAGTTTATTATCTTCTTATAGCTGAAAAATAATCTGCATTTTGTTTTCAAAGTTATAAAACTAAATGGTAAAGATTTTAATTTTCTTCAAAATTTGTTTGATTCTAATTTTTATTTTAATAAGGCAAAATATTGCTTTGTAAACATTATAATATGTTCTTAAATAAAGAAACGCAACTGTCTGCGATGGTTGTTTCTAATTAAAAGTTTTTTATTACGTTTGTTTTTCTTTGTAACATCTTGCCCAATGTAATGTAACAACCAGCCCCTAGAGCGAGGTTGAAAGTGACAGGCCTCCTTTCTCATAATTCATTCATTTATGTCTAATCTAATAATAACAACTTGCTTCTCTGTGAATGAGTTTTGGAAGCCAAATCATTGATTCACTTAAATGCATGCATCTCCTTATATTTGGCTTAGTTTCCACATTTTCAACCTGATATAACACGATGAACACGACACTTAAAGTATGTGGCACTTATTGTCCATAACACACCGATTAAAATATTTTTCATACAGTGAGATCACTATAGTATTTGTCGAAAAATCAATTTTATGATTTGAATCCGTAAACATTTTAACAAAGTCTTGATTAAACTTTCCTAAAAGTATTTCACCGCGGCAAACGATTTGCAAAAAAATACCTTTGCAAGAAGTTTCACATAAAAAATTTTCACTGCAAAGGCGTTTTAAGTGAAACAACTTCCCGAAAATTCAAAATAGCCCATAGATTCCCAGGAGGTCAAAATAGACCTTGATTCTTCATACATTTTCTTTTACTTGTTCTTACTTCCCCTATCATTTAAAATCATAAAATAAATTGTTTCCCCTAACTTGTTTGGGACGCCCCACTGTCGCCGTGGTCAGTATTTATCACTGTACTGAAACCTAGATAGTCCCAGTTTACACTTGTAAAGAATTGACGGTCAATTTTTATAGTTGACGCTCACGTTTATACACATCAATAGTTGACGATCAATTATATGTGTATCATCCCACCCTGCACATATTTCTCTAAAAACGAATATTCGTCTCTTACGAACTTTTATCGAATGTAAATTTCGTATTTTTGTCGATATGGCGCACAATTTACGAATAATATACAAGTTTGCATTCAGAGCTGCCGTCGCCCTACATAAATCCACTTTTTGTAATGATTTTTGAGAACTTATGGCAATCACGTATCGTGAAAAAAGAAAAATAATGACATTTGCATTAAATCAAAAAGTGTGATTAAGACGAAGTGTTAAATGAAAAAAAATTTAAATTTCTGTGCTTATAATTAAAAATTTTGTAAGTGAAGAAAAGTGACGGTAAAAAAGTAAATTAATTTTTAAGGAATAATTCTTGTTCAGGGCCCAGGCTCGAATATTTTTTTTCTTATTTTTATTATATGTATATGGGCCTCCTAAGCCTAATGGTGCAATAAAATTTTGTCGGTCTTAAATAATTTGACCTTTCACACATAGTAGTAATATTAATACCTACCACCATTAATATTGTAGTATTTCAATCCTATAATAATAATAATAATAATAATAATAATAATAAGTAATACAACACTCAGTTCCATTTTAGGTAAAAATTATTTATTTTTAAAATAACTCGGTTGTCATACCGAAAAGGTATTCACTAACGGTATTTACTTTTGCGGCGACAAATTTCGGTCGAAAAAAATTTACGAATTAAAGTGAAAAAAAAAAAAAAAAAGTGGCAGCACTACTTATTTATCGGTGAGATCGGAGGGGATAGGTCCCCAACGGAAAAATGTATCTTTTACAAAAGTAATGGGGGTCGGTGATACATATTAACCCTCTCCGGCTCTCCCTCGGTAGTAGGGGATACCGGGGCTGGTTGTGACAGGGGTAAGTAGTTACAGTAGCAACAACGGCGAAATCGAAAACCTATAGTGACGGAAGAAAGAAATAAATAACGCCACCACTATCGGCTCATATGGCGCGAGAGCCAGTGACGCTAGAGTTTTTGTGAAAGGAGCATTTGCGTGTCGCCAATAAAACCGCAAGTTTTTTAAAATTTTCGATTTTTAGTAATATTGGTCTACAATCAGAGAGGTGTCATTTTGCACCCTTATGCTTCCTTTTTATGATGAAACTACGTTGCTACAATTATATTCATTTCATAAGTTTCAAAAAGTTTCAAAATTCAGTGCAAATTTCCAAGTGCTTGGAAGCTAAATAATTTGACCTTTCACACATAGTAGTAATATTAATACCTACCACCATTAATATTGTAGTATTTCAATCCTATAATAATAATAATAATAATAATAATAATAATAATAAGTAATACAACACTCAGTTTCATTTTAGGTAAAAATTATTTATTTTTAAAATAACTCGGTTGTCATACCGAAAAGGTATTCACTAACGGTATTTACTTTTGCGGCGACAAATTTCGGTCGAAAAAAATTTACGAATTAAAGTGAAAAAAAAAAAAAAAAAGTGGCAGCACTACTTATTTATCGGTGAGAAATGTCATTTTTTTTTTGTATGTATGTAAATGTAAAATTTTGATATTTAGTCATTGTTGGTGGTAAAAATTGAAAAGTCCAAAGATATGTATATCGAGGGCCCGACAAAATATATATATTTATAGCGAAATGCAATTTTGATATTGTATTATTTAACCAACAAAAACAGGCTATGTAGGCATAAAAGCGCAATGCTGCAAAACAACCTACAACCAAAATAGAATATAGCTAGTTCCAATCATGGTGTAATAATAATAATAATAATGAGGTGTTAGTTAATGTGACAGTTCTCTCTCAATATGATAAATTTTTTCGCCCCGCTCCTGTCAAAACAGCTGATGGTTAATTGGAATTGGAAAATAAAGCATCTAACGTGCAGTCGGTCGAAGCTCAATGCCATGTCCACTTCTTTTGATTTGGCTATTATCAGTTGATGTATTGAACATTCTTTGATGGCATTCTTTGATATTTTCTTGAAGCAGTCTCGATGTGAATGCAAAACAATTTGCATGCTGGCGAAGGCTTCATGTTGTCGGTGGCACCTTCCTTCCAGCGCACGTTTTTGATAAAATGGCAAAACCATTCAACGGCGAACTTGCCCAATAGGCGAAGACAACTGCAATAACTTCTTGTGTGTAAACACAACACGGCACAATTAATTCAATTAAATATTTATTTAAACTTTATTCGCACAATAACCTACAAAAACTATAAAACATCATCATCATCATCATCATCATCATCATCATCATCATCATCATCATCATCATCATCATCATCATCATCATCATCATCATCATCATCATCATCATCATCATCATCATCATCATCATCATCATCATCTAGCAACTCAAACAAATAATACAAAATGACAACTATCAACGGCTCCTCTCTTTCGATCTCAATATTTTGACAGAAAGAAAGAAAGCTATTCTTGGTGTTGTCAAAAATTCACTAACACCTTATTATTATTATTGAAGCGAAGTTTTTTCGCCTCGTTCTGCGATTTGCTAGAGTGAAATCAGAAAAAACGACACTTTTTTCCGACACCTTTTTTCTTAGCATTGATATTTTGTTTTTGCTTGCATCAATTGAACCAGAAAATGTTAAATTAAAAATAATTTCTTGCCCGTTGCAGGAATTAAACCCACAGCTCACAGTTCTATCGTTTGTTGGTACTGTCCTCTAACCATTACGCTAAAACCCTTTCCTTTATAATTTTGTTGATTCAGTGATAAGTGTGGCGTCCGTGGCGTAGTTGGTTAAAGTGCGTGGCCGCTATGTCAAAGAACTTTGGAAACCCAGGTGCGAACCCCAGCAGCGACAGAAAATTATTTGAATTAAAATAATTTTTCTGTACGGCCGCCACCTCTCTGCAGACAATGGCAAACCTCAGAGAGTAATCAAAATGCCATGTAGAGCTTCTTGAGAACGAGAACTTTTCGTTCATCGCCGTTCGGAGTCGGCGTGAAGCATGTAGGTCCGGTTCTCGGTCAATTGTGTACAAACTTAATAACACGCACAACAAAATTGATCATAAGAAGCTAGGCCAAAGTCCTTTCAAGGGCTGAAATGGCCAGTTATTTATTTATTTATTTACAGTGATAAACATTAGCTAAAGCTATGTTTCAGCAGATCACTATAATCTATCAATTTAAGAAAGGATTGTGTGTTGACTATTCTTCAAAGGATTGTGTCTTGGCTAGCCAAACAACAAAAGTAGCAAAAAACAAAACTGTTGCTTCTTCTATTCCACACTGTCATCAACAGCGTTCAGTAGTTTGGGTTATTGTTTGGGCATTTTTTTTTTTTATTTTTGCATAGCGCGAAGGAAAAATTAACAATTGACCAAAAGTGCGTTGACAAGTGCTTTTCTAAGTGACGGAAAAAAAAATAATAATGATATATAATAAAACTTATTGGTGTGAAAATAAACGTGTGTTTTTTAGTTTACTTTGTTATTTTCAAGTTTTGAATTTAAAAATTATTCGAATCGAAAAAAAGCCATTAAATTATCAAATCTATGAAATTGTGAAAATGCTTCGCTTCTGTAGTGTGTCCAGTGACGCACCTGTGTTTTTATTATTACACCATGGTTCCAATATGTCTATGAATGAATGAATGAATGAATGAATGAATGAATGAGCGAATCATAAAACAATACCTACTTGATTTTCAGCTAATAGACCAGTGATTCTATTTCGCTGTCGACGGTCTGATGCGATACAAATTTTTGAATTTGTTCAACTCCAAATCCAAAAAGGAGAGTCAGTCAGTCAGTCAGTCAACTCTTTGAAGAAATGATATATGTAGTTCTGTGTGAACACATTCATTTCACATGAACATGAGCGTAGCATCATCATCATCATCATCATCATCATCATCATCATCATCATCATCATCATCATCATCATCCATTGCCAAATAACTAAAAAACTATTTATTTTAAGCTTAAAAAAAAAAAACTAGAAATATAAATTTTTCCATTTCAAAATACTTACCGATATTTTCGATTCGTTTTCTACAAGAAAACAAGATTCGTCGCAAGTAAGCAAAATTAAAATAAGCAGTTAAATATTTCATTTTATTATTTATTTATTTATAATAAATGTACAAATACAATATAATCATTTTTTACAATATATTTTGATTATATTGGGCTAAATAATGTGCCTCGTTTCCTGCATGGATTGCATTATTTATTATACGCACCATATGTTCACTACTTATTAAACTGCCATACAATTCCGGATTAACACCGTTTGGAGGCATACAACTGATGGTATTTTTGTGTGACTTCCATGTGAACTGCTTCGGATAGCAGCAGTTTAGCGCTGTTGCAACATCTTCTACTTCGTATGGTGTGTTAACCCATCGATTTATAAGTTTCATCCCACGCTTTCTTAACTTTGACTCGGAATAATTCCAACCCTCTTCCTGTCTTTTGGTCAGATACCACTCTCCGGGGGTTGGTGTTGAATATAAGCCTGAAAAGAAAAAAAAAAAAAAAGTTAGAATTAAAAAAGAATACTTTTTAAGGAATAATTCTTCTTTAGGGTAAATGCAATAAAAAATATTGTCTGTATTGTCTCTCTCTCTCTCTCGAATGGTAGAGGGAGAGATAAAAAATCGGGAAAGTTTAAAAATTCAGTGCAAATTTCCAAGTGCATGGACGAGGAGGATCTTATGTATGTGCGTATATGTATGATACCACAACCCACCCATCCCCCCCCCCCCTAACCCTCCTAATGGTGCAATAAAATACTGTCGGTGTAATAATACTTGCCATTAATATTGAATTTCAATGCTTTAATAACAAGTAATTTCATTCTAGGTAATTAAATTATTTATTTTTATACAAATTTTTTTTTTTTTCAAAATCGGTGTCTGATTTTTCTGGTTGAAATTTGATTGAAATAAGTATTTGAACGAACGGGATCATATAGCTCAGCGGCAATTTTAAAAAACTCGGTCAGCTCGTCAACACCCATGGCGTGGCACTGCTTAGAAAACATAAATTTGGCCAAGCAGCCAGCGAAAAAATGCTTTTTCCGACCATATTGCGATAGGTAAGCTTTCGCGTGCCTCCACATCCCCAACACAGTGTTTATGTGGGGGCCAGATATTGGATCAATAAAACTTTGCGAGTGATTAACTTTAAGGTGTATAAAGCCTTCTTGATCTAGGGAGTCGTACGCCTATAAGTACATACAATATAAAAATGTATTTGTAAATTGTATGTATGTATGTATGTACCTTCCCACAATCCGAAATAATGGTGGATCCTGGTTGTATCCATTCATTTATGAGGCTCAGAAGGGTTTGTCTATCTTGTCTTGTTTCAACAGGGATTAGAAAACATCTTCCACTGCCTCGCTCGATGCCTCCAAACACCCATTGCCCCTCTACCCGGTGACCACGATGGTATTTGCGTTTTCCAAATTTTGACTCATCAATTTCGATGATTTTTTCCGGGCCACCGATCTTTTCGTGCATGGTCAACATTTTGTAGGCAAGCACCTCTCTGTAGAAAGAACACCAATCGACGGCAGTTTGGCAAGAAATCCGAACCTGTTTGGCCAGAAATTTTTGGGATGTATTCTCTAACCAGAGATATGTGATCGAAACAATCTGGTAGAGGGACAGGTGGGACTTTTCGAAAAATGTCTCCGTGCGGATGGACCGTTTTTCATCGCAATTGACCCGTTTTTTGTATTTATTTACAAATTTCTCGCGGCACCTCCATTGGAAGCCATCCATTGCCTCTGAGTTTGGAGTTAGTTGGAATGTGTGTCCATTGGCACATCTCAAACTATTGTTTTTGGCAATTAGGTTCCAACTCTGTAACATTCTGATGATGTCTAATGTTAAAAAGACGACACCATCATATTCGAAAATTTTGTAGATATCTGTAAGATTTAGAATTGACATGTTTCCAATTTGATATCATCAATCATCAATCAATCAATCTTAGTTACACTTTCTTATATAGTGTTGTTACCTTTTCTTATGTCGAAAATACTTTTTATTATTTGGCCGTGTGCTATTCGGAAACTTTTCACTCCGAATGATGAGAAATTTTTGACAGTCTGAATGAGAGAGAGAATATTTGGCACTTGTGTGTAAGGTGAATATGATTGGCAAAAATTCATATTTAGTTTCATTTAGGGTTTAGTAGTATTGTATAAATTTTGACAATCGGCAAGAGAATTTTTGATACAAGCAATAGAAATAGAATATAAAAATCAAACACTTGAGAGTCGTCTGTAAATGTGTCGTCGTTCAAGAAGTTCAAATGTTTTTTTGTGCGTCCGACAACATAGCAACCAGAAATGGAAAATATTTGCGTAAAATGCATTGTAATTTGCAGGCAGTAAAATAGCTGATCACTCTCTGTCACTCTGCCCATTAACACTGCTACTGACGCTGCTACTGCCACACACACACACACACACACACACATATATTTCTATAAATAGATTATTGTGGTCTACTGTAACATCGCTTTTGTTTTAATAAAATCAACTTAGCTATTGAATCAACTGTTTGCGTAAATGCTTTTGGCTTGATGGTTATAGCGTTCAGCTATCATTCGATAGACGGTGTTCAAATTCTGAAGCAGCCGGTAAATTATTTTTAAATTTTTTTTTAAACGTACCAACTTTGGTACAAATGTAGCAAAACGGCAACGCTGCTTGCAGGTTCTTTATTTTTAAGCACATCCAGCGACATCTAATAGTAAGTAGAAACAATATCCAATACACAATCCACCCCTTGTGAATATTCGGCAATTTGCAAAGATATTTAGCCAATACACACACACATATTTCTATAAATAGATTATTGTGGTCTACTGTAACCACGGTTGCCACTTTGGTACAAATGTACCAAAATTGGTACATTTATTTTCGCTTGGTACATAGTTACATTATTTTCTGATTTGGTACATTTTGTAAAAGTTTAGAAATTTTAATGTTCAGTAAATGCGTAATGTTCAGTGTCCGAAGTTCTGTTCAGTGGAAACTTGTTTTGCATAAAGTTGTACCTTTATTCTGAGGGAAAGAAAGAGACAAAAGTACAAAATCATAATTGAAAGGAAGATGAACAAAATGCATTTTGCGTCAATTTTTGTATAAATTACAAAATGTAATTTACAATTGTTCAAGTGTGTGTAAGTAGAAGGAAAAACACTGCTAATGGAAAGGTATTTATAAACACTCGATATTCAATATCATATTAAATATAATAATATTTTGCTTGCAAATATATCTTAGGAAAAAAATAAAATCTGATGCCAATGATTGGATAGATTTAAGGGAAGTGTCCACTTCTGACAGCGAAAGTGAAGCTGAATGCAGCAGGTTGTTTAGTTTTTATTAGAAGTTGTTCCTTCCCAATTAAAGACTGACTTCAAAAAGAATTTTCGTCCAGAATGGTTGCAAAAATTTTCTTGGCTGCAAAACAAAAATGACAATACATTTTGTATCGTCTGCGAGAAATCGTTCGTGAACCACTTGCCACACTTGCACAGACATGCAAAGAATACTTTGCACTGCCAAAATAATGAAAAAAAGAAAAAAAAAATGGTCCCGATGGATGTATTCTTGAAAGCCGAAAATACAATTTTAGAAAACCAAGTTCGGCAGGTGAAACTTGTGCTTGTAATGTTCCCCATTATGCATAATCTACCATTCTTCTAATGGAATTTCTTTCAAATTTGTGATTGGTATGCTGTTTAGACTCAAATTGCTAAAACTTTAAAATGTGGTAGAACTAAAGGCAATAATTTATTGCTTTCCATCTGTCAATTATATTGCAATCAATTATTGCCAATCGAGACCACTCAATTGCTGTGGTTAGCAATTCTTGGCTAGCAATATTGCTTTCCATGTATTGCCGCATTGCAGATTTGACATTAGAACTGTTTCCACTTCTGCAGTGTGTGGGAGAGAGAGAGAGAGAGAGAGAGACAGAGAGGAAATTTGGCATAATTATGCAAGCGTGGGAGTGAAAATATCAATAAAATTTATACATTGACATTTTGAGTGTTTATGAAACTACTACTGATGATGATTGCTTTAATTTTTGAATAATTGCTTTAATTTAATATGACACGACACTTCAGGTTAAAATATTTAGCAATTGAGCAAAAAATTCGTAATTTTTATTTTATTTTCTTGAAGATTAAAGAAATACATACATACATATGTATGTTTAAGAAAAAAAGCAATAAAACTGATTTTGATTTTCATACTATATAGATGCCGCTGACTCTTCCTTATGACGGCAGTATTTATGCATGTATGTATGTATGTATTTTTCAGTTCTAGAACATTCGCGTTTGCTCTTGCTGGAAGAAGTGTAAAGGAAGATTGTTGGGGGGGACAAATCGGCAAGTGATTGATTTTTTTTTTTTGATTCGCACTGGAGGTAAAAATCTTCTAAAGATAAATATGCCCGTGCTACACAGAAAAAAAAGAGTAGAACTTTTACCTAAAAATGTAGTCAATTCAGCTAAAGTAATCCGGTGATTTTCAGTCAACGAATTTGATTAGGTGCGCTACCAATTTCTAAATGTTAATTATATGCAATTATATTGGGTAGTTTAACTGCGAGAGTAGCTAAAAAAACCTAAATATTTAGGTGTACCTTCAACCATAAAATAGATAAGACACATAATTTATTAGAAGAATTAGCTAATTTTTTTTAAACTATGACCACTTCAGATTAGGCAAGCCACCTACTAAGTGTAGAAAAATCATCTAATTATTTAGATAGCATTCCCACTTAAGAGTGGGATTTGTTTAAGAAAGATTTGTTTTATAGTAGATAGAATGAGAGAGATATATACATTGTATAAATGACTGAAAAATTTCTTTGCCACCGCTGAGATTCGAACCTGTGATCTCAAGATTTCAACAACCAACGCCTTATCTATTGAGCTAAATTTCCAATGCAAGAATTTACTCTACATACCAATTAATCAAATTGCTGTAGATGGCCAGTGGAAACATAATTTCAGAGTTGTGGACCTCATATTTTTATATACATTTTGTTCACAAATTATCATACGGCGTAACAGCACAGCGGTAAAGCGTTTGACTTGAACGCCAGCGGCCCGAGTTCAATTCTCGCAATGAGGCTTTACTTTTTGTAAAATTTTCTCACTTTGTTTTTATTTATGTTTTTTATAGGAGAGCGCTGTGCTCCTATTAAATTCAAATACGGGAAAAAAACAAGTTGTAAGGAAAGCATTTGATTTATCCACGTAAATATTTATATAAAATTTATACTGAGGCGTGGATAATGCTAATATGCGTTATTTCCCTAGTGTACGAACAAATCGACAACTTGCATTAGGTAAAATAACTAGAAGAATTAGATGATTTAATAAGCAAAATTTTAGTTGAATTAACTAATTTTAATTAGGTGAATTACCTAATGCATGATTGTTAAATTAACTGTGTAAGTAGAAAAGTTGTTGAAAAGATTAGGTGAAATAGAAACTTTCACATTAGCTAAACTAGTTTAGGTAATAAATCAATTCTTTTATCTTCTGTGTATATGCATCCACGATTCACATTCTAGATTCCCCCCCCCCCCCCGACCGAATCAGCCGGGACAGAGAGAATGTGCCTACGTACTAAAAAATACCCCCCCCCCCTTGCCGATTACAAGTTCCCCCGATAAGCACATTATTCGCTTTTCAGCAGAAACTAAGACAAAATTAAAATTAACAACAACACCAACACCAACACCAACAACAACAACAACTAATCGCAAAATTATTAGTTAAAAAGAGCAAACAAATAAGCCAAATATATACATATATACTTTTCACTTTTTGCAAACTATATACATACATACATATACATATGTATACATACAAAACGTCTACGTTTATTTTTGTTACCTGTAGCTCAAAAATAATATATACAAGATTATGCCATGCGCATGTCTGCCTACGTCACGATCGACCCATTGTCAAAATCAGCTGTTTTTCATTCATTGCAGTTCTGTTCGTTTGCAGTTTTGTTTGCTTGCAGTTCTGTTTGCTTATGTTTTGGCTAAGTTCTGTTTGATTTACATTCAGTTACAGAGCGTTTTAAAAGCAAGCGTTACAAAACAGAGCTAGAGTGAAAAGTGAAAAAAGGTGAAAAATAATACAAATAAAAGACAAAAAAACATTAAAAACTTTAAAATGAAGTGTGCGGTGTTTCATTGTGATAACAATAATAAAAATAAGAGTCAGAAAAAGTGCAGTTTTCATCATTTTCCAACAGATGAAAATTTGATTTCAACATGGCTCAAATTTTGTCGCCGCAGTGATGGAGTTAATTTGAAAAATGCTGTAATATGTTCAGCACACTTCATACCAGATGATTTCGAGAGGAATATGCAGTTTGAAATGGGTAAGTTTTTCAAAGTTGCATGTGGTACAGTTTTAATAAAAAACGCCTTTGTTTGTTTTTATTGTATCGTTCAGGATTCTGCAAGAAATATTATGCAAAATTAAAGCCAGGGTCTGTGCCAACCATACATCCAGAAGGCGACACATCGACCTCAACATCCCGGCAATTTAATTTTCGGCCTGTTTCATTAAAAAGAAAGGTGTTTGCACCAATTGAATCGAATGTCAGGAATGATGAGTCTAATGTTATCACAGCAATGGACAACGATGAAGAAAATGATGATGAAAATGGTTCTTCAAATTCTTGGGAACAGAAATATTTGGTGGCTCAGAATCAAATTTTGGAAATGAATTCTCAAATAAGAACATTACAACTAGAAGTGTAAGTTTTAAATTAAATTTTAAATACCGTTACAATAATAGTACTATAAGTAATAATAAAATATGTTTTTAGTGAAAAGCTGGTCTTGATGGAAGGTGAAATGGTTTTACTTAAAAGGTGTCATGCTGATATTAATTCAGAAGTGTAAGTTTTACTTTTTAATAATTCACTTCCTTTATTAAAAGTTTTTACTTTAAAAAATAATTAATATGCTAATTATTTTGTAGTAAATCCTTGAGGTCTGAAAATGTTTTATTGAGCAAGCAGCTTACTAAAATAAAATTTCAAAAAAACAACATTGAAGAGAAATTGAAGTGTTTGTTCACAGAAGGACAAATTAAAAAACTTAAAAATGGACTAAAAAGGCAAAATTGGACCGAAGCCGATGTTGCACAGTCTATAACGCTGTATTCGACCAGTGCTAAAGCATACAAAATGCTTCGGCGGAAAAATTTTCCTCTACCTTCTGTGCGAACTCTTCAACGATGGTCACAGAAAGTGGACATTTCCACTGGCATTTTGGAGCCAGTCGTAAAAATTCTGACTGCTTGTACTCAGATGACTGATGAGCAAAAAATTTGTGTGCTGAGTTTTGATGAAATGAAAATCAGAAAAACTTACTGCTACGATAGGTCATCAGACTCAACTCTCGTTCCTGCAAGTTATGTTCAGGTTGCGATGCTTAGAGGTAGCTCAATATTACATATATTATTTTTGTAGTTCATGACATTTTTCACATTCTTATAGGATTAATGGCGCAATGGAAACAGCCTATTTTTTACGATTATGACTGCAAAATGTCTCAAACTATTTTAGAAAAAATTCTAAAAACGACCAAGGACTGTGGATACCATGTCGTAGCAATGGTCAGCGACTTAGGTGGATCAAATAGAGGATTATTTAGTTCTCTTGGCATCGATATGAACAAACCTTGGTATGTTATGTTTGAAATGTTGACTTTATTTTATTATTAAATCATATCGTATTTGAAGGTTTTTACACGACAACAACAAAATTTTTGTATTCGCGGATGTCCCACATTTGTTGAAGTTGTTAAGAAATCATTTTCTTGACCACGGATACATAATAAATGGCAAGCCTGTAAAGAAAGAAATTATTCTTTCGCTTCTGACGCATACTGGTTCTGAACTAAGTATAACTCACAAAATCTCTGCAAATAATTTAAATGTCACTGGTGCTGATCGGCAGAAAGTAAAAACAGCTGCGAAACTTTTTTCCCACACAATTGCACAATCGCTTACGAGGGCTGCAAGCCTCGGCTATTTAGAAAATGAAAACTGGCAGGACTGCCATCAGTTACTAAAATATGTAAGTTTTTGATATTATTCGTTAGTTAGGAAATATATTAATGCTTTTCTTACAGACAAATGATTGGTTCGACGTAATGAACTCGCGAGTTCCAACAGCAGACTCGCGAACACGTAGTCATGCATATGGTTTGGCTGTGGATCAACAGAATACCATCCTCTGTCAAATGGAAGGAATGGTTTCGAGCATGAGAGCGATTGGAAAGCGAGACCTACTTCCATTCCAAAAAGGTAAAAGCAAATAAGATATTTATTTTAACAAGTATGGCATTAATTCAATTAACTTTGGCAGGAATTATTCAATCTAACACAGCGTTGAAACTCCTTTATGAAGACTTAAAGGAACGTTTTAAGATAAAATATATACTGACGTACAGATTAAACCAAGATATATTAGAAAACTTTTTTGGTGTCATAAGGTGCAAAGGAGGACTGCATGACCATCCGGATCGACAAGAATTTAAATATCGTCTACGCTCGTATATTCTTGGGCGCAACGAAGGCGTACTATCCGATAGTGCAAACGTTCAAGTTGATGATACTCCTGATCTAGAAGGTCAGGGATATTCTCTTACAGGTATTTTTTACAAATATTAGTTAAAAAAAAATTTCACTAATTGTTTTCTTGTAGGATCAATATTTAAAAATATAGCTGCGATACCTATTTGTGAAAATGTACCCAGCGAAGACGACGATTTCCAAACAATGCCTGAGGATTTAGAGATGGCTGATGATGGTTTAGAAAATCTCGCTGGGTACATTTGTCATAAGCTGCAAGAGAAGGTGCCCAACATTCGTGTCGATCCGGATAATGACCCAAGTTTTAGTTGGGTTAATCATCTCAGTGAAGGCGGCTTGTCGAAACCAACTGAAGATTTACTGAAAGACATGCGTGCCTTAAAAGAAATTTTCGATCAAGTCAATGGAGACAGTTTATATATCTCAAAAAATTATTTAAAATATCAGTTAGATTTAGCAGAAAATATAAATTGTGATAATAAAGTAAAAACATTATTTTTCCGTACCCGCATGTATTTTAGAATAAGGAAATTAAATAAAGATATATTAGAAAATAGTTATGCCAAAAGACGAAAATTTAATAAAACTTCATCTTAAATAAAAAAAAAATAAATTCAATTTAATTGTGTTCTTTTATTTCATTTGCTTCTTTAAACGTTTTCTCACAAAACTTCTGAAAAAATTATAAAAATAAATTAATCTAACGTCTGTATTCATAAAAAAATTACAATCATCTTGTAAGACCTTTGTAAGGAAAAAATTCAAAAGAATTTAAAAACCTTATTCATTTACGTTCAATAACGATAAAAATCTGTTTTTAAGGTTTTATAAAGAACAACAATTTTTAAAATTATATTAACATTCAATAAGGCCTTCAATAAGGAAACAAACACGGTGTCAAAAAACATTTGAAATGAGATTCATAAACTTCATATAAAGGGTTTATATATGAGAGAATTTTAAAAATTAATGAAACATGTAATAAGTCCTTCCTCATTTACAAGGTAGGCTCATATTGGAGATAAAGGTAAGATTGTTGTCAAAATCAGCTGTTGATTTTTGATTTTTCTAATTTTTATTGTTGCTTTAGTCGTTTGACGTAGTGGAACATACAGTTGTGTTGTAAAATTTCTCATTTAAGCAGCCATTTTAGATTGAGCCTACCTTATTTTTATATCATGCCCTTCATAAATCCTTTTTAAAATTATTTGCTCTAATTTGAGTATAAATATTGTCAAATATAATTACAATTATTCAAAATATTTCGAAGAATTGCTAATGATATTGCACTTAGTTCAGCATTATTGCATTTATTTAAGTTTCTTTTAGCACCATTTTTACTTCAAACAATCGAACACTAATCGAATATAACCTCAAACACAAGAAATGTTATTTTTATTTCACCTCAGTCGATAATATAAAAAGAAAGCATTCGGAATATTCCGTAAGAATAAAGAAATACAAAAAGAATATTCCGAATAATCATATATATATAAAGAAACAGGAAAGTCATTCCGAGCGTCTAGAATGGATAAAGAAACACAGCCATTAACATAAGCAAACAGAACTAAGCAAAACATAAACAAACAGAACCATAGCTGAAAAATAAATTGCACAGAACTATTTCGCACTATGTTTCGTCTCTTTCTTGCACGAACAGAAAAATCAGTGAGAAAAACAGAGAAAGCATATTTTCCTGTCTACGTCACGAAAGACCCAATGTCTTGCGCAGAACGGTGCAACTTTTTCTGCGTCTGATGGCGTAATCTGATTTATATTATTTTTGCCTGTAGCTTATCTCATTTCTAAGATATAGCGAAAAATGGCAACTGCCACACACACCCCACACCCCACTCCCCACCCCCCTTGTACAAATGTTTTTTTTCTGAAATAGGTGGATTTTTTTTGTGTTGTATTTCTGTGTTCTATACCTAAAACACCGAAAACTGCCAAAAAAAATCCACAAAATCTCTGTGCTCCGCTTAGAAATTTGCACTGAATTTTCAAGGTTTTCCCGATTTTTATCTCCTAAACCATTCGAGACCGACAAAATTTTATTGCACCATTAGGCTTAGGAGGTCCATATACATATAATAAAAATAAGAAAAAACATATTCGAGCCTGGGCCCTAATCTAGAATTATGCCGGTGTTTGTTGTTGTTGTTGTTTGTTGTACCCCCGACATATAAATCCACAAATCAAATTAAAATGAAAAAGTTTTAATTTTACTAAAATTTAAACTTACCGATATTCCGTTTCCTATTGTTAGTGATGAAAGCCGGAACTATTTGTGGCGCAATTTTATTCTTTAAACAATCCACATTGTATTTCATTCTGTCTGTCAGCATTTGCGCTCTTATTACCGCGCGATCACTTTCTTCTTTTAATTTATGCAGTTCGGCTTGAGCTTTTTCTTTTTCTGCTTTTTCTTTGGATAGTTCAATTTCAATATTATCCCTTTGCGCTTCTGCGCGCAATCTATGAAATTCAGCTCTGTCCAATTCTGCTTTAAATTGCCGTGTCTGTTCTTCGGCTTGCGTTATTTCTGCATTTGCGGATTTTATCATATTTACTGCACTATCATATTTCGCATTTAGAATCTTCTCATTATTTCTCATATTATATTTCACATAATATGTTTCATATTCACAATAACGTGTTATTATGAATTTCATGAGAGAATATAGTTCCCGCAGTTCTTTTGCTTTTGCAGTTCTCATTGACATCATCAGGGACTCCAAGTCTACTGTCTTCAAAACATAATATTTTTTCCTGGGATCATTTTGATCGGCAGTTTCAGTATATGTTACATGTGGATGCTTTTTTATAAATTTCGTAAAGGAACTTTTTTTATGCCAATATTTGTGGCCACGATATCCCAAACAGTCTAAAAGTGGCTCATTCAAAAGCACTTTATCAGACATTTGGATATTCCAAAAAATTTTGTTCCGTTGGTCGTTTTCAATATCTAGATTGAATAATTTGCACACATCGTGCAATGATAGTTTGTTGGGATTTTCAATGACCCACGACTCAATGTTTGTGCGACGCACAATTTCAAAAATGTTTTTTGTTGAAGACACTGTAAATAGTAAGGATTTTAATTAAAAACTGAATGAGATTTGGGTGTGATTTTGTGCTTATATAGCGATCAATTGTATTCACTTGTGAACGATCATAATATATTGCACAGAATCAATTTAATTTTTATATCTTAACCCTTAATAGCCTACTGGTACCGCTAGGAACCAACCACAAAAAATGATAACTTTGTTAAGCAATTTGTTTTTAAATTTCCCGCTGGGTCTTTAAAAATGTTTATTGGTGTAGGCGCCACCATTTGAGAAGATCGCCACTTGCAGCCAACTTCATTTGACACGTGTCTGGTTAGTAGTGTAACACAACCTCGAGAAAAAGCACTTTTGTGAAATCGCGAACTTTACAAAAATTATTTTTGTGTTAAATTCGTTTAAATCGAAGCTGAAAAAAAAATGTCCGTGATCGTTATAGTGTCTAAAAGGTATTGTGAACGTTTGAAGTGATTTAATTTTTATATTTTACTAGATTTTGTACCAATTTTTAGTTGGTTCTTTGCGGAACCGTCAGGCTCCGGGACTTCGAAACTATGCTTATATGAAGTTATACAGAATTGATTATGTTGTGTTTTTTTTTAGTTTATTATGCAGAAATGGCGCGAAGAATTCGTGATTTTCGAACAGATGAACAACTTTCCGAGTACGTCAATTCAATTGCGTGGTCGGAAAGCGAAGATGATGGTGATTTTTCTGCTGACGATATGGATGACCCAGATTTCGACTTTCAGTCTGCTCTTCGTAATGAAAATTTAGGATATGTACATGGAGACAGTGAAGTGTTGGAAGATATTCAAGACAATTCTGCAGTAGACGTGAGCGATGTCGAAATGGCTAATGCCGATTCAGGCAATTTAAGTATTGAAGCGAACACTGTATCAAATCAAGGTGATAATTTACAATAAAACCTATTTTTGGTCTGTATTGACATATATTTGTTATAGCTATTGTAGAAGGCCCAGTTATTGTTGGTGATCGTTCCCGATGGCGAGAATATGCGACAATGTTTGAAGGCGTATCGATTGACAAAGAGTCTAATGTTTTGAAAAAAACCATTGTGGCGAAAAACAAATCTTCAGTTGTATTCGAATTGTGTTAAATTTCAAGGAAATGATGACTTGACACCAGAAATATTAGCATTGAACTCACCGATTCAGTTTTTTTCTTTTTTCATGACGAATGATATTATTTCAAATATCGTCGAACAGAGCAACTTGTACGCGATGCAAAAAAACATTGATAAACCACTGAATACTACGCCAGATGCGATCAAACGATTTATGGGAATAAATTACTATATGTCGGTTTTTAAGTACCCCCCCGAGCGTTCGATCGTATTGGGGTGAATATGGTTTTTAACCTATTATAGATTGCATGACACGAAATCGTCATGAAAAAATTCGCCAATTCTTGCACTTCAATAACAACGACACAATGCCGCGAAGTCATCGTGTGCAAGAGCCATCAACATCTGATCAACAGCCATTGCTGTCTGATCACCAGCCATCGACAATCGTGTGTCCGAAGCAGTTCTAACATATGGACCCATACCCCAGCACGATTTGGGCTATGATCGACTATACAAAATTCGTCCGATCATCACCGCACTAAACAACAATTTTAAAAAAGTGCCGAAGAGAACAAGATTGTGTGTTGACGAGCAAATCTGTGCTACGAAGATTAAGCACTATCTGAAACAGTACATGTCAGACAAACCTCATCCTTGGGGAGACAAGTTGTTTCTTATGTGTGATGATTCCGGATTTTGCTATGCATTTGAAATTTATTCTGGCGACGACGACCATCGTGAGGAAAACGAGCCCAATTTGGGTGCGTCTGCGAATATTGTGGTACGATTGGCGCGTTCGGTTCCTCGATTCGTAAATCACGTCATCTATTTTGATAACTATTACACATCGATTCCGTTGATGGTGTATTTGCGGACACAACAAGGCATATATACGCTTGGAACGGTTCGACGCCCACGACTTCCGTCATGCAAATTACCGCAGAAATTTAACAATCGAGGTGATTGGGAAGAGTATGTTGGAACGTTTCATGGAATCGACGTCTCAACAGTGGCACGAAATGACAATAGGGGGTTGTAAATATGGCATCAACAATGGCCGGAGTGAAACCATATATTTAGCCTGATGGTCAAACTCCTGAAAATGCACCAACTATTGAGCGATATAACAAAAAGAAAAAGGTAATGGAAACCATTCCGTGTCCAGCCATTGTTCATGAATATAACAAATACATGGGCGGTGTTGATCTTCTGGATTCGTCACTAGGCCGCAGTCATATCCGCATAAAGTCTCGCAAGTGGACAAACCGTTTGTTCTACCATATGTGTGATATGGCAATGATTAATGCCTGGATTTTATATAAGCGACATCATGCAGCAACTAATCAAACGGAACCGATGAAAACTTTGCATGAATTTGTGTGCGAAGTTGCCCATTGCTTGATAAAATCTGGAACTGAGATGCGAGTAGGAAAAGGGCGGCCAAGTAATGTTGAAGTTGAAATTGTTGCAAAACGTCATCGCCCAATGTCTGCTCCGCTGCCACCGCGTGATATTCGCCTGGATAATGTTGGGCATTTGCCAGAATTTATAAAGGAAGGGAAGCCACGATGCAAACTTCCAAAATGTACATCCCGTACAAAGGTCCGGTGCCAAAAATGTGGGATACATTTGTGCTTTTCAGCTGAAAAAACTGCTTCGCTGAGTTTCATCAAAACTAATTGGCTTAATAACACTATTATATACATAAACAATTTTAAATTTCCTTTTCACTTTTTAATGTTTCTTAATAAAATTGGTTAATGTTTATAAAACAAAAAATTTCGGTACTATAAACTTTCTTTTATAATTTTTGATGCCCGGGAGCCTAGTGGTTCCGCAAAGAACCAACCAGGTATTCTTTATCTAGCTCAGGTAAATGTCACCTATCAAAAAAATCGTAGAACAAATATTGTTTAGAATAACAACATTTATAACGTCAATTTTTTTCAGCTCAAAATAAAAAATCAGGCTATATCATGGGTTAAGGATATGAAGGATGAATTTAAGAAGTTATTTTCTAAATTGACGTAAGAAGTCATAGCCGTCCAACTGAAATCCGGTATCATTGATGGAACTTAAAAATTTTCAGCAGCTACCATTTAAAATATAAGCATATGCTTGAGCGATTTGTAAGTACACTGAACGAAAAACTTTAACTTGTTTACGACATTTTAAATAATTATTTCTCCGTGTATTTTATGAAAATTCATGTAATTTTTTTTTTTTTTATTATATAATAAAATTTTTTCAGAAAACATTTATTGACAAAACAGGCGGTTAAGACCAAACGCAATTTGTAAGAGCAGTTGCAAGAAAGGTTTTAACAGATGAATTGGCTTCTGAATACAGCTGAAAAGAAACACACAAGAAGCCGAGCTCCGGAAGATACTTCCTTATTTCGATAAGAAGTACGAAAATAGTGGTATTATTTCAAGCATTTTAACTAATATTTATTCCATAAATATTTCCCATGTTAAATATAAGGGCACAGATAAATAAGTCAACACTGTGCTACAAAAGCATTTTGTTCATACTAAGGACCGTTTGTCAAAATGAAAACTTGCACAAAACAAGTAAAACAAGACCATGTCAGAATAATTTGTGTGTTTCTTTTATTAAATATAAATATACCTGTAAATAAGTTAAAATCAGCTAAAAAATTAAATGAATTTATGAAATTGTAATGAAACAACCTATAAATAATTAAAAATTAGCTGAATGAAAATACATATTTAATTTTAAAAATATCTTGTATTTTTGGTTCTTAAAAAAAATATAATATTCTGAATAATAAGATATATGTGTGTGGTGCTTCACAAATTATTTTATATTTTTTTATTTGAAATCTATGTGTTATATAATTTTAAGTAACAATACACGTTTTTATTTTTTGAACAAAATTTTATAACTATTAAAATATTTTTTGATAGTTTTTGATAACAATTTTTTGATAACTTATTTTTAATTAAAATTTAAAAACAAGTGTATAAAGTGTAAGTGTGTGTCTTGTGAGAGCACCACATATGTATGTATGTATATCTACCGAAAACCACAAAATTAAACTTAATAAACTTGATTTTTATAATTAATTTGTATGTTTGTCACTTTTTACAGTCGTATAACAGAATTATAGCAAACTGAATGTGCCGAACCCCCTGCGCGTAAGTATTCAATAAATTAGAAAAAAACAATACAGTTTTAGTTTTTGTGTCTTTTTATTTGATATAACAAATAATTTGCGATTTACATATGTATGGTGAGCAGTTAAATATTCAGAATTTAGGAAGCTACTTACAATAGTTAGGATCTAAATTATGTATTGAGTTAAGATAAATACACACGTACCACATTTGTAATAGACTTTCGACATAACGGGCATTTGGATACCGATAATGAACACTTGGCACATGCGACCACATGACCACAAGGAAAAAATGCCGTATTGTATTCGTTAGCATAACAAATTCTGCAGAGTTTCTGATCGATTATATTTTTTTCGTTAGAGATTGTTTTGTCATTTTTATTTTCTTCTTCGGGTTTCACCACTGTTTCAGTTTTTAGTGTCTTTTGTTTAGCTAACACATCATCGATATAGCTTTGACCCTTCATTAAAGTTAAATACTTGCATTTGTTCAACAACAAAGCATGCCGCTCCCAGGGATCATCGCTGTCAGTCCAATCTTTTAGACCAACACCACAATTAAAGCATATCACTCGATCACCAATACCAGTATAGAAAAAGCCCGCCTCGCTCATCTGTTCGCCTTACTGTTTCATGTATCGTGGCCATTCGTCAAAGGTGCGAATACGTACCGTCTCTATTGCATAATCTGTATAACATGGCGCCACAGATGAGTAACTATTACCGCTACCACTACTACTACTACTACTATTCATGTTCGTAGATGACGACGATATGTTATTTAGTAGTGTCATATTAATGGTGCCCTCGGGATAAGAAAATGGGCGCACTTCAATAAGATCGTCGTTCCATGATCCGCACATATCATAACTAATGGGTGGTAATATTCGGTTTAGACCGTCACTGTCTGTAGGTACATTGTTAGTGATTTGTCGACGAAGCAGCGGATAATTTGGTGACCAGCGTAAATGTTCGGATATGGGCGAATCTTGCCTTTCCCATTGATTAATACCGACTTGACAAAAATAGCATTTTACTTTATCAGCCTCTTTAGTATAGAACATGCCAGTTTGTGCGAGTTCGTATTTATTCAACCACTCCAATGGCCAGTTATCAAAAGATTTGATACGTTCTTCCTCTTGGTGAAAGATGTCATTCATCATTTGTTGATTTTTGAAACTGAAATTGGTCGATGTGAACTTATAGGTTTGAAAGCACTATGCAGAATGCAGAGGTATGCGCTAGCTATTATATTTATATAGTAGTACATACAATCAGTGATGGTATCATAATTTGTTGAAATTACTGTGAATTGAAACAAAAATGACTGTGTAATTACTGTATAACTAAAACGAATAAAATATCAATTCAAACGCAAGTTTTTATACAATTTTTTTATTATTGTATATCGGCTGTATTCATAAAAAAATGGTGAGCCTCTAATAAAGCCTTCATAAGAAAAAAATTTAAAAACATTATTCATAAACGTTCAATAGCGTTAAACATGTCTATGAAATGCTTCATAAATGAGATAATTTTAAAAATTGTTGAAAACTTGAAACAACCCCTTTGAATTTTATTTTTGTTCTCATCTGAACACAAATTAAAAAAATTTGTCAAAACATAGCCGTAATTTTCAAGCTATCCTCACGAAATTCTATATTTAAGCTTTTATAAAAAAAAAAAAAAGGTCAAGTTCGAAAATGAGCCAAATCGGATGAAAACCACACCTACCTCCCATACAAAGTGACAAAGTGAAATTTTGCACTTGAGTTTTGATGTTTAATATACACTTTGAGTATGATCGGATGAAATGATGACCAAATCGGATGAAAACCACGTCCACCTCTCATACAAAGTGACTTTATCAAAAGTTAAAAGTCTATAAATTCCACAAAAATTAATATATGGACTTAAAATTTTACATATGAACTTTGATATTTAACATGTTCTCTGTATATGAATTTTAACAAAATCGAGTGAAAACTACGCCTACCTCCCATACAAAGTGACTATCAAAAAACAAAAGCGAATTTTTCTATTTAAACTATAACGAAAATTTTTTTACAAATAATCATTTTATTGATTGCTTAAGGCTTTAACCCTGCAGTAGTCGCGCGGATTACATATGTAATCCAGTCATGCAAAATTATGAATTTCACAATTGTCTGCAATCGATATTCATTGATTTTACGTACTATAAGAATTATGTTTATGTTGTTTTTTTAAATAAATATAATATAAAATAAAGTAATAATAAAAATTAAAACAAATAACTAAGCATTTTCAAATTGCCATCTCTTATTTTAAACTTTAAAAAACGGATTACATATGTAATCCGCGCGACCACTCTCGTCACATTTAGGTACGCGACTACTGCAGGGTTAAATATACTTTGGTTCGACCGTGGGGGGTATTTTAGCTTCGGCCCAGTCGAAGATCATTTCTTACTAGTTTATATAGTACATTGTCGTCTCTCTATCATTTGTATGTATGCTACACAGTACATTGTCGTATGTATGTATGTATGTACTAGCAACACTCCGCAGCTTTGCCCGCGATGTATCTTGAAATAAATTAACGCATTTTTTGTAAAAAATTTGTCTTATCGTTTTAATAGGTTTATTTTTTTCATGACATATTAATTGCAATCATGTAATAATTTCTGTATAAACAATGTTTTTTATGTGTTTGTGTTATTCGTAAGAACAAATTGATTTGAGGGATTTCCTATCCTAGAAATAGCAACATATAACTGCCCGTGGGAAAAGCAGCTTTCTCGTAAAAAAATAAAATTCATTCATAATCTTTACATTTGTGTCGATCTCACATCAAGTTATTTGATTTCCAACTGATTTTCTGTGGTGGGGTTTTTTAAGTAAAAAAATCAGGTTTTAGGCAATAGTTCATAATTTGTTTGCATGTAACTTAGGCTGTCCATTACATCTCTTTTAAAGAGAACATGTTCTCTTTTTGTGTTCGTATCTTTTTGTTCACTCTCTTTTTTTGGTGCGGTAGTTTTTTGTCCAACAGTGCTCTTTATGTACTCTCTTTCAAAAAAAAATCCTAGATTGATGGAATTTTATTTATTTAGTAGGAATTCGCCACAGAAATCGGAGCTATGGACTTTTTCGGCATTTCGATAACACGCTCTAATTGTTTACTGGGTTAAATCTGTTGACAAGTTAAATCTGTCATTCTGTCAAAAGCAAACCGTTTGCTGTCAAATCAAATACAAATTGTTTATTGCTGCAGCGTGGTTGCTTTGTGTAAAGCCTTAAAGTTAATGGTTTAGCTAGTTTAATAAGCAATAAGGTAATCTATTTATCTAATATCTATTTAACTTTGATTATTATTTTATATTTATATAAAAACTTTTTTCGTAGCCTAGAGATGAGCAAAAGAAAATGTGTTTTTAACCATGATTTACAAACAAAATACAAATCGTTCATTGCCAAACCAGAACTTGCAAAACATGAAGCATTCTGCACGATTTGCAACACCAAAATCTCGATTGCAAATAAAGGACTATATGATTTGGAGCAACATATTGGTTCGCAAAGGCACAAACAATCATTACAGGCAGGTGAAGGTTCGAGTAGTTTGACCCAGTTTTTTATACCAAAATATACAAGGCTGGATGACAAGGTAGCTGCTGCAGAAGGTACCTTAGCTTTCCATACTCTTAAACACCATTTCAGTTTCCGTTCCACCGACTGCAGTTCAAGTTTATTTAAAGAAATATTTGAAGATTCCCAAATTGCAAAACTGGTTAGGTCTGCGCATACAAAAACCAGGGCAATTGCAAAAAATGTAATAACACCTTTTTGTATTGAAAATATTATAAAGGAAATTTCCGAAATTCCATATATATCTGTTTCTACAGATGGAAGCAACTATGGTTCAATTAAAATGTTTCCGTTATTAATCCAATACTTCAATGCAAAAACTGGAATTCAAACGAAAATGTTACATCTGAATAATTTACAAGATGAAAAATCCGAAACCATAGCGAATTATATAATAAAATATTTAACAAAATTTAATTTGTTAGAAAAGTGTATTGCATTTTCCGCAGATAACTGCAATACGAATTTCGGTGGAATAAAGAGAGCTGGCGAAAATAATGTTAATTGCAAATTGAAATCAAAACTGGAAAAGGATTTAATTGGAATCGGATGCCCAGTTCACATTACTTCTAACTCAGCCAAAACTGGTTTTGATTCGTTTCCTGTTGATGTAGAATTGATTTGTATAAAAATCTTTAATTTTTTTTCAATTTACACAGTAAGAACCGAAAGTTTAAAGGAATTTTGCAGCTTCACTGAAATAGAATATAAAAATTTGCTAGGACATTCAGGCACACGATGGCTATCATTATTTCCCGCAGTGAATCGAATTCTAGAAGTTTTTCCAGCTCTAAAATCTTATTTTTTATCTATTGATAACTGTCCAGTTATTCTGGAACGATTTTTTAAGTCAAACTTAAGTGAGGCGTTTTTGTACTTTGTACATTCATTGCAATATGTATTTCACGAAAGAAGTAAAGAGATGGAAATGGAAACAAATTCAATCTTGGAGGTATCGTCAATCGTGAAATCTTTGAAAACCACTTTAAAGTGCAGAATTGACCAGAATTTTTTGCCAATTTCCACAAATACAATATTACTTGAATTAATCAGGAACGGATTTGAAACTGAAGTTAATTCTTTTAAAAATGATTGTATGAAGTGCTACCGAAAATCATTGGAATACCTCGAAAAATGGACAATTCACTTGGATGAGTTCAGTTGCTTCAATTGGATGAAATTGGACGAAGTACCTGAGTGGACATCAGTTCAACTTACGGTCAAATATATATCTTCGAAAGGTGTCGAATTAAGTTTCAATGATTCAAAAGGTTTTGACCAGTTTTGTAACTTAAAAAATTTTGTGGCCGCGAAACTATCTGATACCGATGATGAATTTAAAAAACTAATATCAAGTGCAAAATGGTTAAAGTTTTTTGAAAATAATAATAATTCAGAGTATTATTCGGAACTCCTAAAAATTTGTCAATTTTTTTTTTGCATACCAGGACAAAATGCAAATGTCGAAAGAATATTTTCTTTAATTGGGGCACAATGGACGAAAGAGCGGAACAAACTCAAAATTTCAACCATCAGATCGATTCTCACGGTTGTATACAATCTTAAGGATTTAAAATGTAAATCTTTTAAAGATTTAATTATTAACGATAAAAAATACTTAGCCCTAATAGGTACCTCAAAAAAGTATAATTCCGATTCATCAGAATCAGAATCAGATATTGATCTTAATTAATTTTTATATATTAATTTATTTTGTTTATGTTTTTTTTTAAGAAAATGTGATTTTTGAATTTATTTTGTTTATGTTTTTTTTAAGAAAATGTGATTTTTGAATTTATTTTGTTTATTTTTTTAAGAAAATGTGATTCTTTTTGTTTTTTATTGTTTTATTATATATTTACTTCGTTGTTTCTATCATTAATAATAATTAATTAATTAATTATAACATCAATAAAATTATTAATTATTTAATAAATAATTTTTTTATTGTAAACTCTTTTTTAGTTAAAATGTTCTCTTTTTTTAGAACGAAAGTTCTCTTTTGAAAATAAGTCATATGGGAACCTTAATGTAACTAAATCGAGAGGGTCTCTTTGAGGAAAAGTAAGCTTAAATAATTAACTTTCGTTTGGCATAACAACCATGGAAAAATATTAAGCACAGACAATTTTATGCCGATTTAAGGAAACATGGCTCTTAACCGAAGTCATTATCCTAACTTATTTTAATGGTATGAAAATGCATTTTATGCAATGCACTTCGGCTAATTAACACAATTTGTAGCTCAATTATATAAAACTCGTATTCGATAACGTGAATTGTTTTAGAAAGATATTGGTTTTAATAAGTCCTTACCTTTTCAAATGTAAATTTATGTTTATGGAATGATTTAAAAATACTTTTTTTTCACTTTCAATAAATAAAATCATATTAAGTTAAAATATTTTCCTAGGTCTTATTTCAGTGACGAAATTATATACTAACGCTATAACGCTAAAAAGGTAAGGATTTATTTTTATTTTTTAACGCTAAAAACATGCTAAAAAAGCCATCCAACCCATACCAATACGCAGCTTCAAAGCGATGTAATTTGCATCGCACTGCGTTTCAATTTAAGCTTAAATTGTTACCATAACTTTCATGCACTTCTATTTTGCAGCTTAAGAATTCTGCACGCAGCTATTCAACGTTTTGAATAGAAACACTCTCTCTGAATAATGAAACATTGAAGCAGCAGCAACAAACGACGTGCTTGGAGAAAATTCTTTAAATTTTGCATTCTGCTGTTCGCGAACAAAGAGCTATCTCTCTCTGCTTTAATGCAGAGAAACTCTTTTCTGAGCATTGAGCAGCATTTTGTAGCGAAACCAAAGCAACTTTCTGCTAGCTGCAAGCAATAACAGCGTCGAAGCCAATGAACAAATCAATGCTTGCAAGAAAATTATTTAATTTTTTAATAAAATATGAATTTTACGACCAAACTATTGATCTTAGATGCACGTCACCATCGACTTTTTTGTTGGAATCGGCAAGATCATTCATTTGTTCATATATCATATTCACTTATCTTTTACGGTTTAAGCAGAAAATCGAAAAAAGCGCCAAATTTTTCCAAAAATACCGAATTTTGCCAGTTTCTTAGCCAAGAACTTCTAAGCTTTGAAATATTTTAAAATTTTAAGTATACGGTGTTAATCTACAATTAATTACGATTTGAATAGTGAAAATTTCATTTAAATCCGTTCAGCCGTTCTTGAGTTTACTTTCATCAACGCCAAAAAGGCAACATTTCAAGTTTCATTTTTATATAATAGTAAGAAGATAAGATAAAATAAGATAAGATATGTATGTATGTAGTTGTTGTCGCGTCAGGCTTAAGCTAATACGCAAAATAGTGTTGAGACTATAATTAAAATATGCATTTTAGTTTCTTATTAATATTAATTATTTATAAATATCATTAGTATACGTTGAAGCTTTTAAGAGTGAGGTTGTTGTACTATTAACATTTTGTAACATAATGTTGGATACAATGTCAATTTACAACGAAATGACGTCAGAGCGAAATCCTCTGATCGAATCTTTTATGGTGTGCGATAAATCACCATTACTACATCCTTTCAAAATAGTATCTTCGCATAATTACAAGTGCCCTTATGAAATTTTAGAAAATTGTAAAAATACTCGCACATATTTTACGTGCATAACATACAGAAATGATGTTTCATGTAATCAGCAACATGTCTGTAATATCTTCCCGGTCTTTATTGGACCTCGTCTTGACGCCCAGTTACTTTATGCAATTTATGGAATTGATGTAGATCATCGTGCGTGCTCTCAGCAGGATTGCGTGAAATGTGTTACCGCTGCAAATGTTCGTCAAGTGATGGAGGATTTGTATGGGACAATTTTTGTGGTATCTCCACAATATTTCAGTAATGTGTAATATTTCCATCATACCCGTGAAACGAATACAGTATGTGAATTATATATATACGATTCTGACGATAGGGGTCATTGTTTGACTTTGTTAAGAGCAGACACTGGAAAATGTATTTACAGAAATAGCAGTGGCGTTGAAATGGAAATTGATAGTTCAAATAGAGAATTTAAAAATTTTATTGAAAAGTCAAAATTTGCCATCAATTGGCGTCATTTGGATTTTGGTAAAATGTACCATGCATTCGTAAGATGTATGGATTTCCAAATTGATATTGATTCCTTGATTAATAAAAATATTTTAAGTCCTATAAATACATATACTACAACGCGTACTTCAATGTGCGCGAAGATATCCTGATAAGGTTCGTAAATTTTTACGTTTCGGCTCATTGGATAAATTTGCATCCATGAACATTGAATATGAAAGTAAAAGTGGTGGTAAATATTTAGCTGCTACTGTACCTTCTTTAGCTGCTTCATCATACAACAAATACTGCTGCTGCTGCTGCTGCATTTGGGAATAAAACTACCAATTGGAATATGCAAAATTTAAATAACCCAATTAATGGATCATATTCGACATCATCATCATCCATCATCATCATCTACAACACCATCGTCTACTATACCAAGAATAATTAAAACTTCAAATATACGTCGCAAAAGAAAACATCAAGATGAAACCATATCAAATAATAATGCGTCTTCTATAACAGCAGCAGCAGCAGCAGCAATAACAAATAATGCAAACGATGACTACTACAGACAGTATAGTCAATTTTTACATTCATGCAATTATGAAAATTTAAGTTTCAACTATAAAAAATTGCAACCTAATCAAATGACTTGTATGACTTTTATGTGGGATCGTTGCGTTGTTCGTCCAATACCAAAAAATGTTTCAAGTATTCCAATTGAAACTGAATTTTTCCTCTGTCTTGCGGATAAAACAATGAGCATTGACGCGCCAAATAGGTGGATGACATTATTGAAGCACGTCGTCGTTTCTAATCATATTTCAAGCCAAAATTTGTCTATTGTTGATTCCTTGGACACGCTTTTGGATATTTTGTACATGGAGCGCTTAGTTGTCATTGAAGAAGGGAATAATGGTACAACTACTACTACTTCTACTACTACTACTACTACTACTACTACTACTACTACTACTACTACTATTGAAGATAATGACGAAAACGTTATGGTGCTCGTTAATGGCGGTATGCCAACAAAATATATTGTCAATACAGCAGATTATTCGCGGCAGGACTTTTTTGTATTTTGCAAATATGTTTGTCCGTTTGTTGAATGTTTTTTCAATGATAAAATTTGTATGCTGACATTATTGAATGCGATACCATTTATGCATATTGAAGCATAAAAATTTTGTGTAAAATTTTTTCCAAAAAGTATGCAAAACTTGAAAACTTGAATTACTCGCTATTCAAAAATGAATTGCGTTGAAAAGGAAAAAGACGATGATATGAAATTTTTGTTTATAAGTCCGTTAGAGTTGAAATCAAAACTGGTGTCAAACCTAAGAAATGTACAACAATTATCAAGCGACTATCTATTGGGGCCAAATTGTCCAAAAGGCACAAAGGAGTTTTTTCAATATATATCTGCCTCGAAATTAATATCAATTGTTTATATGCGTAACAGATTTATCTCATCGTTGCAGGCTCTTAAATATTTTGATTTTGCCATAGAGAACGCATGTATATTTATTGATAATATACGACGTGCAAGCGATGGCAAAAAATTATTTCGTCACAGCGATTCGATTGCAAATTTTAATACAATTTACTCCTCGAATCCGCAATTGACGGCCGATGGATAAATATTGAGTAAAGAAATTTATGTAAATTCCGTTTTAGCCCAACGATGCCGTTTTGAATTTGAAATTATTTTAAATGTCGATAGTATAACATGGAATAGTGAATTGCCGGATTTTTCCAATTCTCAACGGGGTCAAATTCAATCTTTCGACGCTTTTGGAAATTGTATACGAAAGATATTTCATATTTTTCATATCGAGAGACGTTCGAGAGCTCGTCTACGCTATAAATTTTTCCCTCAAGTAAAATTGTTTATAAATGAGACGCCGCAAAATTATGGCTGGTCCTATGATTTATACAAATATTACGATGAGCGTTGCTATTTAGCCGATGATGCATGCTTTCAATTAAGTATTGTCGCATCCATTTTGATGAATCGGCGCGAAATGAAGAGAATATTTTTAGTTATACGATCCGAATACAAAATTACCGGTGGGTATGATGGTATAAAATTAAGCGAACAGTGTGGTCAAAAGGGTCTTGCTATAAAAAAAGATACTAAACTCTTTCAACGCACATTCAATTTGCCACGACAACCCGATGTGGTCACTTCAATTTTTTCCGCTATCGGCAGAACCCCTTTAATAGGGGTTTTAATTTAAAATCAAAATATACATATGAAGGGCTTATTGCAAAAACTCGATTTGAACTTTTAAAATAAATGCAGAAAATAGGAATCTGATGAAATCATGATACAGATACTTTTATTTAGTCCTTATGGAAGACTACTATGACATACCCCCGTCCTTGTACACCAAGAAATCTTCGGAAATCGCTAAAATAAATAAATAAATAAATAAAGTAAAATAGTCGCAAAAAGTTGTGGCTTATCCAGTTATTGCATGAAATTTATTCATACTTTTTTTTTTATTTTGAATATCAAAAGTTTTGTTATTTTGGTTGAAATAAAGTGGCATATCGTGTTTTTGCAGTTTAAAATTTATTATTTTTTCTATTTATTATCGAAGATGGCTCCAAAGCGTATTATTCTCACGTGATTCGTCTTCAATTGGCACCACACAATTTTCCTGAATAACAAAAACATTATTAGCCACACAAATTTAAATACTCGATTTTTTTTTTTTGCTATAACATGATAAGCCACACCAGTTTAAATAAATCCATCGTTATGTAATTCTGTCTTTGTAATTGCTGTGGCTTATCGAGTTTTTGATAAAACAAATTATGAATAAAATCAAAATGTAAAAGTGACACTTGCGGCTAAGGCGAAAATTAAACGGAATATAGCTACACTCTAAAAAGTAGGTTGAAAAATACTACTCTGAAGTATGCAAGCATTTTGTTAATTTTTATACATTGTATGCATAAAACCAATTTTTACGCATACAATGTTTAAAATTGTTAATCATTTTGCAGTAAAAGTAAATTTTTTTTATATATTTCAATTATTGTTGTTTGAAAGTAAACACCCGGTGTATAATTACACACGAAATATTGAAAAGTGCATTTTCACATGTTTAATCTTGCTAGCAAAAACTACATAACATTAAACACTTCCAACGGGACGCCACGCAACGTCATTCGGAAGAAAATTGTGGAAGAGCTTGCATGTAATTAATTTTAATATAAAATAGTGTTAAGATATAAAATGTTTGTATGTAGTGTTTGTGGCAATAGTGTCAAAATTATTGAAATGTATACATGTCAGCTGCATCAATAGAACCAGTAATAGAAAAAGGTAACCCATATAATAATGTACAATGCAAAATATTTTTATTATGAAATCATTCGGGCTTCGGGCTCCTTCTTCGGGCTTTTTTCATGGTAATTTTGTGTATTTGGATCTTGAAGGATACACATTAGTTCTTGAGTGCGATGTTTCCGAGATCTGCAGCGATGATATTTTACAATACTACCTAAAGTCAGACACTGTTCTTATGTTACTTAAAAGCAATCAATGGACTGAAAGAAACATTATTGCATCAAATGCCATATGCTCTCCAGAGAAGGATACAACTTTTAGTAACACTATTTATGACACACGAGGCTCTTTCGTAAATTCCGGACCAATTTATTTACCACCAGCACACCCGATTGGAGACGACAACGTTCTATTAATTAACCAGTATTATATAATTGCAGTTCAATCAGATTCCACTGACGTTGAATCAGATGCGACTACATTGACAATGTCTATTAGTGCCTTAACATCTAGTTCAGGATACTAATGACTTTACAAAGAAATTATTTACTGACTTCAAAATTCCTTGGCAGAAACTTCCTTCGGACATTCTGGATAAGCTAAACAAAAAACAAAAATTGGGAAAAATATTGAATGTTCTCGCAAATGTTTTAGTAAACGAAATGAGAATGTTTTCATTTTATAAACCAATGGGCATTTTAGGTTGGTATTAATTAGTATTTTTAATGTATTATTGGTTGCATTAATTGGTATTTGTTCTTAGAATAGTGATGATGCAGGAAAAAAGGATTCTGAAGGAAACATTATTTCAACAACAACAGCACCTCTATTGAAAATTATGAGAAACCGAAACAATTTTTTGAATCGGTCACCAAACTGCAAAACTTCTTCATTAGATCCAAAAATCCCTATACGAGAGAGAGAGAGAGAGAGAGAGAGAGAGAGAGAGAGACGGTCTAATCTAATCTATTAAGGAAAACCAACTGAGTTACTTACAGTGAATATAAGTATAAATATTATTTATTTTTTTTTTAACCATAACAAATTAACATTTATTAAGATTGAGAAATAATAAAAAATAAAATCAAATAAATTGAAAAAATTTCAAAAATTGAAAAAAGAAAAATTCTTTTAATTTAAAATATTGAAATACTTTTATAATGGACAATGAGAACACAGGCGCTGTGTTTCACAAAAAACCTCCGGACAACATCCATCATACTAGCATCCCCATTTCGGATTTTGAAAATAATGTTCCTGTTGCTTCTTCTACTTCGGAGAGCTCTGGTCAAAATGGCATTAACGACAATAATGAAGCATCCTCATGTTTACTTCCATCTTCACAAAATGTTTACTGGTTTGGCGAACAGGATCCTAATACACCCATGATACAAGACTGCAACGAAGAAGAGTTTCAGCTTGTCCAACAAAAGCGCATGAAGCGCATGAAGCGTTCAAATGGTGGCAATATCAAGGACTTTGATGTCAGTAATTTGCAGAGTAAGCTAGCTTTAAGCAATAGTCTTTCTAGTCAAAATAGATTTGCTATTTTAGGCGACCTTAATGTTGAAAGTAATTCTTTACTTTAAAATTGTTAACAAAAATAACTATAAAAGCAAAATCTACTTAGAGAGCAAGGTAAAGATTCTTACTCATTCACCCCACCACATCTTAAGCAGATAAGCTTAATTTTGAGAGGCCTTTATTTTCAAACAGCTAAAGATGATATTAAAACAGCTTTAGAAAGCGAGCTTCGAGGAACTTGTGACAAAGTTACAAAATTTACAACTCCTTTTTCTATTCGGAATAATTCAGACAGAGGAATTTTTCTGGTAACTCTTTTCCCTGGAAAAAAATTGGGTGATATAGAAAAACTTCGTTACATTTTGAATCAGTCCATTTCCTGGGAAGCTCCAAAGTCAAATTCTAAAGAAATACAGTGCAATAGATGCCAATTTTGGGGAGACAGCGCTCGTAACTGCAACCGACCATATTCTTGCGTAAAATGCCATCAACCAGGTTGCATCAACCAGGTGAATGTTTGCTTAAAAAAAAATATTAATTCAACTCCATTCTGCATAAATTGCCACCAATCTGGCCATCCAGCAAATTATAGAGGCTGTCCCTTTTTTAAAGCTTACAAGCAAAAAATAAAAAATAGTCTCTCTGCTGCAATAGAGAGGAAACATAAAGCTTTAAATGCAGTTAACATTGCATTAAATAAAACAAATTTAGTAACTCAAAATAGGTCTTTTGCAAGCAATTTTTATAATAAGAATATCTCAAAGAATAATATTGCAAGTTTTCCTTCAAAACCTTCATATATAGAAACATTTTTAAAAATGGCACATATTTTTTTCACATATCTGTTCTTTATTTCTTAACAGCTGAAGTATGTGACCTGGCTAGCATAAAGAATAAAGAGCGAAATAAGCAATAATAAAAGAAACACTTCATATAATTAATTTAAGTTTTTCATTTATTTCATAAAAAAAAGTTAAACGTAACAAAGGCATTTTTTAGATATCTAACTTAATACAATTAAAAATTAATGCACATAATATTATTTATTTTTCTTTTCACATCCTCATTGCTTTCAATGTTTTATATTTTTTCCTTTTATATTTTGAAAAGTAAAATTATCATTAAAAACCACAATAATATACATACATTATTTTGCAAATAATTGTATGATCATTTTATATTTCTATGTTTACTTACAGGCATTTTTTATTTTCTTTTATTAACTATCACTCACTATTAAAATTTGCACAGATACCCAATTCAATCACAGAAATAATAGAAATGTAGAATTAAACAAGTGGAAATACAACATCAATACAAAAGGAATGATCTGGAATATCCATATTAAATGGATATGTCCATTTACAAAAAGAGTTAAAGCAGTTACTTCACTAAGTGAAACAGATAAAGAGAAATAAACTTACACTACAATGAGAGCCAGAGAAAGAGTTGATACGCTCTCTACTCAATCCAAAACATATAAGCATCAGTGTGACCAGAAGATTTGTGTAGAAAAATGCTTTTTGTTAAATAAAAATATGCTAAATATTCCAATTTCAATTTTTATATTCCACTAAAATATTCCACTTTCAAATTTAAAGATATATATCTAAACAAAACTAAATATGCATATAAAAGAAACACAGAAGCAAGTTTAAGAACATTTATTTATTGATTATTATCACACTTCAATTTATAAAACAAAAGTTAATATTAACAAAATAAGATTAATAAGACGTTAAAAAAAAAAATATCAGTGCATTTGCACGTTACAAAAGTTTTTTCAAGAATTATATATTCTTTTTAAAATATTCACATATTTTTCTCACAGAGAAAACTTAATTGTTTAATCAGAAACATATAGGTGTATTACATATCGTCACCTAAAATCTAAAAAACCGTAACATATTTAATTTTTTTTTTTTTTTTTTGAGAAGCCAAAAACGTTTTAAAATGGGATGTATTTTAGATTTTGATGTGATATAATATGTGATGTGATTCTAGGGAACAATCTTCAGCAGATGGTGAATCATATTCATCTGGTGAATCTTCTTTGAGTAAGAACTTTGATAAATAACTTTATTGCTTTGAAGCCACCTTTTAACATAGTAACAAGAAATAGTTATTATTTGCAATAGTGTTTTGTAAAGTAAATTACTTACTGCTGTAACATAATTCACATAAAATCAAACAAACAAATAACAAATTTATTCCTTTTTCTAAGCTGCGTTAAGTTATTAAATAAAATGCAATGAAATTGGCAACGACGAAGTTAACCACAAAACAAATTCATTATATTGCGTTTTACAAGGTGGTTCAGAGATAAAAAATATAAAGTGTCTATAACCAGAATATAATCATTTAGTAATCAAATAGTGATTTTGAATTGCAATTTTTGTTAATTTTGAAAGAAATTGGAATTCGTACTTCCAATATATAAAAATATTCCACTATTTATGCTGGATATTTTTTTAAACGAAAGTATGCTTACTGAAGATAAAATATGCCAAAGTGGAATATAATATTCCACTCTGGTCACACTGATAAGCATATATTTTTATCTACTCTTTGTTGTGTTTGTATCAATAATATCAGATTCTTACTTATTACATCTGTTTGTACAAGTAGAATGGATGGTTCGTTGCAGACCTTTAATTGACATTGCTTTCATTCAAGAAACGCATTTATCACAAAAAAGCTCGTATATTCATTGAGAACTATAATTTTATCAGAGACAATTCATCCCAAGGTGTCGGATCAAAGCAAATTATAAATATACCACTTTATTTTAAACATTTCTTTATAAAACCTAATAAATGAATTGAAAATAAGAAATGTTGTTACATATACAATGTATATTATTGTGAAATCTTATATTATGAAAATTGTACATGAAAAGTTTTAAACATTGCATGTGCAAACAACGTTTAGATTAAAACATTCGAAATATAAATTTCAACATTTAATGTTCATATTGGTCTTTAAATTTAAACATTTGTTGTTGAGTAAGTTATTCACACATATGTAAGTTGTATAATTGTTGCGTGTGTAAAAATGCGATCATTAAAGTAGGCGATCAACAAATTACCTCGCTAAATGATGGTAAAATTCAACAGAAAATTTTTAGATTCTGTTGTCAATTTTTTTAAATTTTTAATTTTTTAAATTCAGTCTATTGCGGCTTTTAAACCGAAATCAAAGTTTTTTTTATAAATAAAAAATATCAAAAACCAAAAATGTATACCCCTGGAGGTTTTTTTATGCTATTCATTATTATCGAAATGCAATTTTTTAAAATATGATCCTGACGACCAGAGAATAAAAAATTATTTTAAAGATCTTTCTGTTGTAAATGATGTTGCGGTGCGTGGGGTACAACTTGCTCAAGAATTTCTAGAGCTTACAACCATCAGAAGCGCAGCTACAAAAGGTACTTATTGTAGCCCAAAATACTCGAAAAATATTCTCTTAAAAAAAACTTATAATTAATTTGTATTTCTTATTATAATTTAACCCTCAAGGGGCATACATTTTTGGTTTTTGATATTTTTTATTTATAAAAAAAAACTATGATTTCGGTTTAAAAGCCGCAATAAGACTGCTTGTAGGTATTAGCTTGTTGCGCGCCCGCCGCAGGGTAAAATACTAGTTTTTTAATTTATTGTTAATTCTTGTAAGTATGTACACAATGTGAATTTAATGAAATGTAATAATACTTTTAGCATAATAACAATGTATTTATTTATTGTTGATTTTAATACCTAAATTGCACTAATTTAATGAAAAAGTGATAAAAGGCTGAGGGAGAAATTTCGACGCAACAGGAGTGGTAACCACGCCCACCATAAATTTGTCAAAGATATCAAAATATTAATAAAAAAATATAAAAAAATGACAATTCTAGTAAATATATATAATAAAACTTACTGGTGTGAAGATCGTGATGTGAACGTGTGTTTTTTAGCAGTTTATTTTATATTTTTATTATTATTATTATATATATATATATATATATATATATTTGTTTGTTTTTTTTAAATGTAGTTTATAAATTTCACTTCACAAAAATTTTCAAATTAATTAATTGATTTACACTTGTAAGATCAACAATTTACTATTTTAAAACTTTTTTCTAATACAAAAAAAATAACGTTTTTATTAGGTTTTATTGAATACAAAAATTAACACTTGTTGGTTATAAAAGTATACGTTAAGAACTGATCTTCAAAAAAACAGGCAACCTACCAAGTAAACTTTTTGAGAATCAAAATGATAGAGAATTTGGAAATATTGTGGAAAGATTATAGATGAAAAATAATCTTTCCAGTAATCAAGTGCAGCGACGCTGACAAATGTGAATGTAAGTGTAGATGTAAAAAAAGGAAAAGGTAAATGAGAATTGTGGTGTACTGTAAATAGGATCACACATTGTTGCCTAATATATAAGTTGTTGTTGTTGTTGTTGTTGTTGTTGTTGTTGTTGTTGTTGTTGTTGTTGTTGTTGTTGTTGTTGTTGTTGTTGTTGTTGTTGTTGTTGTTGTTATTGTTGTTGGAATACAATTGAAGAATCGCGACAAAAAATCTGAAGTAGAGAAAGATAATTTTTGTTTAAGTTGGCGCCAAGACTTAAGTCGACAAATCAACTTTTTTTCTGCTTCTTCTTTTCTTTTTTTTTTTTTTGTATTGATCTTTGTCCTTTTTTATACTTTTACTATGTCCAATATTTGATTTTTTTATTTTTTAAGAATTGTCCAATTAACATGTTTCCAAAAGGTCTTTGTGAAATCTTTACAGAATTATTGTGCAGAAATCATCATAGTGGATATATAAGAAAGAGTTCAATAAATTCTCTGTAACGAGAGGTATATTTTATATTAAATAACATCTGAACAACTGAACAAATATGGTTTGGTTTTTTTAGTCTTAAAGAAATAATATGAAATAACAAACTTGCATAGTTAGACTTAAAATTCATTGTAGTTTTTTTAAGCCAAATAACTTTTTATATTTCAAACTCCAAAAACAGTTTAAAGTCATTTTTGGCAGAGAATAAATATCTTCCGGTGTTGACCGGTGTGCGCTCGTTTAGATTATCATCATAACATACGCAAATGCCGTTTTGTGTAAAAAAAACCGAGTCTTATTGATTTAAATTTTTTGCAGCATGCTTTTAGGCTTACTTTGAAAGGACGAGCCAAGCAGAGCAAATGCAACTGCTTTTGTTTATTTTTTTGGCCACCACAACAAACAGATGTACTTACACTTACACGTACACTAGGGTGGCCCTTAACTGTATGCGCAATTTTTTTTTTTATAAAGTGAATATGTGCGGTGCCCTCGTTTGTTTCTTATCATGCCAAAATTATATTCTGAAAATTTCAGGAAAAAATATTAATATTTAGACGTGCCGCAAAACGAAACTTCATTCGAAATACACATTCATATAGGAAAAAATTGTTTTTTTTTTTAACAATAATTAAAATTAAGACAATTTTGTGTGATTTTTTAATCAACGAAACATAATATCGCATTAGGCATATAATTTATTTTTCCAACGTGCTATCATTCGTCGAAAACGGTTGACTAATACGAAAATTACAACATTTTTATTGTTTTTAAGAAATATTTTTTTTCCGAAAACAAATGAAATTAATGTAATCATTTTTTTTTCCAATCTTTTATTGGCGTATGAGTATAAACATTTCTTTCCAAGGAGATATTATGTGTCGAAATCGGGTAAAAAATGCGGAAACTCAAAATTTTTTGTGGAGCAAAAAAACTTTTTTAAAAAAATACTTTTTTCGAAAATACATATGTAAAATGAATTATTTTGAAAAAAGTTTATGTTTCCAATTATAAATTGTATAAAGTTTGTACGTTCCTAACACAACAATAACAACAAAAAATAAAATCTTAATCAATAGATTTGTTTTTTTTTATTTTTTTTTTTTTGTTTATTTAAATTTAACACCGTTTATTATTCATAATTGTTTTTACTTTAGTTATTGCTCGTAGGGCCGAAATAAAATTTCACGACTGTATCCTGGATATTTCTTACGATAGTCCCGAATAATCTACATTTAAAAAAGTAAAATCTTTAAATTCTCAATCAAACAATCAGAAATACATATATACTTTAAGGAGATAATCCCGTTAGTTAGTGTTTTTAGTTAGGAGGCTATTAAACCTATTCATGTCACGCTATTTGAACAACATAAACTGTCACGGTGTGACTTAGAGACACTAATACAAAAAACATAATTATTTTATTGAAAAAAAGAAAGTTTAATACAAAATATCGTTCATGGAGAATAAATTTCTTTTAATAAAAAGCAAAATTAAATTATTTATAAGCAATGTGGATATTGTTATTAAACTATTAATTTGTACATTTAAGACAAACTATACTTTTCTGTGAATGCTCGTTATTCATGGGTTTCTGAGTATTACCACAGAATTGCTTAGAAAATCGTCCTTTTTTATAAGAGGAACAGTTAAGTTGACGCCTCTTCTTTGATTATACTGTCGATGCATTCTAAGCTGGGTTTCACGATAAGTTTTCCATTATTACGTCTTTACAGTTCATGTTGTATTTTAATATTTTGTGTAATAGGTAAATATTATAAAAACATAAACAAAAATAAATTGTATATTACAGAAATAGAATGACCAATAATAAAATACATTTAACTTATTTTGCTTTAAAACAAGTTTTAAATCATTTATATTGGTTTGAAATTTAATAGTCACAGCCTGACATGAATAGGGTTAAAATCAGTTATTAATTTAACCGCATGTTAAGCTGTGTCGTTCAGTACTATTAGAGAAGTAATGATTTTCAGAACATCAGTGTAGTCATTTTAAGATTTCCAATCTTCCGAATGTACTTAAAGAAAATCTGTTCCAATTTTGAAACGTTGGGAAAGTTTCATCGATGGTGGTGATAAAAAGTCGACGATATTTTTATTAATAAGTGTTTGTATATCTTCTTTGGATAAAAATACTTTCTTTCTGCTATCACTTTCAAACTGGTCATCTTCCTGGATTTTTTTAGCCATGTCAACTTTAATTTCTGTTGTTTCGTCGAACAACACAAAAGGAGGAGAAAAGGTACATTTGTCTATCTAGGTAGTACTAATACTCATGGAAACTGTAATTCATATGCTATTTTGCCTGTGCTCTTTCTACATTATAATACTCGTAAGATCACAAATAACAAAGCTAAACCAATTTTTAATTATTATACAAATCATACTTCTTTCCTGCTTCTTCTCCTCGAGTTTGCGCTTCCTATGTTTTTCTTTTTTTTTTCCCGATTACGTTTCAGCTTCTGCCATCAGACGTCATCAACGTCAATCATGCAACCGGGTCTTCCATTTTCTCTCTGGAGTAGTAAGAACTGGCTGTCTTCCTCTATTCGGATTAGGTGCAGAACGTCCCTGTGTGAAATATCAAATAGATTGTCCAATTCATCGCAGAATAAAATTTTTTCTGTTGTGCATTTCTGACTTCTTTGTAAATTTTTCGAACATTTGTGCAAATCTAACAACTTTTGAACACATCGATGGGGGAACTCTGGTAGGTATGCTTGCCTTTTTCCAAAAATCTATGCAAGTTAAGATCACCCTTTATTCAATAAGTAAATTGTAAATGTAAACAAAATTGTATCTTAAAGATTCAAGAATGGTTTTGTCTTAAGATTCTTTTTTTAAGCTTAAAATTTGTTATGTCAGCAAATATTCTGGCTGATGCAATATTTCATCTTGTCATGAAATACTTTTGTTTATAATAAAGCAATCAAGCCATCCTCACTTTTGTTTATATTAAAAGCCTTTAAATAAGAGAAGAACTGATTTTTACAGATAGGTTTTTAGTCCAGCTCAGCCACTTGAGTTCCTAGGGTGTTTAAGTGAAGTGAATAAAAAATAATAAACTTGTGATGAAATACTTTTGTTTATAATAAAGCGATCAAGCCATCCTAAGTTTTGTTTATATTAAAAGCCTTTAAATAAGAGAAGAACTGATTTTTACAGATAGGTTTTTAGTCCAGCTCAGCCACTTGAGTTCATAGAGTGTTTAAGTGAAGTGAATACAAAATAATAAACTTTTTTAAAAACACAGAAAGTACAAGTGTTTAATTAATTTGCATTCTTCTATAGTAAGACTTGCACTTGAATTCAAAGATAATTTCACTATTTTTATTTTAAAAAATAATACTTGAAGGACATATATGTTAGAAGGTTACCAGTGTTTTCACTTTTAATAGATTCAATTACATATATTTTTTGTTTTAAATGTAATAAGTTGATCGGTAAAACATAATTGTAGAACGTTAGTTAAAATAATTTTCGAAAAAAATTAAATTTTTTTTTTCGCTCGACAAAATAGTTGTAGTTTTCTCACTTTGTAGCCAATTTCAACGGATGATAGATCGTTTGTGAGATAATGTTATGTTAAATACGATATTATGTTGAGTAGACTAGAAAAGAACATTAAATTGTCTTAATTTTATTTGTTGTTGGAAAAAAAACAGTTTTTTCTAATATAAAGGCATATTTTGAATGAAGTTTCGCTTTGCGGCACGTCTAAATATTAATATTTTTTCTTGAAATTTTCACAATATACTTTTGATATGATAAGAAATAAACGAGAGCACCGCACATGTTCAATTTCTAAAAAAAAAAATTAAGGGCCACTCTAACGTACACTTACACCACAATATGAAAATGTACACTTTTATAAGCAATTTATTTTTGAAGTTTACATTTTTAGAACTTACTGTAGAATACCGTTATGTATTATGTGCTCTCTCTCTCGCTGAGTGCAATTCAAGCCCCAGGAAAATACCACTTCTTGCCACAAAACATGTGGTTCAAGCTCACTTGAATTGGTCAGTTAAATAGTGGAGAATTATTACATATATATATAGACTGACGGAACCAAAGTTGTTTTGTATGGTGGGAGAGTATCCCGTTCTTACGCAGAGTGTTTATTTAATATAAAACTTAAAATAAAAAATTAAATTGCTCCTAGTTTTGATCTTTTCTTTTTTTCGATTTGGTGCTATTTTTTTGACCGTAGGAATTATGCATTAATAAGTAAGTGTAATTCGATCATAACATTTTAATTTCGTCTTATTAAAATGATTGCTTCACTGAGTAGTAAGTGACTAACATACTGTTTTTTATTAATGTTAAAAAACATATTTAGTTAATCGCGCAGTTTCTTGAATTTTTCTTTTTTAAAGCTAATCAGACTTAAGGTGCTATTTTTTTGACCGCAACTGTTATTTTGACAGTGGTGGCCAAAATAATAAGAGCGTGTTATCATATTTTATGTATATCCTTGTTTTGATCTTTTTCATAGCATACCTCTAGGTGAATTCAGTTGGAAAATATTTGTTATATTCATTCTAATAAGAGTGTGAGAGTAATTTGAATATATTTAGGTGGGAAAAAAATTTTAAAAAATAATTTACATTGCAGGCTGTATTTTTTGTAATTATTTCTGAAGTGTGAGAAGTTTTTAAAAATATTTGTGAATCAGCGATGGGTCGGAGGGGAGTGGGGGAGTGATGGAACATTGTACTGAAGAAGAAAAGAGATTGATACTTCAAATGCGTAGTAGAGGCGAAAATACAAATTTATTTCAAATGCTCTTAACCGGTAACCGCGTGTTATAACGAAGGTACTTAAGGATAAGAATTCAACGACAAAAAAAGCTGAAAGCCGTTACTGGATAAACGCATAGTAAGAGAAGCTCTTAAGGATTCATTTACTACATCGTCGGCCAAAAAAAAAAATGACATTGGACATTAGCTCTAGAACGATCCACCGACGTTTGCAAGAAAACAATTTACACGGACGGATAGCAAGGAAGGTTCCTTTAGGTTAGAAGGGAGGGGCAACCTAACGTTGCCTGCACGGGGGCCTATTGGTCCATTGTGGTTAAGGTTCCTTTACTAAGCATTAAGAACATCAAGCAACGGATTGAATTTGTTAATACCAACCAAGTTTCCAGTACAGGCCTAATCACAAAGGTGGCCCTTGTGGCCCTTGTTGTAATAATTGGCCCATTTATTAAAATTAAATAAAACTCACATTTTGCTTGCGCCAAATTTACGACGAAATGCACTTGCAAAAATTAACTATAACAGACAACAACATACGCATCGAAACGCATAAGCGTGCGGCGCGACCACCAAGCATACGGCATTGTTGTTGTGCGTGTGTTTTGATAGTGGAATAGAAATTCAGACGATCTCGGGTTCTTCTACGCATGCTTGTCGCGTATGTATTTTGTTTTTGGGATTTTGTGATCAATACATTCTTTGCACTTGCAAAAAAGCAACAAATTAGGTTGCCGTCGATGGTGGTTACACTACCATGTTCGCTTTTGTTGTTGTTGTTGTTGTTGTTGTTGTTGTTGTTGTTGTTGTTGTTGTTGTTGTTGTTGTTGTTGTTGTTGTTGTTGGTGTTGTTGTTAATGTATTTTGTTGTTTATTTTAACCAGGCGATTATCTTTCTTAATTAGGCTTTGGCCCTTTTATTCATTTCGCTGATTAGGCGTTTTAAAATAAAGAATTTATTTATTTAAAAAAAAAAACATTAAATAATGTAACAATTTTTCAACAAGAAACAATTAATTCCGCATTATTAAAACCACCGACATAAAAGCAATACAAACATGTATGCAACATAAGAAATACGAGCTCTGAAAAGTAAAATCTATACTCAAAAATATGCACCAAAAAATTGCAAAAAGTATATGCAAACAGTTTAGGTTCGCTTAGTTGTTATTTAATTAAAAGAAAACGATTAGATATTTTGACATATTTTTTTTTTTGAAAATTACAGCAGACGAAACGGTAGGTAGGTAGGTAGGTAGGTTCTTGTTGGCACTTATTGATAACCAAATACATACATACATGTACATATACTGCTTTTGCACAGTTTTTCGGCGCGCTGGTTAATGCTTTCTCACTTGTTCGCACGGTTTTGTTATTTTTGTTTCATTACGCATGTTATTTTAAATGTTTTTCCGAAAAAATTACTAATAACGAAGCAAAAAAACATATCGAAGATCTAAAAACAATGAAACAACAAAAAACACAATATCTACGAACACGATTTCTTGTCGCTTTGTTTTCAGGTGCCCTTTTATTTTCTTTTTGTGTGTGCAACAACAATTGTGCTGCAGGTGCACTTTAAAAAGGTTTGAAAAGTGAAAGCGGCAGTCTCAGATATAAACATACATATATGTATATATATAAATATTTTTTAGAACGAATGTTCTATAAACATACATATATATAATTTGAATGTGACCAGTAGACGAACACGAACATACCCAACAAACAAAATATATTTACATTAAATTTACTACAAACTTACATCAGTAAGCATAACATTTGGAAAAAACATACCGCAAGCATTGTAACACATTTGCTTCCAAATTTCGTATTAAAGAAAGGGATCCCTTATTGTATAATTGTGATTCATGTTTGGAAAATATTTGGAAATAAATATGATAATGTATTGCATAATAAACAAGTTGAAAAGTTTATAAAAAATTTACAATTATAAATATTTCCAAATATTTTCCAAGCCTGAATCACAATTATACAATAAATGTTGTAATTCATTGCATAATAAAGAAAATCAGATGTTTGTAATAAATGTGCAATTGCATGCATTTTTATTTAAAAGAATGTTGGTAATGTAGTTATAAAAAAGTGGAATAAATAAATGAAAAAATTAACACTATATTAAAATATTGATAACGAGGCAGCGAACTCGCTTTTGTATTCTTCTCTTTGTGTTTGCCTATTTTTTGCAAACTGGAAAAAGAGCTTTGGATTGTTGTGCAAAATGCCCCTCGTCGAGTCCACGTTTGATGGTAGCATCTGAAATGAAATAAAAACATAATCTTTTGGTCTTTGCAATTTGGTTGTTTATTTTATTTTATGCCTTACGTTTTATAGCCAGCAGTGTATTTAAATTTTGGACGCTCTTCTTGTTAGCTGTCCCCTTCCAGGAATATTTTTCAGAATATTTTTAGTCTTATTTTACGAAAATGTAATCAGCGAGTGACATAAAATGCAAATAAAATATATTTTTCTTCGGAAACTAACTGTAAAAAATTATTTCTACTGCCGCTACTTACGAAAACATTGCGACAGATAAGTTTTTACAAGCCTGCTTGCAAAAGCTTTGGGAAATGTTTGGAACGAGTGATTTTCACAAACCAATTTGGAAACAGTTGAAAAAAATGTTTGGAAAGGATTGATTAATCAACTGGCTTACAAAAATGTTTATTGGGTAGCTGGCTCAAAGGCCATGATCGTTTATTGATAAGCAGATATGTATGTGTATGTACACACATATTCATTAACATTACATATGTATAGACACATAATATTACGCTAAAAAATATTAAATACGAAGAACACTGAGCTACATAATTTGTGTAAGTTTTAACATTTAACTGAAAGTTCTAAGATTTATTTCTTCGAGTTCAATAATAAAATATGAGAGAGAGAGAGAGAGAGAGAGAGAGAGAAAGCGTAACATAATTTGTGTAAGTTTTAACATTTAACTGAAAGTTCTAGAACTTAATTTCTTCGAATGCAATAATAAAAGGGGAGAGAGCGAGAGAGATATAGAGCTACATAATTTGTGTAAATGTTAACATTTAACTGAAAGTTCTAGAACTTTATTTCTTCGAATTCAATAATAAAATGAGAGAGAGAGAGAGAAAGCGTAACATAATTTGTGCAAACGTTAACATTTTCGATTATAGTGATCTGCTGAAACATAGCTTTAGCTAATGTTTATCACTGAATCAACAAAAATATGGAAGAAAGGGTTTTAGCGTAATGGTTAGAGGACAGAACCAACAAACGATAGAACTGTGAGTTTGTGGGTTCAATTCCTGCAGCGGGCAAGAAATTATTTTTAATTTAACATTTTCTGGTTCAATTGATGCAAGTAAAAAATAATATCAATTCTCAGAAAAAAGGTGTCGAAAAAAAGTGTCGTTTTTTCTGATTTCACTCTAGCAAATCGCTGAACGAGGCGTAAAAAGCTTCGCTTCAAAAATTATTAATAGTTATGTTATTAAATTAAATAATTATAATTATTAAAATTATTAATTATTAAAAATGCAAGGAATTCACATGTAGGTACTCCTTATGACTCACCGTTGAATGACCTGAAAAATAATAATAATTTATTAAACTAATTATTTTAAGGGTACACACACGCAAATGATTGACTCGAGATAAATAATCTGAAAATATTGCAAGAAATAAAATTTACCAATCAATCACTTGTAAATTTGTCCCCAACGACCCCCCCTCCCCTTGACACTTTTTACACACAACACACCCCCCTCAACCTACAAGAACCCAAGAATGTTCTAGATCTGAAAACTAAATGAGTATTATTAAAGCTTTAATTCTCATTAATTTGAAGAAAGTTCTAATTGAATTCGAAGAAATAAAGTTCTAGAACTTTCAGTTAAATGTTAACATTTGCATAAATTATTTAGCTCTCTCTCTCTCTCTCATTTTATTATTGAATTTGAAGAAATAAAGTTCTAGAACTTTCTTCAAATTAATGAGAATTAAAGCTTTAATAATACTCATTTAGTTTTCAGATCTAGAACATTCTTGGGTTCTTGTAGGTTGAGGGGGTGTGTTGTGTGTAAAAAGTGTCAAGGGGGGGGATCGTTGGGGACAAATCTACAAGTGATTGATTGGTAGATTTTATTTCTTGAAATATTTTCAGATTAGTTATCTCGAGTCAATCATTTGCGTGTGTGTACCCTTAACCCCTTCGACCCCAAATGTTTTCCTGTTGTTCAAGAAATTATTTTGGTATTTGAATCATGATTTACTTACTCAAGGAGTGTTTGTGCAAAATTGTGGGTCTTCACGCCCCTCCGTTTGGGTCGTAGAGAGAGTTGCTTGTAAGCAACCTTGGGCCATAGTGGCATAAGTAAATTCAAAGCTAGGATTTTTTATATGAAGAATTTATGTTTTTATTTGAGTTTATTACTAAGTACTGCTAAGTTTAGAATCACAAAAAACAATTTTTTTGGTGGAGAAGGTAAAAGTGGTCTGTAACAGTTTATTTGCAAAGTTAGCTAGAATTTAATCAATGTTTTTCCTTATACTTAAGTAAATTATAATGCTTATTGTAAAGAAGTCAAGCATTTGTAACTGATGTGCTTGGACATCAGTAAAAAACTCGATTGTACCACTTATATTTCCTCTCCAGTACATTTTACTTGAATACCGTTTTTCTGATGACGATATAAATTTGTTTGATCCTTTCTATCAATAACCTCAGTATCGAACAAGGAACGAACACAGGAAACTTATTTTCCAAACACTTTTTGAAAATTGAAATGGTTTACATTTCCATCTTAGAACCTTTACGTCGATTTTTTTCGATATTACTGTCAATTTCCACTTCTTCAGTCATTTGTTCAGCTACTTGTCCAACAAAATACTCCAAGAGTCCAACTTCAATGTGTTCTCCTCTTTCTTCAACATTGTTCCGCAAAGTGCCGCAGTCATCAGTTGGTGTGCCGCGGAAAAAAATCAAGACTTTGTGAAGATAGTACATCTAAAAATTAGGGAATTTGTAACCAGGGCTTCTGAAAAACACCCTAATATTAAAAATGTACATTGCTTTTTACACATGGAAGCACTGATGACGAAGTCTCTGCCTGAGTCGATCCTACAAAAAGTTGTTGAAATTGTCATGTCGCGACCGCTGAACTCTCATCTGTTTAATGTAGTGTGTCAGGAAATAAGAGCATATCATCAGTCACTTCAGTTTCATACCGAAGTTCGATAGCTTTCTCGCGGAAAAGTGTTATCTCTGATTTATGAGCTAAAAAATAACACTCAGAAGTTTTTGGAGGCCCACGGTTCAGATTTTGCTTCTGTGTTTAAAAAAGAAGAATAGGCCAGATATGGGTAGTAAAACTTGCATTTCTGGCGGACATATTCGCTCATTTAAATGAGCTTAACAGAAAAATCCAAGGCAGGAATTCTTATATTTTAAAGTCTACAATCTACTTACTGAATCTGCAATACCTTCTAAATTAGTCAACATAGTCGAGACATCTTCTTCATCATCTTCACTTTCCTATCTTCAGATTGATCCCAATCGAACTGCTACATCTTGTTAATCTCTTCATTATACAAACTTCTCATATGCGGCTTCATAACCAAAACAAAATATTTTATATCCACTATAGCCCAAAGTTGCCCACAGGCAACTTGTGAGTTTCATAAAATCATTACTTTATGTATGAAGCGCACAACTCAAACTTACTTCCCAATTAATATTATGTGATGTGTGTAGAATACAGTATTTATGTTACAAAACAATATTATTTAATTATTATCGAAAATAGTACACTTATATCTGATAACTCCAGTTTACAATAAGCTGATTAGCTACAATTCCACTTCACTCTTCCAAAGATAGGAGGAAAAGTAACAGTTAATTTTGCATCATTTTTTTTGCTTATGATTCTCAAAACACTCACGAATCAACAATATATAATTTAAGAAAAAAATATTTTTCGTAGCTTTAACTATAAGACGAGAAACATGTGAAATTGCTTTCAGGCAACGTTGGGGTCGAAAGGGTTAAAATAATTAGTTTAATAAATTATTATTATTTTTCAGGTCATTCAACGGTGAGTCATAAGGAGTACCTACATGTGAATATCCTTGCATTTTCAATAATTAATAATTTTAATAATTATAATTATTTAATTTAATAATATAACTATTAATAATTTTTTTTTTAATATACCTTCCGCGTCAGAGCTCTTATACCTTCTTCAATTGGACAAGGAAGGTATATTAGCCGCGCGCGAGACTTGACATCTATATTCGTAACCATGGTGTAATAATAATAAGGTGTTAGTGAATTTTTGACAACACCAAGAATAGCTTTCTTTCTGTCAAAAAATTTAGCGCGAAAGAGAGGAGCTGTTGATAGTTGTCAAATTGTGTTATTTGTTTGAGTTGCTAGATGATGATGTGTTTTAGTTTTTATAGGTTATTGTGCAAATAAAGTTTAAATAAATATTTAATTCAATTAATTGTGCCGTGTTGTGTTGAAAAAAAGTTATTGCAGTTGTCTTCGCCCATGTGCCAAGTTCGCCATTGAATGGTTTTGTCATTTTATCAAAAACGTGCGTTGGAAGGTGCCACCGACATGAAGCTTTGGCCAGCATGCAAATTGTCTTGCATTCACATCGACTGCTTCAATAAAATATCCAATGAAAGAATGTTCAATACATCAACTGATAATAGTCATCAAAAGAAGTGTTCATGGCATTGAGCTTCGACCAACTGCACGTTAGCTGATTTATTTTCATTCCAATTCACCATCAGCTGTTTTTGACAGGAGCGGGGCGAAAAATTTATCATTTTCAGAGAGAAGTGTCAAATTAACTAACACCTTATTATTATTACACCACATGGTATAATAATACATGGTAGCATCGACAACTGCTTATTTTCTCTTCAACAGGAAAACATAAACTGTCAAAAACAGCTTTTTGTGGAAATACATCAGCAGCTGCTGTGGTTGTTGTTTTTTTTTCACTTCAACGTTTTCAACATTGCTTGTGTTTTCAATGGTGGATTGTGAGCGCTCTCTTTTTGAGTATATTTTTTGACAGTATATGATTTCCCAAGCAACTGTCAATGCTACCTTGTATTATTATACCATGATTACACTATGTTCGTAACCTATAATAAGGTGGAGAGGCTCAATCTTTAAGCTTTAAGAGAAAAGATTAAAGCTTTAACAGTTAAATGTTAACGTTTGCACAAATTATGTTACGCTTTCTCTCTCTCTCTCTCTCTCATTTTATTATTGAATTCGAAGAAATAAAGTTCTAGAACTTTCAGTTAAATGTTAAAACTTACACAAATTATTTTACGCTTTCTCTCTCTTTCTCATATTTTATTATTGAATTCGAAGATATAAATTTCTAGAACTTTCAGTTAAATGTTAAAACTTACACAAATTATGTAGCTCAGGGTTCTTCGTATTTAATATTTTATAGTGTAATATTATATGTGTCTCTACATATGTAATGTTTATGAATATGTGTGTACATACACATACATATCTGCTTATCAATAAACGATCATGGCCTTTGAGCAGGCTAAATTCGTGTTCGTCTACTGTTCACATTCAAATTATATATATGTATGTTTATAGAACATTCGTGAACAATAAACATACATACATTTCATGGGTGTGAGTCGCCAACATACATAGCGATGTTTCAATCAACACATTTCATTTTCATAATATAATTTTTTTTGCACAAGCTAAAATGCAGTGTCAGCGAATAATTAGTTGCTTTTGTTTTGGCTTCCTGTCCAAAAAGCTCAAGTGTCTCCTAGTGCATTGACGTCTTTTGTGGTTCAGCACAATGCACTAATGACCATGAAATGTGTATTTTGATCGTTCTATATGTTGGCTAGGTTCATGCACTCACGACCATGAAATCATTATAAGTGTATATGTAATAGAATATAATATTAAGGCATATGTATGTTTATGAATTTGTAAGTTAGAGTTAAGTTTGTTTGATATAATTTTTAGTTGTTTTTAGTAATAAAATTGGCTGCACTCGAAGCAAACGCTTTGTTTTTTAAAATTGTTCAAAGAAATTCCACAAAAGAGTGGATATATTTTTTGGTGACCCCGACGTGATGGAAAAACTTAATATTTTATTCACTCAACAAAATGAATGAGGGAGAACTATTGAAAAATTCATAGTTAATACTGGCAAAGATCCAGTTGCCAGGCGGACCTTGGAATACTATGAGACAAGATTTCAGCGGTTGACAGAGTTGTCAACAGTGTTCGCGCAAAATCACGACAACATTGTGGTACTTGCATCGGGAGATTTCTCTCACAAGTACTTTGCTTCAAATTATTACGGTCAAGTGAAAGAAGGAGTTGATCATTTGCTATGTAATATAACAAAAAATATTGCAAAGTTGAAAGCAACATCCATTCAGCAAACAAACACATCTGATGACCGTGATAGATCAGAGCCAGCTTCTACTGCAATCGGAACTGGGAATGATAAGGTCGACGAGATAGAATCTGGTACCAGCAGACCAACTACCAGTGACACCACAAGCATGTTCGAAGTTTCCTTCAACGTCTTGCAGAACCAGGAAGGGTACAACGCAAAGTTACAAGGTTTAATTTATAGAAGAAACTCTATTATTAAAATTCTCAATCATTTAATTGAGCAAATACAATCAAAATTAGCGGAACAACATTCGAAACAATATTTTGAGCTACAAATAAGACATATTAACAGCTATTGGTCCTTGGACAACATCTCCTTCGAGGTTGTTAAGGACTTCGTCTACCTGGGATCCAGCGTAAACTCTTTCAACGATGTCAGTATTGAGATAAAGCGAAGGATAACTCTTGCCAACAGGTGTTACTTTGGGCTGAGTAGGCAATTGAGAAGCAGAGCCCTCTCTCGACGAACAAAACTCACGCTCTATAAGTCACTAATCATGCCCGTCCTATTATATGCAGCACAAACTTGGACGTTGAGCAGTTCTGATGAAAAGACTTTGGGAGCCTTCGAGAGAAAGATCCTTCGTAAGATCTTCGGTCCAATCTGCGTCAATGGCGAGTACCGAATTCGATGGAACCACGAGCTGTATGAGCTGTACGCTGACATAGACATAGTTAAGCGCATTAAAATCGAGCGGCTCCGCTGGCTAGGTCATGTTGAGCGAATGGAAAACGACGCTCCAGCGAAAAAAATATTCGATTCGGTGCCCGGTGGTGGTCAACGCAGAAGAAGACGCCCACATCTTCGTTGGAAGGATCAGGTGTTGGATAACCTGACTACACTTGGTGTTTCCAACTGGCGCCAGCAAGCGCAAAATAGAAATGGCTGGCGCAATTTCTTATACGAGGCCAAAACCGACCTTCGGTTGTAAGCGCCAGATAATCAATCAATCAAACAGCTATTGGTCAACTATCGCCGAATTAAACCTATCAATATGGGAGCTAGTAGGACAGGAGTCTGAATGTGCAGGATACACCATGCAGGAGTATTTCAACTTGGAAGAACTAGTTCATAAAACTGTTCTTGAACTGTCAGAGAAGCAAGCCAATATAATAGTTACTCATCAACAAACACAACTCAAATTGCCAAAGATTACCATACCCACTTTTGATGGCGATTATTTAAAGTTGCAACAATTCTTTGACATCTATACTGAAATGATTCATAATACGGCCATATCAGATTCGGACAAGATGTTCTATTTAAACAGTAATCTTACTGGAGAGGCAAAATCATTGGTTCAACATTTGCCAATATCGAATGCGAAATATGCATCAGCATGGTCTATCTTAACACATCGTTATAACAATAAACGTATCTTGATAACAACTCTGCTCAACAAGTTACTTTCCCAGCCCAAGTCGCAGTCTGAATCAGCAACAGCGATCAGGTTACTACATGATGTGACAATAGAGTGCACGTTGGGCTTGAAAAGTTAAGGTATTGCAATCAACTCATGGGATGCAATACTATTGCATTTATTGACAAATAAACTCGACAAGACAACACATAGTCTGTACGAGCAGTCTTTGAAGCAACCGAGTGAGCCCCAGAACTTACAGGATTTCCTGGACTTTCTGGAGCTGAGATTCCAGTCCCTAGATGCGGTGGTATACAAAGGACAACAGCACGCAGACAAAACCATAAGTATAAAATCACAAAGGACTAGTAATTCAAAATTTTCATTTACAGCTTCATCCACACCAGTTAATTGTAAACTTTGTCAACAGAGTCATCCAAGTTTTTACTGTTCAAAATTTCTTCAAATGAGCCCACAAAACCGTTTGAAAAGGCTGAAGGATTGTAAATTATGCATCAACTGTTTGAAGGATGGGCATTTTTCTTCGGACTGCATGTCGCGTCGCTGCAAGGACTGCGACAAAAAACACAACACATTGGTACATGGAGCCTTCGAGAATGGATCCATGGCTCAACAGGCAAAAGCATCTGGAAATTCACCAGCATCAGGCAAGCAGCACACATCTACAACATCAGACAACAGCCAATCCGCAAAGGAAAAGGCAATCGTTGGGTTTGGTGTTCAAAAGAGGTGCCATATATTCTTAGCTACAGCCATCGTCCAGGCTCTAGACGTCTACGGTCGAACAATTGAGTGTCGTGCTTTATTGGACTCAGGCTCTCAGGTAAATCTCATAACTAGGAATTTATGTAAGAGGCTTGGTGTGGGGTTTTCTAAAAGCAACGTAAATTTGACTGGTATTGGTGGATCGAAGCAATCGATTCAAAAACGTGCAGAAATAAACATCAGATCGAAAACGTCATCTTACTCTCGAATAATAGAAGCATTCATCCTCGACAGCATCATTGATGATCAGCCGAATTATGATATTAATCCCCACAACTTCGATATCCCACGAAACATTCAGCTAGCAGATCCCAAGTTTTATGAAAGACAAGGTATTGATTTATTGATCGGAGCTGAGTTTTACAGCGAACTGATGATGATTGGCCAGATTGCACCATATAAGGACGTTCCAACTCTACAAAACACGGTATTTGGTTGGGTTGTTCTTGGAAGGGCGAATAATATACGGCCATCCTCACAATTCTGTGGAATAAACACCTTAGACGATCAACTTCAAAGATTCTGGGAACTGGATGAAATTCCTGCGAAGGAAACACAATGTCCTCAATGGAACGTGAATGCGACAACTTTTTCAACCATACTACCTATCGAAATGCCACAGGGCAGTTTGTGGTTCATTTACCATTTAAAAAAGACGTTTCTTTGCTTGGTTCATCACGCGAAATCGCAAAACAAAGGTTTATGATACTCGAACAAAAATTATCCAAAAACAAACAGCTACTGAATGAATATGTAAAGTTCATGACTGAGTACGAGAAACTTGGCCACATGGAATTAATACAAGAAAAGACCATTAATGATCCAAACTATTTCATTCCCCACCATTGCGTATTAAAGCCGAGCAGTACCACCACAAAGCTTAGAGTGGTTTTTGATGCGTCATGCAAAACAACGTCAAACGTTTCCCTTAATGAGCTATTACACACCGGGCCCAAATTAAAACAAGAGTTGTTTGATGTTCTGATTCGATTTCGACAGTTCAAATATGTCTTCACAAGTGATATAGAAAAAATGTACAGACAAATCAAGGTCGAGGATCAGGATAGTGATTTTCAACTCATATTTGGCGTCCTAATCCTCAACAAAGGCTTAATATTTACCGGTTGAAGACTGTCACCTACGGGATAACATCGGCTCCTTATATGGCCATTAAATGCCTTCAGTCGGTCGGAATTGGTTTGGAATCAAAATATCCACTGGCCACGCAAATGGTAAAAAGAGACTTTTATGTTGATGATTTGATGTCTGGAAGCGATGATCTAGAAGAAGCTGTAAGCATGCAATCCCAAGTGATTAACTTATTGAAATCTGCAGGTTTTATGCTACGAAAATGGTGCTCAAATCACAAGCTGTTACTAAAAGATATTCCGCCAGAGGACATTGAACGCACACTTGACATAATTAAAGAACTCGAAGAAGGTATAAAAACACTTGGCATACCTGGGAACCACACCTGGGAACCAATATCTGATGTAGTTATAATCAAGACTTCATGGAATGAGCCGAAAAGAATAACTAAACGTACGGTACTCTCAGATGTGGCTCATATTTTTGATCCTATAGGCTTAGTAAGTCCAGTAGTAATCATAGCTAAAATTTTTGTTCAGGAATTATGGAAGCAAAAATTTGATTGGGATGCTTCTTTGCCAATGCATCTACATACAAAATGGGTACACTTTAGACAGAATCTAAAAAACCTTGACAAGGTCATCATTCCAAGACATGTAAGATGTTCTAATAGATGTGTGGAGATGCAGCTTCATGTCTTCTCAGATGCATCGGAGAGAGCGTTCGGCGCAGCGATATACAGCAAAGCTACTGACGAATACAACAATATAACTGTTAACCTCTTATGCTCTTAATCAAAAGTAGCACCATCGAAGATAGTTACGATTCCTAGGCTGGAACTTCAAGCAGCTAAATTAGCAACAGAATTATGTCAGCGCGTTAAAACATCCATACAATTTAATGACATAAATACATATTATTGGACTGACTCGCAAATAGTCTTACACTGGATATATTCAGAATCTTCATCATTCAAAACTTTTGTTGCTAATAGAATCTCGTACATTCAACGACATTCTGTTCAATCACAATGGAGACATGTCACCTCATGTGAGAACCCAGCAGATCACATATCAAGGGGAATAATGCCAGAATGTTTGCAGAGCACGGAAATATGGTTTCATGGACCATCATTTCTTAAGCACCCACCATCGCAATGGCCTGGAAGATTTGAGCTGAAGGAGGAAATCATTGAAGAAAAAATGCTCTAAGTCAGTACTATGCACATTAAAGGTTGATGACAGCTTCGTGTTCCGAATTAATCACAAAAACTCATTTTCATTTTTAGTCCGAACGACTGATTATATTATCGATTTACAACAATACTATTAGAAAAACATCAAAAAAATCCATTTCTTTTGATGTCTGAAATACATAAAGCATTCACCTTGATTATAAAATCTCTTCAAAATCGATATTTCTAATGTGAAATAAAAATTCTTGCAAAAGGAGGTGAATTAGCCACAAAAAATCGACTGTCGTCTCTTACACCCTTTCTTGACAGACAGACTTGTTAAGAGTTGGGGGTCGAATTGAAGCCGCGAATGTATCGTTCGACGCAAAACATCCTATGCTACTTCCTGCCGATCATCCATTCCCTCAGTTAATAATGGAAGAACTTCACATACAGCTGCATCATGTGGGACCGCAGACATTACTCGCAATAACTCGACAACGGTTCTGGCCGATAAATGGTAAGCGAATTGCAAACAAGATCGTACACAACTGTATGCAGTGTTTTAAAGCAAAACCAGTACCTATGACTCAATTGATGGGAAACTTACCGGCCACAAGATTACAATCTTGTCGACCATTTTTAAACACTGGGGTGGATTTTGCTGGTCCAATATGGACACATTTTAAGATAAGAGGAAAACGCCCACAAAAATCGTACATCACAGTTTTCTGTTGCTTTACAACCAAAGCAATTCATTTAGAAATCGTGTCAGATTTATCGGCTGATGGATTTATTGGTGCGTTGAGAAGGTTCTGGAGTAGAAGAGGAAGGTGCAAGACGATATTTTCAGATAATGCTACAAATTTCGTGGGTGGATGCAACCAATTACAAAAATTGTATGAGATGTTCAACAACCGGCAATCCGCTGCCAAAATTAATTTGATGCATTGGAAAAGGTGTAGAATTTCAGTTCATTCCCCCACGAGCACCGCATTTTGGTGGTTTGTGGGAAAGTGCAGTTAAAGCCACTAAACATTTGTTGTTTCGAACCATGAAGGCTGCAGCCCTTACATATGAGGAATTGAGTACGTTGACAGCCGAAATTGAAGCGATTTTGAATTCAAGACCGCTAACCCCGCTGTCTGCAGATACCAACGACTTGTCGGCATTAACTCCCGCTCACTTCCTTATTGGAGAGCAATTGACCACGATTCCGGACCATACAATTGAAACAAAAAATGTAAATCATGCAACTAGGTGGAATTTAGTTTCTTATATTAAAAACGAATTCTGGCGTCGATGGCAAGCGGAATACATATCCAGTCTCTAGCATCGATATAAATGGCGGATTAAATGTCAAAACGCGGTACCTGGGTTAATGGTTCTCATGAAGGAAGATAACGTCCCACTAACTAAGTGGAGGCTAGGTCGTATTGAAAAAACTTTCAAAGGTGATAAAAAGAAGTGAAATTAAGTAGTTCACACATCATGTGAATAGAATTTATAAAAATATCACATTTTAAATTATTGCTCTAAAAAACGGGGAAACACGATTTCGTGACTGATAAAATCTTCCTTTTTAGTGGCACGAAACATAGCTTTCCCCCCCATTTTGGCCTATTTTGTACTGAGCTTGGGGGGGAAACTGGTGGGCGATTCGCAATTTTTGACTATTTACGAAGGATTTATCAGCATCTTTTTTGGAAAGTTTTCCTGATTTTGTTCAGTTCTTATTTATGTATGTATGTCTCGTTTATTTGACAACTGCAAGATCACCTTCTTCTCATTAACAAATAAGACGAAAACTAAATGAAAAATGACGTCATATGGTTTGGGGGATTCGATAACAAACAATATAAACATACTAGCGATACCCGGCGCGCGCTGCTGCACCCAGCAAGTATATCGGAAATGATAAGTAAATTCAAAACTTTTATTAATCCCTTAGTCTGATACCACGCTCATGTTCCACTGCCCGTTACAGTTTCCCAGTAGCAGAACATCACTCCCAGGTGACAATTCCATTATGAGTTTCAATGTCCTGTGATTTTGGCTTCCATAGCTATTCTGTATAGAGAATCGGGCCACACCTCCTTTTCCAATGCACAAACCGGTTTTCCAGTAGAAAGACTTTGGCAGTTAGTAACTCCATACTGAGTTTTATTGTCATGCGACATTTAGTTCCAAAACTATTCAATATCAAAAATTTGACTTGTGTGGTCGAAGCCATAGCCCCTTTTCCTATGCCCGTCCCAGTTCCCTTGTTTATTTATAAAAAAACTTATTGAATCACACAATGCCAATTCTATTAAGTAAAAAGTCAGCCGTTTGTTCCTTTTGTTCATTTATAAATTACAGGAAAACCACCGTCAAAACATGTGTAGAAAAGTTGCATGCAGCAAAACAAATAAACATACGTACATACATACATACATCTAGTCGGATTGAATCTCATTCTCATCAAAAAAATCCTCAACATGCTATAGGTGGTCAGTGAATCCCCTTTTAACAAAACTGTGTTAGATTAATTCTCCACATCAAAACTACTTTGAACATATTAGAATGTACTTCAATCCAATTAGCTTTAAGCACAGCAAAGTATGTATGTATATGTATTTGTTTGTTTGTTTTGTTGTTTTGTGCTTGCTGAGAACAAAAAGAGTATAGTAGAGAGCAACATGCAGTTTATTGAGGCTCTCGCAGCACAAACGCATGAAAAGCTAACGATCAAGCAATGCATGGCATGGTGGATGATTTTTTAAAAAACTTAACACTTTAATTAAAGATACTTATTATTGAAATTTCGTAAAGAAAATAACCAATGAACCTTTTGTAGCACAAATGTGATATTTTAAAACTTATTTCAAAAAAATCGGACCAGTACTTCTGGAGTTTTGCGGACACAAAAAATTTTCACTTTCATTTTATATAATAGTATAGAAGTATAGATATAGATATAGATGTAAAACTAAATGAAAAATTACGTTATGTGGTTTTAGGCTTCGATAACAAACAATATAAACATATGAAAAACTAAATGAAAAATGACGTTATGTGGTTTTAGGCTTCGATAACAAATATTACAAACATATGTGTACATATTTCAACATGCTGCTCATGACACCAATAAGTAAAGATGAATAGAATTTATAAAAATTTTACATTTTAAATTATTGCTCTAAAAAAGGGGGAAACACGATTTCGTGACTGATAAAATCTTCCTTTTTAGTGGCACGAAACATAGCTTTCCCCCCATTTTGACCTATTTTGTACTGAGCTTGGGGGGGAAACTGGTGGGCGATTCGCAATTTTTGACTATTTACGAAGGATTTATCAGCATCATTTACCAGGCGATTTTTATTATTGTCTAATTTGAAGAAAATCCTACAACGAATGTTCTATAAACATACATATATATAATTTGAATGTGAACAGTAGACGAACACGAATATAGCTGGCTCAAAGGACATCATCGTTTATTGATAAGCAGATATGTATGTGTATGTACGCACATATTCATTAACATTACATATGTAGAGACACGTATAATATTACGCTAAAAAATATTAAATACGAAGAACCCTGAGAAATCGTAATTTCGCCAAATTTACAACGAAAGGCACTTGTTGTTGTTGTGTGTGTGTGTGTGTGTTTTATCAGTGGAATATAAATTCAGACGATCGTGTTATACACATTGTTTGCACTTGCAAAAAGCAACTCTTTTAGGTCAATTACAACAACTTCAATATTTTAATCTTTTTTGTAATTCGAAGAAATGACAGTCGGTGCATTGCGTTTCGATATCAAGAAAAAAGTGTGCATAGAGTTGTTGTTGTTTACTCGTGTCGAAAGATATGAAAGTTATTGCTTCAGGAGAAGCAAAAAAACCAATTTGTTTTTCAAAGGAAACCATAAAAAAAGGATACAAAATGATTTTTTTGTAACTCTGGAAGGACATGTCGAATCGACGACGCACTTTTTTGTAATTCGAAGAAATTACTGTCGGTGCATTTCGCTGCGACAGCAAGAAAAAAGGGTGCATAGCATTGTTGTTGTTTGCTCGCGTCGAAAGATATCAAGGTTATTGATGCTGTGTATATTTTGTTGGTATTTTTTAATAGCGCACACTCAAGTGGTGGCTACTTTTTTTTATGACATTTGCCATTTTCAATTTTACTTGTTGTTTTATTTTGTAACTTTTACTGCGACCGCGCACAACTCTTGCTATGCAAAAAGGTTGGTTATAATTAACGGAACGGAACATTGGGAAATGCCACTTTGGAAAATTTTCAGGAGAATCAAAAAAACCAATTTATTTTTCAAAGGAATCCATAAAAAAAAGGATACAAAAATTTTTTTTTAACTCTGGAAGGACATGTCGAATCGACGACGCATGTGTTTGTTTAACACTTGTCACCACATTTAAGATATGTATATAAATCTTAATCACTAATTACGTACAGCCGGTTTTTGTAAATACATATATGTATATGCTTTACAGGTAATCTAAACCAGAATTATAAATCCTATAGCTTTTAGGTCAATTACAACAACTTCAATATTTTAGCCTTTTTTGTAATTCGAAGAAATGACAGTCGGTGCATTGCGTTTCGATATCAAGAAAAAAGTGTGCATAGAGTTGTTGTTGTTGTTGTTTACTCGTGTCGAAAGATATGAAGGTTATTGGTGCTGTGTATACTTTGTCAGTATTTTCTAATATCGCACACTCAAGTGGTGGTTAGTTTTTTTGTTATTGACATTTTCCATTTTACCTGTTTTTTATTTTGTTAGGACTATAACGGCTCTCGGTGAACATGTGTTGGTTTTTATTTTTTTCGTCGCCTTTTGAAGTTCTAATTTTTTTTTAATTTGTAATCCAACTCACTGCCACGACAACACCCTTGTAATATTTCTATTGAACCAAATTCTTTATATTTATTTAACGGAAAAATATACCAACATTAAAAAACGGAATGATTTTAACACAAGGCTTTAATTGTTCTTTTTATTTCCTATATATGTGTATGTATGTCTGAGTATATTAGAACGCTTTCAACTACAGCTACAAGTACTAGCGCGATAATTATTGTAGCTTTGACGAACCCTGCTATATTACTATTACTTATCATAATCCACACAACTAATAAAATTAATACCAACAATATAGTGTGATATAATTTCAAATTTGCAACATTAAAAATGCCAGTTGTAATTTTTTCGACTTTTTCTTCGGCAAATTCAGAACTAAATCTAGTCGATCTGTTTGGCATTGTTGACGATGCAATGCCGCCCGTATTGTTGTTATCCCTTAATGTTGTAGATGACATTTTTTCTTATTATATTTCACATTTAAATTGTATAATAAAATTTTTTTTATGTTGGATTTCTTCGTGTTCACACGTATTAGCTATAATACTCTTACAATTAGTGATGATGTTTTTTGGGATATATAAAACGTTTAAAACTTTATTAATATTGTCCAAACAAAAAGTTATTAATGTTTTTTCTAAAAATTGATTTAATACATATTTATATCTTCCAATAAAGCCAGTGTCCTCGTTGTAAATATGCAAATAATCGTCGTTGGAAACGCATTTTCCAGATGCACATGTTGTTGATAAAATCGAACAAAACTTTATTTTAATTAATTGTTGTTTATGTATGCCACTATTGTTGGTGGCACGTCTATAGTTGGTATTATTGTCATAAGAAATTATGGTGGTTGTTTGCTGTTCCATAAACGTCGCCCGAAGATCGTCAAGAAGTGTCAATAGATTGTGCACTACATTATAGTTTGCATCTCTTTTTCTTTCTTCCATACCACCGCACTTGAAATATTCTCCTAAGAAAAATTGCCTCCTAATGAATTTTATAATAATTTGAATTAAGGACAAACTAGAAATTATACTAATTGTAAAGGAAGGTAACATTAGCAGCTCCTTGTTATGGTGATGATGACTATGCTCATTATTATTTTTCTGACAAGACTTGAATAATTCATTTATTGAAGCTCCTCTTTGGGATCTTGTAAAATCGTTAAATATTTGTGAAAAAATGAAATTCAAACATGATAAATTTTCTTTAAGACACTGGTCAAATGTGGTTAACATGGTACACACGTTAAATACCTCACTCACATAGGTATGAGAAAGTAATCCATTCGCGATAATCGCTGGATGCTGCAACGGTGACAGTGCTATAATTTGTACATATGTTCGCATAAATAATATAAATAGCGTGCTCGTGTCTATAATGAATTCATTCGTTGACATTATTTCGCAAACAAACAACCACCCTACATTTACTATTATTAATAAAAAATGTTTTGGACAGTACAAAATGTAATTGACAATTGCATCGAAGACCTTTTTAACGGTGATTCTTATAAATTCAAAAAAATAAACGAATCATTCGAAAAAAGTCACAATGTTCTTATGAAGCAGCCATTGACTTCAATTATAGTGATACCAAACACATTTATTCTAAACAAATCTGTTCTCTACAAACAAATTTGTATAAACTATTCATCAATGCAACATTTCCTGAATAAATGCAACACATTGGTAATGGTTTGCGGCATCAGCGCTCTAGCGGATTCACAATTGTCAACTAGTTATTACCACCACGACGGAAATCAATCGACGACGTTGGACAATCAACACCTTATAACGTTCAATTGTATCACCGGTTGCGATTTGAGTAAAAAGAATAAAAAAATCAGCATTAACGAAGCCATGATCAAGCATACCATATTGGAAAAGTTGACGAATTACGAAAACATGAAAATCAACCCGGTAAACTTATACTACAATGAACGCCGTAATATTACATACGCAAGCAATGAAATTCCAATAAATGCTCTAATCTGGATCCATGAAATCAACAATTCAAAATTGGTTGCAGATTTTCTTAAGAATACAGTTCAACTTAAATGGAAAAATTCTTAAACGAATATCTATGGATGGGTCGTTGTAACAATTTAATATTATATAAATCAATTGTATTCAAATATATGAAATCGTTGTTTTTATTTATATTTATGTAATGAATAAAAGATTCTTCAAATTGAAAATTATCCTTTAACACAATATAGGTGGTTCGCAGTTGCAGCACTTTAAAGAGTTCGTTATTACTGTCGTCATTGATGTCGCCATTATATCTGGCCTCACTGCAAATTTTCAAGAATTTTTGCTTAGATAATGTAATGTCCATCATAATATTACCAAAAAATGTGCAATAACATACTTCCTTAGGAGTATCGTCTTTATTTTTCTCCAATGTATATACTCGAATGTGTTCCAAATTAAAAGGATTACTTAGAAATTTTGTATTCAATTTCAGTTTAGCCGATTCGTCTTTCATAACGCCGTATTCGGCGACGAGATTTAAAATATGAAATTCGGATTTCACAATTGCAGCATAAAAATATATGTACAACATCTCGTTCATTGTATAAATTGTATCATTCAAGTCTATAACGAATGGTCTTTCTACTTGGGAAAATTCAAGTGTGCTACTATTAAAAAAACGCTGATAATTTGTAATATCTGCCAAATTATTCGGCGTTCTTCAAGTCTTGTTCGATTATCCATATATTTGTCGAGTTCATTTGTAAATAAATCGAATTGGCAACATTTTCATATTTTATTATGTTTACTTTATTTAGATATATTCTATTTATCTGAACTACCTCATTAAGGGCTATGGTAAGATGAATCGATAAAGTTATTTGAATCTTAAATACCGGATTGGTTATAAATAAATCTCGACTATTACTAAAACTATCAATATGTTGTAGCATTCTAGAGTGCGGTCCTTTTTGAATCCATGTTCCAGTCAATGGATTATCGTTTGTTTTATTTGAAATAGCGTCCAGATTAATATTTACCGCAACACACGAATATCCATAAAAACGCAAATTATAGCCCTCGTATAAATTATTGCAATTTTGTATGGTCCATTCATTGTCTTCATATTTAAAATACATTGGATACAACTGCTGTAGGGACTCTTCACTTTTATCGTTTTTGGGTAAACCTAAAACCTGACGATATCTAGCTTTAGTGAAGAAGGTCTCATCTCCATTTGTAGGATTTTCGGGAAAATAATTCTTCATCTTTGGCAAACTCAATTGAAAGTTTTCCACGTTAATATTTAAATTGAGACCATTCAAATTGGAATTAATAAATGTTCGTTTTGTTAAAATTGTGCTTTCTTCGGTTTCCAAATTAGTTTGTTTATAATGGAAATTAATAACAGGAACCGAAGTTACCATTCGATCGTCTATCTGTGGTTGATTATCGTTCACAACCTCTTGCCACACTTGCTCCTTTATATTGTAGAATCGACCCGCCACCAAAGAAGCACTGAATTCTTTTTCTTTTTCAGTCAGCTCATCTGTGGAATATTTATGAATATTTAATTTGTCATCAACTACATATTTCACATATCGATCCTTTGATATTGAAAACGCCCATACTACAATGCTTTCCTTTCCTACAACTGTTTCGGTTAAACCAGCAGAAATTGTTTCAAATGCATTTTTAAAGTCATAAAAATTAATATCAAGGCGAAATATATGAATAAAACAAAAAATTATAATAATCAACACGATTAATTCCAATATGAAGAACCACCTAATATCAATCATCTTATTAAGTACATATATTAGTATAATACACATATCATCATACCATACACATTTGGGTGGGTCAAATTTTTTATCGATCAAGCGTATAACAGAAGCGTAATCTATGATGAATTCTGAGAAAATTACCCCCAAGAAACCATAGGTCTAAAATCAATCCTCCAACCCCCCCCCCCCCCCCCCCCCCAATATAACGCATATCGAAGTCAAACTTTTGTGTATGGATTTCATAGTTTTATATAAAAATACTATAGAATAGTCCAAAAATGGCAGCGTATATCATTGATTTTAGGCTTGTTGAAAAGGAAATTTTGCCAGCTCTACGAATCTGAATTTATTTGAAAAATATTTTGGCTTTTAAACCAAATTTTGCCAGCCTAATATTTAAAAATTGACAAAAATATAAAAATAATCGTAGATACGTTTTGTTAATTTTTAATTTTACATTTGAATTCTTCATTTTTACTATTTTATTACATTCTTCACATTTTAGTATTTAAAAAGTAAACAAAACTGGAAGTAATAACCTCAGCTATACGAGTTCTTTCATACTTGGTTTAAAAGAAAAAATATTCTTAAAATGAATTCAGATTCGGAGAGTTGGCAAAATTACCTTTTCAACAAGTCCGCTGCGTATATCAAATCAATAGTTCTAGAACTTTCTTGAAATTAATGAGAATTAAAGCTTTAATAATACTCATTTAGTTTTCAGATCTAGAATATTCTTGGGTTATTGTGGGTTGAGGGGTGTGAAGAGCCTATCAGTTCGTGGGCTCTTGCAGGAAAGAAGTGTAAAGGAAGATCGTTGGGGACAAATCAGACAGTAATTCATTGGTAAATTTAATTTTTGAAATATTTTCATATTAGTTTTCAGATCTAGAACATTCTTGGGTTCTTGTAAATTAAGGGGGGGGGGGGGGGGAGGGAGGGTTGTTGGGGACAAATGTACAAGTGATTGATTGGTGAATTTTATTTCTTGAAATATTTTCAGATTAGTTATCTTTGAGTCAATCATTGGCGTGTGTCTATCCTTAAAATAATTAGTTTAATAAATTATTATTTGTCAGGTCATTCAACGGTGAATCATAAAGAGTACCTACGTGTGGATATTCTTGCAAGGATTTTAATTAAAATTTTTATTAGAGGTCCTATTAAGTCGCGCGCGAGACTTGACATCTATTCGTAACCTATAATAAGGTGGAGAGGCTCAATCTTTAAGCTTTAAGAGAAAAGATTAAAGCTTTAACAGTTAACGTTTGCACAAATTATGTTACGCTTTCTCTCTCTCATTTTATTATTGAATTCGAAGAAATAAATTTCTAGAGCTTTCAGTTAAATGTTAAAACTTACACAAATTATTATCTAATTTGAAGAAAATTCTAGAACGAATGTTCTATAAACATACATATATATAATTTGAATGTGAACAGTAGACAAACACGAACATAGCTGGCTCAAAGGCCATGATCGTTTATTGATAAGCAGATATGTATGTGTATGTACACACATATTCATAAACATTGCATATGTAGAGACACATATAATATTACGCTATAAAATATTAAATACGAAGAACCCTGACAAATCGTAATTTCGCCAAATTTACAACGAAAGACACTTGTTGTTGTTGTGTGTGTGTGTGTTTTGTTAGTGGAATAGAAATTCAGACGATCGTGTTATACATATTGTATGTACTTGTAAAAAGCAACAAATTACGTAGGCTGTCGTCGATGGTGGTTACGCTTACATATTCGCTTTTGTTGTTGTTAATGTATTTCGATGTTTATTTTAACCAGGCGATTTTTATTATTATCTAATTTGAAGAAAATCCTACAACGAATGTTCTATAAACATACATATATGTATATAATTCGAATGTGAACAGTAGACGAACACGAACATAGCTGGCTCAAAGGCCATCATCGTTTATTGATAAGCAGATATGTATGTGTATGTACACACATATTCGTTAACATTACATATGTAGAGACACATATAATATTACACTATAAAATATTAAATACGAAGAACCCTGACAAATCGTAATTTCGCCAAATTTACAACGAAAGACACTTGTTGTTGTTGTGTGTGTGTGTGTGTGTGTGTGTGTGTGTGTGTGTGTGTGTTTTGTTAGTGGAATAGAAATTCAGACGATCGTGTTATACATATTGTATGTACTTGTAAAAAGCAACAAATTACGTAGGCTGTCGTCGATGGTGGTGGCGCTTACATATTCGCTTTTGTTGTTGTTAATGTATTTCGATGTTTATTTTAACCAGGCGATTTTTATTATTATCTAATTTGAAGAAAATCCTACAACGAATGTTCTATAAACATACATATATATAATTTGAATGTGAACAGTAGACGAACACGAACATAGCTGGCTCAAAGGCCATCATCGTTTATTGATAAGCAGATATGTATGTGTATGTACACACATATTCGTTAACATTACATATGTAGAGACACATATAATATTACACTATAAAATATTAAATACGAAGAACCCTGACAAATCGTAATTTCGCCAAATTTACAACGAAAGACACTTGTTGTTGTTGTGTGTGTGTGTGTTTTGTTAGTGGAATAGAAATTCAGACGATCGTGTTATACATATTGTATGCACTTGTAAAAAGCAACAAATTACGTAGGCTGTCGTCGATGGTGGTGGCGCTTACATATTCGCTTTTGTTGTTGTTAATGTATTTCGATGTTTATTTTAACCAGGCGATTTTTATTATTATCTAATTTGAAGAAAATCCTACAACGAATGTTCTATAAACATACATATATATAATTTGAATGTGAACAGTAGACGAACACGAACATAGCTGGCTCAAAGGCCATCATCGTTTATTGATAAGCAGATATGTATGTGTATGTACACTAGACCGGTTCAAAAATATATGAGGAAAATTATGAGTCTTTTTTTCTTCGGTGCGCGTCGATTTTCTGAAAGTTCCATTCCTAATGAGAACAAAAATGCCTTAAGACCCAAAAAAATTTGACCTCTAGATATTGCTGAAATCGTTTAAAGGTCATTTTGGAGCTATTTACGACTTAGATCATACTGAATAATATGTTGTCCAAACCGAAACACATGTTGAATATATTGTGATGAAGAATCATTTATAATAATCTAAGCTATTTTAATTTTTTTTTTATTTTTTTAAAAAATGCATCTGATATTTTTTGGCGGAGCTTTGAAAATGCAATTTAACTCCTTAGTCAAAATTATAGTATTTCCACACAAATTTTTTTTCTTATTTTGTTCCAGTGACATTTTGTTTGTAATTTTGTATTTTTGTGCGGAGCTTAAGGTTTCTTGCTATATAACTTACTGCATCATTTTTGGACCATAACATGAAAAAAAAAAAATAAAAAACACTACAAACATTTGTTTTTCCTGAATTTATTTTTTAAAAATATGATTTTTTGTTATGTTTTTCAAATTTTTTCTATGGTTTCACCTTTTTTAACGGTGAAAGGTGAACAAGTTAATTGCATTTTTTATTTAACTTTCTTGATATCACAATTTTTTTTTTAATATAGGTACAAACGTCCCGTTATAGCAGAAATTGCATTAAAAAAATTTGAGCAACACTTATGGTACATTGGTGAAGAGCTTGTAGGGTTATCATTTTTCGATAGGTCTTTAAGTATGTATTGACACTCACAAAAAAATGGCGGAATCAATACAAAATAAGCCAGGAACTGAAAAGTCGTTAAAAAAGGCTTCAAGTAAACCAACATATTTAAATGTTAATCTGCATGATTTTGTAGCAATCAACACTAGATTTTTTTTTTAAAAACTGAATGTTTCTACCGAGTTTTTAAAACTTCACCCTGATGAGTGGCTGAATAACAGCGCATACGTTAGTGGTCTTCAAATGGTCACTCAGCTCAATGTTATTAACGATTCAGCAGAGAGAAGTGTAGCTTTAATAACTGAGTTTAATAATTCAATTACGTCAAATGAAGAGCAAAAACAATATTTGCTGCAAGTGGTAAATAACCATAGAAAAAATTTGAAAAACATAACAATAAATCATATTTTTAAAAAATAAATTCAGGAAAAACAAATGTTTGTCGTGTTTTTTATTCTTTTTTTCATGTTATGGTCCAAAAATGATGCAGTAAGTTATATAGCAAGAAACCTTAAGCTCCGCACAAAAATACAAAATTACAAACAAAATGTCACTGGAACAAAATAAGAAAAAAAATTTATGTGGAAATACTATAATTTTGACTAAGAAGTTAAATTGCATTTTCAAAGCTCCGCCAAAAAATATCAGATGCATTTTTTAAAAAAATAAAAAAAAAATTAAAATAGCTTAGATTATTATAAATGATTCTTCATCACAATATATTCAACATGTGTTTCGGTTTGGACACAGGGGCGAACACAGGTAGGGGTTTTGGGGGTTAAAACCCCCCCCAAATGAACGAATAAAAAAAAAATAAAATGTATAAAGTAAAACAATTATAAATTTTAAAGCATTATTTATTTAAGTTGTAATGTTTTAAGTTTTTTTTTATGGTGTGATTTATTATTTATATTTTATTTTATTTATATTTTATTAAGTAAAGCTCTGTATACGCATAAGAGCCCTGCATAAGTATACTTTTTCGCCTATTCGAATATATTCGCGTGTTGTAGAAAAAAAGCTTACTCTCATCGCTTTTCTAAAGTTCTCATATGTGGACGTACTCTATCTTGGTATTATGCGCGAATAGGAAACGAAGAGAGTACACTGCTGTACTAATACTAGCAAAAAACGGATAAAATAATAAAAAATAGCGCAAATACTGTATTCATACACTGAATATTTTGTGCATATTTCTTTATGATGAAACATCTCTTGTTATGCGAGAATTTTAATACGAGATGCAAGAAATATACCATCATATACATGTATGTTTTGGCAATGTTTTAAATAATATAGACAGTCCTGCATTTTGTGAAAAATTTCGTCTTTTTATTGAAAAGACTTACCTGAGATCGAAAAACTTAAAATTAAAATTTAATAACTATTTTATGAACAATAAAATTAAAGTAAAATTCAATAAATGGTAAAACAAAAAATTATTATGCCAATTTGATTTCAAAATATATTTTTTATATAAATTTAATTTAAAACCGCAATGATTTTGCTTTTAGCAACAACTCATCAATCACCAACTCAAATTAAAGACATTTCGCTAACATTTTTTTAGTGCACCATAGTGCATTGCTGAATATTAGCATTCTTTATCAAGTATTCGATTAAGAAACAAAAAGAACACAACTCACAAATTCAGATCAGCGTAAATAGTGTGTTGTGAGAGAACAGAGAACGAATTAGCAGTTATTCTCATGCGTTGATTTTCTCTTTACTGCACGATCTGTTGTTTACATTTATTCGCTTGCAGTGTACTCCTACACCGAAAAAAAAACATTAACTTGAAATTTAACACAATGTGTTCATAATTTGCCTTTTTTAAAGGACATATGAAAGACATATGAATTCTTTCAAAAGCTTAAAACACATTTGCTTTTACTTTGACGAAATTTGTTGCAAGCTTGTTTTTAAACACAAAATTCTTCAAATTAATAACAATTGTCGTCAATTTTAAAACACTTTTTTTTCAGTGTACAAAAGTGAAGTAGTGTATATTCGTTTATCGAATATATTCATTCAGAGCTCTAATACGCATACATGTTCTACCACGCAGTTTTTCTCTGTAAAGTCAAGTTCCGCTATCGCAGCAGCTACCCGGGTACTCGGGTATTAGTCGATTTTGAATTTTTGTTATCTACAAAACTTAAGAATCTTAATGAAAAATTAAGATGCAGTTTAATTAGTAATGGTTATTAAGTACAAAAAAAAAAAATCTACTCTTAACCAGTCCCCATCAAACATCTCCACGAATTTCCAAAGTAGTTTCTTTTTTATTTAAATGTAATCACACAGAACCAAAACAACCTAATAAAAAAGAAGGAAATCAATAAAATTTCTCTATGGTTTTCATCCAATTTTGTATTATGCAATCCACATAATTTTAAGAAGAATCTTATTATATTTTATGATAAAACATTTAAAAACAATAAGGAAATCTTATCAAAAATAATTAATTTACTTATTGATTTCAAAAGTTTTCTTCTTGATTTTGTGAATTCAAGAAGGAAATTCTATTGATTTAATAAGATTTCTTTTATAATTTTATTAAACCTTTAACCTAGAAATATATTTTCAATTGCCTATAATATTAAATAAACAGACATTTTTAAGATTTTATTAAAGTTTATACATTAGTAAATAAATTTGTTATTTATGAATATTAGATACATATGTTAAAATTGAATTAAATTTGACTTTGTCACCAAAATGTCCGGAACTGTCAAGGCCTTCAAAGAAACTGGCGACATCCTCAATATCCAATTTTTTTCAAGAACCTCTTTTGAGTTCACACCGTACATTTTTATTAAAGTCGAAATTGAGTCATTCAAGCCCCACGACTTGTCGAAAACAATTTCTGGATCACAATTATCATTTTCCATTATAACATTTTTCTTATTTTACTTAATTAAATCCACGGATTAATTCTCGAATTCACTTCACAACTACGACTGAAAGCTAAAGCAAAGAAAGCAAAAATAAGTAGCATTTTCACCATTATTATCTTCTTAAAAGGGTGTCAAATAAGAAAATTTTTTAAAAGCAGATCAATAAGATTTTCTTCTTCTTTTTAACTGGTATCTTCTTAAACTTTTGAGAGTGAAAAAAAAGATTTTCTTATTAAAGTTAAGTGTCAATCAGATTTCTACATAATTTCATTCATTCAATAAGAAATCTGATTAAAAAATGTTTGATAGTAGTTTTTAATTCATCATAATTCATCATTTTTAATCATATTTTCTCTATGGAATTAGAAAGATTTCTCAATGGAAAATTCTTATCATTTGTTAGTATTAATAAGAAAACCTAATAAAATAGCTCAATTTGGAGATTTTATTGATTTTATGTGGTGGCTATACTATAAGCTTATAGTTAAAATATAAAGATCATGTTGCAAATTAACGATCTCGTATGAAAATTACGCTAACCCCACATAGAAAGTAATATGAAATTGGTAGAATCCCTTAAAATTTCATAAAAATTAAATGCCTTAATTAATTTAAATTTTATTATTGAGGACATATTAAATTCAATGGCACAAACTAAATGAATAATTGACTTTGTACTCTAAATAATATATAATGACTAAACAAATTTTAATAAGTCTATCAATAAAAACATAAAACACCCCCCAAAATTTTTTTCTGGGTGCGCCCCTGTTTGGACAACATATTATTCAGTATGATCTAAGTCGTAAATAGCTCCAAAATGACCTTTAAACGATTTCAGCAATATCTAGAGGTCAAATTTTTTTGGGTCTTAAGGCATTTTTATTCTCATTAGGAATGGAACTTTCGGAAAATGGACGCGCACCGAAGTATTTTTACATTTTTGAAATGTGAACCGGTCTAATGTACACACATATTCATTAACATTACATATGTAGAGACACATATAATATTACACTATAAAATATTAAATACGAAGAACCCTGACAAATCGAATTTCGTCAAATTTACAACGAAAGACACTTGTTGTTGTTGTGTGTGTGTGTGTGTGTTTTGTTAGTGGAATAGAAATTCAGACGATCGTGTTATACATATTGTATGTACTTGTAAAAAGCAACAAATTACGTAGGCTGTCGTCGATGGTGGTGGCGCTTACATATTCGCTTTTGTTGTTGTTAATGTATTTCGATGTTTATTTTAACCAGGCGATTTTTATTATTATCTAATTTGAAGAAAATCCTACAACGAATGTTCTATAAACATACATATATGTATATAATTCGAATGTGAACAGTAGACGAACACGAACATAGCTGGCTCAAAGGCCATCATCGTTTATTGATAAGCAGATATGTATGTGTATGTACACACATATTCGTTAACATTACATATGTAGAGACACATATAATATTACACTATAAAATATTAAATACGAAGAACCCTGACAAATCGTAATTTCGCCAAATTTACAACGAAAGACACTTGTTGTTGTTGTGTGTGTGTGTGTGTGTGTGTGTGTGTGTGTGTGTGTGTGTGTGTTTTGTTAGTGGAATAGAAATTCAGACGATCGTGTTATACATATTGTATGTACTTGTAAAAAGCAACAAATTACGTAGGCTGTCGTCGATGGTGGTGGCGCTTACATATTCGCTTTTGTTGTTGTTAATGTATTTCGATGTTTATTTTAACCAGGCGATTTTTATTATTATCTAATTTGAAGAAAATCCTACAACGAATGTTCTATAAACATACATATATATAATTTGAATGTGAACAGTAGACGAACACGAACATAGCTGGCTCAAAGGCCATCATCGTTTATTGATAAGCAGATATGTATGTGTATGTACACACATATTCGTTAACATTACATATGTAGAGACACATATAATATTACACTATAAAATATTAAATACGAAGAACCCTGACAAATCGTAATTTCGCCAAATTTACAACGAAAGACACTTGTTGTTGTTGTGTGTGTGTGTGTTTTGTTAGTGGAATAGAAATTCAGACGATCGTGTTATACATATTGTATGCACTTGTAAAAAGCAACAAATTACGTAGGCTGTCGTCGATGGTGGTGGCGCTTACATATTCGCTTTTGTTGTTGTTAATGTATTTCGATGTTTATTTTAACCAGGCGATTTTTATTATTATCTAATTTGAAGAAAATCCTACAACGAATGTTCTATAAACATACATATATATAATTTGAATGTGAACAGTAGACGAACACGAATATAGCTGGCTCAAAGGCCATCATCGTTTATTGATAAGCAGATATGTATGTGTATGTACACACATATTCATTAACATTACATATGTAGAGACACGTATAATATTACGCTAAAAAATATTAAATACGAAGAACCCTGAGAAATCGTAATTTCGCCAAATTTACAACGAAAGGCACTTGTTGTTGTTGTGTGTGTGTGTGTGTGTGTTTTGTTAGTGGAATATAAATTCAGACGATCGTGTTATACACATTGTTTGCACTTGCAAAAAGCAACTCTTTTAGGTCAATTACAACAACTTCAATATTTTAATCTTTTTTGTAATTCGAAGAAATGACAGTCGGTGCATTGCGTTTCGATATCAAGAAAAAAGTGTGCATAGAGTTGTTGTTGTTTACTCGTGTCGAAAGATATGAAAGTTATTGCTTCAGGAGAAGCAAAAAAACCAATTTGTTTTTCAAAGGAAACCATAAAAAAAGGATACAAAATGATTTTTTTTTAACTCTGGAAGGACATGTCGAATCGACGACGCACTTTTTTGTAATTCGAAGAAATTACTGTCGGTGCATTTCGCTGCGACAGCAAGAAAAAAGGGTGCATAGCATTGTTGTTGTTTGCTCGCGTCGAAAGATATCAAGGTTATTGATGCTGTGTATATTTTGTTGGTATTTTTTAATAGCGCACACTCAAGTGGTGGCTACTTTTTTTTATGACATTTGACATTTTCAATTTTACTTGTTGTTTTATTTTGTAAGGACTGCGACCGCGCACAACTTTTGCTATGCAAAAAAGGTTGGTTATAATTAACGGAACGGAACATTGGGAAATGCCACTTTGGAAAATTTTCAGGAGAATCAAAAAAACCAATTTATTTTTCAAAGGAATCCATAAAAAAAAGGATACAAAATTTTTTTTAACTCTGGAAGGACATGTCGAATCGACGACGCATGTGTTTGTTTAACACTTGTCACCACATTTAAGATATGTATATAAATCTTAATCACTAATTACGTACAGCCGGTTTTTGTAAATACATATATGTATATGCTTTACAGGTAATCTAAACCAGAATTATAAATCCCATAGCTTTTAGGTCAATTACAACAACTTCAATATTTTAGCCTTTTTTGTAATTCGAAGAAATGACAGTCGGTGCATTGCGTTTCGATATCAAGAAAAAAGTGTGCATAGAGTTGTTGTTGTTGTTGTTGTTGTTGTTTACTCGTGTCGAAAGATATGAAGGTTATTGGTGCTGTGTATAAGTTAACACGTAAAATATCCAAAATAAAATTAAATAAAGTAATTGGATCCCTACAATATATTTCTCTGGAATACTGACAAAGTGTGCAATGCTGACGCAGCGTCTACTGCGCTTTCATGAGAACCAAGCAACAACAACAACAACATTAAAAGATCGCTGACTAAACATCCGCTGCAGTTTGTATTATTTAAGTTAGCATAAGTTATCAAACTTGGAAAATAACAAAATTGTAGCTAGTTGATTTAAACTCATAATAAAGAACGGTCATAGACCGGAATAAAAAAACTTTTTTTTTTAATTAATTCGGCAAGTACGAATTTAACTGGCGCCCAACGTGTTATAAAGTGTTAAGTTTTGGACTAAAACGTAAACGCGGAAAATAGTGAAAAGCTTTGCTTAAATGTGCTACACGAACTAGCGGCATTAAAAGAACAAAAAGCGTTAAGTTTTGGACTAAAACATAAACGCGGAAAATAGTGAAAAGTTTGCTTAAATGTGCTACACGAACTAGCGGCATTAAAAGAACAAAAAGCGTTAAGTTTTGATAAAAAACATAAACGTATAAAAAGAATAAAAGCTCAAACGTTAGTTTCAGCTAACTTCGCGAGTGTGTGCGACGTAGGATCCGAAGTAGCGAAGAGAGAGCAAAACGGACAAAATCCAGTCGACCAGCGAAGGATTTACCAACGTCAACTTAATATCAACGATTCTCAACGAAATGATGCCAAGAATATATTTGTAAGAATATGATTTTTATATTGTAACGAAATAATAAGTTAAATTTAAGAGAAATTATAAATTTAAAACAGTTTAAAAAAAAAAAAAAAAAAAAAAAAAAAAACAAATAGAAATATCTAAAAATCACTCCTAGCAATATAAGACAGTGAATTTAAGTAAAAATAAAAGGAAAATAAAAAGATTAAAAAGCATAGGTTAAATTAAATTAAACTGGACAAAAGATTTAAAAAATAATTCGTATAGAAAATAAAATGTGTTTACTTAACATTTTATAGAAGTATCTAAAATAATTTATACAAAATAATAAAATTTAAAATTTAAAATTTAAAATAATAAAAAAAAAAAAAATAATAATAATTTAGTAGTCTTTTACGTTCTAAAAGAAAAATAACCACAATGTCAAACCCAAATAACCTTATAAGACCACCGGTTCTTAATAGTCAAGGTGCTCAAATAACACCAGGCCAAATTACCCCAGAAATTCAAGCCTTAATCCGGCAGGCTGTCGAACAACAATGTGCAGCCTCAATTAATTCATTTATAAATCCCATTCCTACCCAGCTAACTGACGAAATAATCACAACTGGAAACATTGACGACTGTGACAAAATACCGGACATCGTACGTTGTTTGAGGGAATTTTCAGGAGATATTTCAGAATTTGCTTCATGGAGGAAATCTGTAGAAAGAATAATGTCCCTATACGAAAGTAAAAGAGGATCATCAAGATATTTCGGCATACTTAGTGTCATACGGAATAAAATAATTGGACAGGCTAACGTAGTGTTAGAATCCTATAATACGCCCTTAAATTGGGAAGCGATTAAAATATGTCTTACCACCCATTATGCAGACAAGAGAGACATTGGTACATTAGAGTACCAAATGGCGAATCTCGTGCAAGGCACTAGATCTTTGCAAGAATTCTATCAATCAGTTTATGAACACTTCTCATTAATTTTAAATAAAATTTCTTGCATGAACATAAGCAAGGACGCTGAAAAAACTTTAACGGACTCCTATAGAAACAAAGCTCTAGACACGTTCATAAGAGGTTTGAACGGCGAACTCCCGAGACTATTAGCCATAAAAGAACCATCAGATCTACCACAAGCCCTCTATCTTTGCCAAAAGCTAGAAAATCAAAACTACAGAACCAATTATGCATTAGGAAATAGGAAAACTACAATTCCACCACCTATACCTCAGAGAAAGCTTATTCCTCCTTTAACAAAAAATTTCTACCCACAACTGGCACATTTTCCAAGAAATGCAACCGTTCAACATACTCCTCGACCCTTCCAAAATAATATATGGCAACCACAGCGCCAACAATTCTATGCCCCTCTGGCACAACCCAATTTATTTAGACCAACAAACCCTCCACCGAGACCATTCGCTGCTAAACCACAGCCACGGCCAGAAGCCATGGAAGTAGATCAGAGTATCCAGAGTAGAGCGCTAAATTATGTAAATCGCCCCAAGCCAAACGATTTCTATGGTAAACGACCAGGCGAGAATACGCCCCAAACAGGACCGAGAAAGCTTCAGAGAAATTTTAATATAGAACAAGCGTACCCTGATCAGTACCAATATACCAACTTATGTAACGACATGAATAATTTCCAACTAGACGACGCAAGACGATACAATCCCATTGAACAAATAAATAATACAGAGACAACTCAAGAATATCAAGCTTTAGAAACTCGACAAGACTTGGAACAAATATTTAACGAGTACATGCAATATTACGATAATCAACAAGATCAATTCGGGACACAGGAAACCCAAACAGAAACCGCAGTTCCTTTTTCCGACCTAACAGATATACATTTTTTAGAATGAGTGACTCCTCACTGCCTTATATTCAAGTCAAGACAGTAGGAGGTAGAATACTTAAAATACTAATTGACACGGGTTCAAATAAGAACTATATCAAACCTTCCGTCGTACCTAAAGCGTTTGCCAATAAAGAACCTTTCTTTGCAACTTCAATAGCAGGTAACATTAAAATAACACACTTCACTCGTGTAAATCTTTTCAATATACCACAACTCGAAATTAAGTTCTATTTACTTCCCACCTTAAAATCATTTGATGCCATTTTGGGAAATGACAGCCTTAAGGAATTATCCGCTGTTATTCATACCAAACATAATTACATGCAAATATTCAATGGTAAAAAAATATTAATCAGACAATGTCAATCAAAAGCAGTCCATACAATAGACATAAAAAATGAACAAATGACAGATAAACAGAAAAAAGCATGCGAATTACTTGTTGAGAAATACAAAAATCTTTTTGCAGAACCCAATGAAAAATTAACCTACACAAGTAGAGTCAAAGGTGAAATCAGGACCACTTCAGATTCTCCTGTTTATACACGAAGCTATCCATATCCCGTTTCTCTAAGGGATGAAGTTCAAAAACAAATACAAATCCTTTTAAGAGATGGTATAATAAGACCATCCCGATCCCCGTACAATGCCCCTGTGTGGATTGTACCAAAAAAACCTGACTCAAATGGCAATAAGCAACATAGATTAGTAGTAGATTATCGTAAACTTAACCAAATCACCATTCCTGACCGTTACCCGATCCCCGAAATAAATGACGTCCTAGCGCAATTAGGGAAATGCAAATATTTTTCGGTACTTGACCTCAAAAGTGGTTTCCATCAGATACCACTAAAGGAAACAGACATAGAAAAAACTGCTTTTTCCATTAACAATGGAAAATTCGAGTTTACAAGGCTCCCCTTTGGTCTAAAGAATGCACCTGCAATCTTTCAAAGGACCCTTGATGATATTTTGCGTGAACACATAGGATCGTTCTGTTTCGTCTATATCGACGATATTATTATATTTAGTAAATCGGAAAATGATCACATAGAACATATTCAACACATTTTCAAAACCTTAAGTGAATCAAATATGAAAGTTCAATTAGACAAATGCAAGTTCTTCCAAAATGAAGTGGAATTCCTTGGATTCTTAGTTTCGTCAAATGGTATAAGAACAAATCCGAAAAAAATTGAAACTATTAAAACATTTCCTCTACCAAACACACTTAAAGACCTACGTTCATTCTTAGGCATGTCAGGACATTATCGACGTTTTATAAAAGATTATGCGAAAATTGCTAAACCCCTGACATCCCTTTTAAGAGGGGAGGATGGACGAGTGTCCAAGAAAGACTCAAAAAAAACTTTAATTACGCTAAATGAAGACGCACTCGATGCAATAGAAAAAATTAAAAACATCCTCACTTCCAATGACTTGCTACTATCATATCCAGACTTTAAAAAGCCATTCCAACTTACTACCGACGCTTCAAATTTTGCGCTTGGAGCTGTCTTGTCCCAAGAAAACAGACCCATCACATTTATATCCCGCACACTGTCAAAAACCGAAGAGCACTACGCAGCTAATGAGAGAGAACTATTAGCCATAATTTGGTCGTTAAATGCTTTAAGAAACTATCTGTATGGTTCGGCAAAAGTTGAAATCTATACGGACCATCAGCCACTCACATATGCCTTGAGCAATAGAAATAATAACGGAAAAATGAAACGTTGGAAGTCTATTCTCGAAGAGTATAACTACGAAATAAGATACAAACCAGGAAAAGCGAACGTAGTTGCCGATGCCCTTTCTAGACCTCCTCAAAACGTCCCAATAAATTCCTTAACCGCCACTATCCATAGTCACGAAAGCTCAGCTGAAAACCTTATTCCATCAATAGAAGCCCCTATCAACGTATTCAAGAACCAACTTTTTATTTTAACCGGTGAAGCTGATAATTATAATTTCACTATACCTTTCCCAACATACCATAGACACGTTATAATAAAGCCTCAATATACACAAGAAGATTTGATAGAAACATTTAGAAGCTATTTGAATCCCAGCGTTATTAACGGACTGTTAACTAGCGAAGAAATAATGGGAAGAATACAAGCAATTTACCCTTTACATTTTAGTTCCTATAGAATTTGTTATACACAGAAGCAGGTCGATGATATTGTCAACGAATCAGAACAAGAAGAGAAGATATTACAAGAACATAGAAGAGCTCATAGAAGCTATAAGGAAAACAAAATTAAGCTACTTGACAAAATTTACTTTCCTAAAATGACAGAGAAAATTAAGAAACTCTTAAAGGAGTGCACAATATGCAAAGAAAATAAGTATGAGCGACACCCCACAGTACAGAAAATACTAGCGACACCAATACCAGAACATCCAGGGCAGATATTACATATTGACTTATATAACACCGAAGGGAAAATAGTATTAACAGCATTAGACAAGTTCTCTAAATACGCCCAAGCACGACTAGTAAAATCCAAAGCAATAGAACATGTAAAGGAACCTTTAAGAGAAATATTATTATCATTTGGAAAACCTAAAAACGTTGTAATTGACAACGAAAAATCGTTTAATTCTGCCACCATTACCCATATGTTGAACGAACAACTCGGAATCCAAATCTTCACAACACCGCCTTATTCCAGTACTATTAATGGGCAAGTAGAACGTTTTCATAGTACTCTTACCGAAATTCTAAGATGCTTAAAAGCTGAAGATCGCTATTCTTCTTTCCCAGCACTACTTTTCTCAGCAGTATTTGAATATAACAACTCTATACACTCGACAACCAATAGAAAACCTATAGAACTTTTCATGGGACGAACACTAGGTGACACAGACGAAGAACAAGAAAGGAAAAGATTAGAAAATATTCAACGATTGAAGGACAAACAAGAAAAAGACATGCTAAATCATAATAAAAAAAGAAAAACACCAATAGATTTTTCAGAAGGCGATACCATATATGTAAAAATAAACTCAAGATTAGGATCCAAACTGACTCCTAGATACAAAAAGGAAATTGTAGCTCAAAATAGACAAAAGACAGTAATAACGGTTACAGGACGAACGGTACACAAAGATCGAATTAAAAAATGAAAAATATTATTCTTCACATTTACAGATTACTCATCGGAATACTTACGGCAGAGGGAGAAATTCAAATACTTGACTACACGCATTCTCAACTAGTAACAATTAACACTGGGACAGCAAAATTACAAGATGGAACCTTCCGTTTGATACACACCATAGAAATTGAACAGTACGAATCTATAGCTAATAATATAGAAGCCCACATAAATGAATTTGTTAGCAAAAATAACCCTACCTACGCATTCCTCTATCACGAAATATCAGAAATCCGTAATTACCTTTATAGGTTAAAAATAAAAAATAAAAAATCAAAAAGATCAATTAATGCCATAGGCACAATGTGGAAGTGGATTTCAGGAAATCCTGACCACGAAGATTTCAAAATAGTCGAAAACAAAATAAACAATGTTTTAGAAAATAATGAAAAACAGATTATTATAAATAGACTAACCATTGAAAAAATAAATGAACTCAAAAATGTCACTAATTTGATTATGAAAACTATTAGATCTAAGGAAGACATAAAACAAGATTTAATTCTAAGTTACAAATTTAAGTTGGAAATGTTAAAAGAAGACTTAAGAAATATAGAATTCTCCATAAGTTGGGCAAAAGCCAATGTAATCAATACGTATATCTTAGCAAACGAAGAGATAAAAATGGTAGAAAGATTACTTGAAAGGAATGATATTCCCTATGTTAATTTAGATGAAGCTCTTGAATTCTCCGATATTAAAATAGCAACAAATAACGAAACAATCCTTTATATCGTAACTTTGCCAACAGTAAAAACAGACACATGTAAATATCTTCTAATAAAAGCAGTTAAGAAACAAAATGTAATTAATGACATAAAATACGAAAACATTTTAAATTGTAATAATGATATTTTTGGAGTCGATACAAATTGTAAAAAATATAATGAGCTCACTATTTGTAATAGTAAGAATATTGTTAATCTGAATAATTCAACTTGTATTAGTAACTTATTAGAGAGTCGTAAACCCAATTGCACGGTGATCAACAACCAGCACGTCGCCTCTGTAGAAGAAATTATGCCTGGATTAATATTCCTAAATCAATTTAACGGAAAAATCAGTATTGATGGAGAAATCACGAATTTAAACGGCACATTTATCATACGCCACCATAACTGCACAATTAATATTAACGAAAAAATTTATTTGCATCACGAAGTATCCTATGGAAAACCCTTACCAGCCATTCTTCAATTGCAAAACCAACAAAACGAAATAGAGGAAGTCCTTTCATTAAAATTTATCAACGAACTACAAATAAATAACACCCAACATATCAATCAACTCGAATTTAAAAATAGGCTCAGTTACACAACTAATTTTAGCCTATTGGCAGTCATCATTGCAGCAGTTCTGTTCTTAATAATAAGGAAATACCTAAAAAATAAAACAGTTAAAGTCCAAATAACAAATAGCTTTAAGGACGATTCCATAGACACGACACCGAATGCAGTATCAGTTCAAACCAATCAGTTTGAGGTTAACTACGCATCATAGGTCAAACGAGGACGTTTGAACTTAACGACGGAGGAGTTAACACGTAAAATATCCAAAATAAAATTAAATAAAGTAATTGGATCCCTACAATATATTTCTCTGGAATACTGACAAAGTGTGCAATGCTGACGCACCGTCTACTGCGCTTTCATGAGAACCAAGCAACAACAACAACAACATTAAAAGATCGCTGACTAAACATCCGCTGCAGTTTGTATTATTTAAGTTAGCATAAGTTATCAAACTTGGAAAATAACAAAATTGTAGCTAGTTGATTTAAACTCATAATAAAGAACGGTCATAGACCGGAATAAAAAAACTTTTTTTTTAATTAATTCGGCAAGTACGAATTTAACTTATACTTTGTCAGTATTTTCTAATATCGCACACTCAAGTGGTGGTTAGTTTTTTTGTTATTAACATTTTCCATTTTACCTGTTTTTTATTTTGTTAGGACTATAACGGCTCTCGGTGAACATGTGTTGGTTTTTATTTTTTTCGTCGCCTTTTGAAGTTCTAATTTTTTTTTAATTTGTAATCCAACTCACTGCCACGACAACACCCTTGTAATATTTCTATTGAACCAAATTCTTTATATTTATTTAACGGAAAAATATACCAACATTAAAAAACGGAATGATTTTAACACAAGGCTTTAATTGTTCTTTTTATTTCCTATATATGTGTATGTATGTCTGAGTATATTAGAACGCTTTCAACTACAGCTACAAGTACTAGCGCGATAATTATTGTAGCTTTGACGAACCCTGCTATATTACTATTACTTATCATAATCCACACAACTAATAAAATTAATACCAACAATATAGTGTGATATAATTTCAAATTTGCAACATTAAAAATGCCAGTTGTAATTTTTTCGACTTTTTCTTCGGCAAATTCAGAACTAAATCTAGTCGATCTGTTTGGCATTGTTGACGATGCAATGCCGCCCGTATTGTTGTTATCCCTTAATGTTGTAGATGACATTTTTTCTTATTATATTTCACATTTAAATTGTATAATAAAATTTTTTTTATGTTGGATTTCTTCGTGTTCACACGTATTAGCTATAATACTCTTACAATTAGTGATGATGTTTTTTGGGATATATAAAACGTTTAAAACTTTATTAATATTGTCCAAACAAAAAGTTATTAATGTTTTTTCTAAAAATTGATTTAATACATATTTATATCTTCCAATAAAGCCAGTGTCCTCGTTGTAAATATGCAAATAATCGTCGTTGGAAACGCATTTTCCAGATGCACATGTTGTTGATAAAATCGAACAAAACTTTATTTTAATTAATTGTTGTTTATGTATGCCACTATTGTTGGTGGCACGTCTATAGTTGGTATTATTGTCATAAGAAATTATGGTGGTTGTTTGCTGTTCCATAAACGTCGCCCGAAGATCGTCAAGAAGTGTCAATAGATTGTGCACTACATTATAGTTTGCATCTCTTTTTCTTTCTTCCATACCACCGCACTTGAAATATTCTCCTAAGAAAAATTGCCTCCTAATGAATTTTATAATAATTTGAATTAAGGACAAACTAGAAATTATACTAATTGTAAAGGAAGGTAACATTAGCAGCTCCTTGTTATGGTGATGATGACTATGCTCATTATTATTTTTCTGACAAGACTTGAATAATTCATTTATTGAAGCTCCTCTTTGGGATCTTGTAAAATCGTTAAATATTTGTGAAAAAATGAAATTCAAACATGATAAATTTTCTTTAAGACACTGGTCAAATGTGGTTAACATGGTACACACGTTAAATACCTCACTCACATAGGTATGAGAAAGTAATCCATTCGCGATAATCGCTGGATGCTGCAACGGTGACAGTGCTATAATTTGTACATATGTTCGCATAAATAATATAAATAGCGTGCTCGTGTCTATAATGAATTCATTCGTTGACATTATTTCGCAAACAAACAACCACCCTACATTTACTATTATTAATAAAAAATGTTTTGGACAGTACAAAATGTAATTGACAATTGCATCGAAGACCTTTTTAACGGTGATTCTTATAAATTCAAAAAAATAAACGAATCATTCGAAAAAAGTCACAATGTTCTTATGAAGCAGCCATTGACTTCAATTATAGTGATACCAAACACATTTATTCTAAACAAATCTGTTCTCTACAAACAAATTTGTATAAACTATTCATCAATGCAACATTTCCTGAATAAATGCAACACATTGGTAATGGTTTGCGGCATCAGCGCTCTAGCGGATTCACAATTGTCAACTAGTTATTACCACCACGACGGAAATCAATCGACGACGTTGGACAATCAACACCTTATAACGTTCAATTGTATCACCGGTTGCGATTTGAGTAAAAAGAATAAAAAAATCAGCATTAACGAAGCCATGATCAAGCATACCATATTGGAAAAGTTGACGAATTACGAAAACATGAAAATCAACCCGGTAAACTTATACTACAATGAACGCCGTAATATTACATACGCAAGCAATGAAATTCCAATAAATGCTCTAATCTGGATCCATGAAATCAACAATTCAAAATTGGTTGCAGATTTTCTTAAGACTTTTCTTCAACTTAAATGGAAAAATTCTTAAACGAATATCTATGGATGGGTCGTTGTAACAATTTAATATTATATAAATCAATTGTATTCAAATATATGAAATCGTTGTTTTTATTTATATTTATGTAATGAATAAAAGATTCTTCAAATTGAAAATTATCCTTTAACACAATATAGGTGGTTCGCAGTTGCAGCACTTTAAAGAGTTCGTTATTACTGTCGTCATTGATGTCGCCATTATATCTGGCCTCACTGCAAATTTTCAAGAATTTTTGCTTAGATAATGTAATGTCCATCATAATATTACCAAAAAATGTGCAATAACATACTTCCTTAGGAGTATCGTCTTTATTTTTCTCCAATGTATATACTCGAATGTGTTCCAAATTAAAAGGATTACTTAGAAATTTTGTATTCAATTTCAGTTTAGCCGATTCGTCTTTCATAACGCCGTATTCGGCGACGAGATTTAAAATATGAAATTCGGATTTCACAATTGCAGCATAAAAATATATGTACAACATCTCGTTCATTGTATAAATTGTATCATTCAAGTCTATAACGAATGGTCTTTCTACTTGGGAAAATTCAAGTGTGCTACTATTAAAAAAACGCTGATAATTTGTAATATCTGCCAAATTATTCGGCGAATTCTTCAAGTCTTGTTCGATTATCCATATATTTGTCGAGTTCATTTGTAAATAAATCGAATTGGCAACATTTTCATATTTTATTATGTTTACTTTATTTAGATATATTCTATTTATCTGAACTACCTCATTAAGGGCTATGGTAAGATGAATCGATAAAGTTATTTGAATCTTAAATACCGGATTGGTTATAAATAAATCTCGACTATTACTAAAACTATCAATATGTTGTAGCATTCTAGAGTGCGGTCCTTTTTGAATCCATGTTCCAGTCAATGGATTATCGTTTGTTTTATTTGAAATAGCGTCCAGATTAATATTTACCGCAACACACGAATATCCATAAAAACGCAAATTATAGCCCTCGTATAAATTATTGCAATTTTGTATGGTCCATTCATTGTCTTCATATTTAAAATACATTGGATACAACTGCTGTAGGGACTCTTCACTTTAATCGTTTTTGGGTAAACCTAAAACCTGACGATATTTAGCTTTAGTGAAGAAGGTCTCATCTCCATTTGTAGGATTTTCGGGAAAATAATTCTTCATCTTTGGCAAACTCAATTGAAAGTTTTCCACGTTAATATTTAAATTGAGACCATTCAAATTGGAATTAATAAATGTTCGTTTTGTTAAAATTGTGCTTTCTTCGGTTTCCAAATTAGTTTGTTTATAATGGAAATTAATAACAGGAACCGAAGTTACCATTCGATCGTCTATCTGTGGTTGATTATCGTTCACAACCTCTTACCACACTTGCTCCTTTATATTGTAGAATCGACCCGCCACCAAAGAAGCACTGAATTCTTTTTCTTTTCCAGTCAGCTCATCTGTGGAATATTTATGAATATTTAATTTGTCATCAACTACATATTTCACATATCGATCCTTTGATATTGAAAACGCCCATAATTGTTTCAAATGCATTTTTAAAGTCATAAAAATTAATATCAAGGCGAAATATATGAATAAAACAAAAAATTATAATAATCAACACGATGAATTCCAATATGAAGAACCACCTAATATCAATCATCTTATTAAGTACATATATTAGTATAATACACATATCATCATACCATACACATTAGGGTGGGTCAAATTTTTTATCGATCAAGCGTATAACAGAAGCGTAATCTATGATGAATTCTGAGAAAATTACCCCCAAGAAACCATAGGTCTAAAATCAATCCTCCAACACCCCCCCCCCCCAATATTACGCATATCGAAGTCAAACGTTTGTGTATGGATTTCATAGTTTTATATAAAAATACTATAGAATAGTCAAAAAATGGCAGCGTATATCATTGATTTTAGGCTTGTTGAAAAGGAAATTTTTCCAGCTCTACGAATCTGAATTTATTTGAAAAATATTTTGGCTTTTAAACCAAATTTTACCAGCCTGATATTTAAAAATTGACAAAAATATAAAAATAATCGTAGATACGTTTTGTTAATTTTTAATTTTACATTTGAATTCTTCATTTTTACTATTTTATTACATTCTTCACATTTTAGTATTTAAAAAGTAAACAAAACTGGAAGTAATAACCTCAGCTATACGAGTTCTTTCATACTTGGTTTAAAAGAAAAAATATTCTTAAAATGAATTCAGATTCGGAGAGTTGGCAAAATTACCTTTTCAACAAGTCCGCTGCGTATATCAAATCAATAGTTCTAGAACTTTCTTGAAATTAATGAGAATTAAAGCTTTAATAATACTCATTTAGTTTTCAGATCTAGAATATTCTTGGGTTATTGTGGGTTGAGGGGTGTGAAGAGCCTATCAGTTCGTGGGCTCTTGCAGGAAAGAAGTGTAAAGGAAGATCGTTGGGGACAAATCAGACAGTAATTCATTGGTAAATTTAATTTTTGAAATATTTTCATATTAGTTTTCAGATCTAGAACATTCTTGGGTTCTTGTAAATTAAGGGGGGGAGGGGGAGGGAGGGTTGTTGGGGACAAATGTACAAATGATTGATTGGTGAATTTTATTTCTTGAAATATTTTCAGATTAGTTATCTTTGAGTCAATCATTGGCGTGTGTCTATCCTTAAAATAATTAGTTTAATAAATTATTATTTTTCAGGTCATTCAACGGTGAATCATAAAGAGTACCTACATGTGGATATTCTTGCAAGGATTTTAATTAAAATTTTTATTAGAGGTCCTATTAAGTCGCGCGCGAGACTTGACATCTATTCGTAACCTATAATAAGGTGGAGAGGCTCAATCTTTAAGCTTTAAGAGAAAAGATTAAAGCTTTAACAGTTAAATGTTAACGTTTGCACAAATTATGTTACGCTTTCTCTCTCTCTCTCTCTCTCATTTTATTATTGAATTCGAAGAAATAAATTTCTAGAGCTTTCAGTTAAATGTTAAAACTTACACAAATTATTATCTAATTTGAAGAAAATTCTAGAACGAATGTTCTATAAACATACATATATATAATTTGAATGTGAACAGTAGACAAACACGAACATAGCTGGCTCAAAGGCCATGATCGTTTATTGATAAGCAGATATGTATGTGTATGTACACACATATTCATACACATTACATATGTAGAGACACATATAATATTACGCTATAAAATATTAAATACGAAGAACCCTGACAAATCGTAATTTCGCCAAATTTACAACGAAAGACACTTGTTGTTGTTGTGTGTGTGTGTGTTTTGTTAGTGGAATAGAAATTCAGACGATCGTGTTATACATATTGTATGTACTTGTAAAAAGCAACAAATTACGTAGGCTGTCGTCGATGGTGGTTACGCTTACATATTCGCTTTTGTTGTTGTTAATGTATTTCGATGTTTATTTTAACCAGGCGATTTTTATTATTATCTAATTTGAAAAAAATCCTACAACGAATGTTCTATAAACATACATATATATAATTTGAATGTGAACAGTAGACGAACACGAACATAGCTGGCTCAAAGGCCATCATCGTTTATTGATAAGCAGATATGTATGTGTATGTACACACATATTCATTAACATTACATATGTAGAGACACGTATAATATTACGCTAAAAAATATTAAATACGAAGAACCCTGAGAAATCGTAATTTCGCCAAATTTACAACGAAAGGCACTTGTTGTTGTTGTGTGTGTGTGTGTGTGTGTGTGTGTGTGTGTGTGTTTTTTTTTTTTTTTTTTTGTTAAAGACGACAGGAGGGAATCTTTTATAGACAAATGGAAGCCCGTACTTCCAAATAGTGTCAGAGTCCCTGATATGGTATACTGACTAAACCACTCCTTACTTTTCTCTCCTCCTGCAAGACCCTACGGAACCACCAATCGAGGCATTACTTCGTAGGGCAGGATTGAGTATGTTTACTCATCTACGATTCTACGCTTCTTCTTAACAAAGAAACGTTTTGCAGATCATGCTTGTTTATATTCCAAAGCGATGATGTGCTGTGCTTTATATGCAATGACGCGTTGTAGGCTCATCGTGATGATGATGCATCAGGTGGAGACCGCCTCGGGAAATGGTCCCTAGCCGAAGACGCTGACGGTGCTAACGACTGCGGTCTCTTCTTGGAGAGGGGATTTCGGGGGGAGGCCGCTTCGGGAAATGGTCCCTTGACGAAGACGCTGACGGTGCTATCGACAGCGGCCTTTTCTTGGAATGGCATCACTTCGGGCATATGAATCCCTAGACGAAGACGCAAGGTACAATCGACTGCAATACCTTCCAAGATGAGCGCAGGGCTTCATCACCCCCTAACCTCTGATCTGCGCAGTCTTTCTACACGACGCAGTTCTTTGGTTATGGCGCATGCCATATTGCCTACTGAGATCCAGTTTTCTTCAGAGTTAAGCATAATGCCCACAAGAGTTTCCACTGTTGGTGACCTCCCTAGATTATTGCTTAGCTCTAGTCTTTCGGCGTTAAATTTCGGACAGACGAAGAAAACATGTTCGGCGTCTTCAATAACACTTCCAGCACAGAAACTGCAAAACGGATTTTCGTCGTGCTTGAATCTATGAAGGTACGACTTAAAGCACCCATGACCAGTTAGTATTTGGGTGAGGTAGTAATCTACCTCACCATGACGCCTGTTAAGCCACGGTTCCAAATTTGGAATTAGGCGGTGCATCCATCGTCCGTTCTGTGATCCCTCCCAGCGCGTCTGCCACACTGCTACACTGCGGTCTCGCGCTATCCTACGTTTGGAGGATTTAGGCAATTCGAGTGGAAGCGAATCGTATGTCACGTTCTCGTTCACCAGAAGGTCTATAGGGGGAGAACCCGCAATAACCAGCGCTGCATCCGAGGAGACAGTTCGAAACGCACTACATACTCTAAGTGCACAGATACGATACACCGATTCCATGCTTCGTAAGTAGGAGCTGAATCTGGTTGCCTCGGCCCATATGGGCGCTGCGTACAAAAGTATTGATCTGACGACAGTGACTATGATCTTTCTACGGGTTTGTCTAGGACCTCTGGTATTCGACAAAATTCTTGTTAGCGCTGCAGCTGCGCTTCCCGCTTTTCCACTTGCGTATAAAAGATGCTGCTTAAAGTTAAGCCTATGATCTATCATAACGCCAAGGTATTTAACGAATGGTTTCGATACAATTGTATGTTCACCAACCGATATTCTAGCGGTCTCAACGACTTTTCGGCTGCTTATTAGCACTGCCTCGGTTTTGTGCTCGGCCAAACTGAGACCCGCTGTATTCAGCCACTGCCGCACTGCTATAACCGCTTGGTTGCACTTGTCTTCAACTTCGTGCAAATGCTTTGCTACTACTATGAGGGCAATATCATCTGCGAACCCGATAATATGAGCCCTCTCTGGCAGCTGTAGACGTAGTACTCCGTCATACATTATGTTCCATAGGACTGGACCCAACACTGATCCTTGTGGGACTCCGCCAGTAACTTTATACTTTTCAGTACCCCCTTCTGTTTCGTAGTAGAGAATTCTATCCTCGAGGTAATCTCGAATGATTCTACGAAGGTAGAAGGGAACGCTAAAGCGCGCAAGAGCTTCCAGTATTCTGGTCCAATTCGCAGAATTGAATGCGTTTTTTATGTCGAGTGTTGTAACTAGACAGTACTCTTTGTCACCGTACAACCACCGAGTTCCTGAGATTGCCTGGAGTGCAATTTTTTTCACCGCTCCAATCGCATCTATTGTGGACCGAGCTTTGCGGAAACCATACTGTTGGTTGGAAAGATCTCCGGCATCTTCTATTGACGCACCCAGTCTATTGCTTATCAATCGTTCTAGGATTTCGCCGGCAGTATCGAGCATACAAAGTGGACGATAGGCCGATGGATCCTCTATGGAACTAGTATTCTTCGGGATCAACACAAGTCTTTGTCGCTTCCACATTGGTGGGAAGACGCCATCTTTTAGGCATGTGTTGTAGAGGTCAACGAAAACCTCTATTTTCTGCTCTATCGCAATCTTGAGCACCTTATTTGGGACTCCGTCAGGTCCGGGGGCTTTATTGTCTTCAACTTCTTTGGCTATTTTTAGGAGCTCCTCATTGGTTACATTTTGAAAATTTTGTAACTCTGCTTCAACTTCTCTGTTTAGTGCTGGCGTGTCGGGTTGTTGTGGAAATAGTGTGTGGACTATGTTCCTCAACAGTATGGGACACGTAGGTGTTGGTTGCCTAAACGAAGAGAGCTTCTTCATAACGAGCTTATATGCAAAGCCCCAGGGCTGCTGTTCAGCGTCGTTGCAGATTTGGTTGAAGCAATGGGATTTACTCATTTTTATTGCCTTTCTAAGTTGGGTTCTTGCGGCTTTGAAACGCCACTGGTTTGGTAGAAATTCATCTGTGCCTCTCGAGCGATAGTATGTACGTCTCGCTCTTATGCAGCACCTTCTTAGGCTTGAAATTTCATCAGTCCACCAGTAGACTGGCGCCGGGTGATTGTTGCCTCTACCTTTTCTAACCATCGCGGCGTCGCATGCTCTTATTACGGTCTTCATCACTTGCGAGGCCTTGTCTCTAGCATAGCCAGTTGCAGACATACCTGCGAGCATGACCTCTAGAACGCCGGTATCCAGAGTGCTTTCTTTGTATCTCCTCTGGTTTTTGCACACCCTTCTTATGACGGAGTCTCCCGTGCTGAATATGATTGCGTGATGATCGCTTCCAGTGTAGTGTTCGCTTACTTGCCAGGCAGTTTTTGGCAATAGGCTGCTACTCACAAAAGTAAGGTCAATTATGGAACCCATCCCAGCTCTTTCAAATGTGTTTTGCTGTCCAGAGTTCAGCGTGACGATATCTAAGATCGCAAACGCCTCCAGAAGTGCTTGACCTCTCGATTTTGATCTTGGGCATCCCCAGTCAGTTGACCATGCATTGAAGTCACCCGCGATAACTATTGGGTGTCTTCCTACAGCGTCATCTGCTATTTCTTCTAGAACATTCGTGGCTTCTTGTAGAGTAAGGCTTGGGGGTAGGTAGCAGCTATAGACATAGAGTCCACCCAGTCTAGCCCTCACGAAGTAGTTCATAGATTTTGTGTCTCTAATTTGCTGCTGTCGTTGGCCACAGTACCATATGGATGTTTTCCCAGATCTATCACTGATCTGGTCACCGGAGTTCCTAGTACGATAGGGTTCGCTGAGGATGGCAACATCGGCGTTTACATCCCGTACGTTTTGCTTCAAGAGATCATGTGCAACTTCGCAGTGGTTGAGATTAAGCTGATAAAACCTTATCGTGCTTTAGTCTCTCGCAAAGCCTTCTGGTAAAACGGACATTTGATGCTCGTTGTCGCGTGCTTTGTGTCAGACTTCTTATGTCTTACGCAGAGTCTGCATATTGCTGCGTTTTCGCATGCTTTGGCTCGATGGCCCAAGCTGCCACACCTAAAGCAGGACTTTGAGCAGTCTTCTTCGCTCTTGCACTTTGATGCAGCATGGCCGAAGTCCATGCATTTAAAGCATCTCATGGGTTGTATTTTAGGCCTTATGCGGCACACAACCCATCCTATTCTAATTTTGCCTGCTTTAGTCAGCTTTGAGGCGCTTTCGGGTGGCAAACTAATTGTTGCTGTTTGGGTGCCTCCATATGCTCTGCGTAGGCTGAGTATGTTGGATGGTGACACCTTTATTTCAAATGCAAATTGGTGTTTTAGTGCCTCAAGCACTTCCTCTTTCGTTGTGACCTCATCGATATCTTTTATCTCTATTTGGATAACTTCGGTAAGGATTTTGACTTCAGCATTGGTATCGAGCACCGTTTGTACTGCGTTTTGGAACTTTCCGGAAGCAGGGTCCGAGGTTTTCTCTAGGAGAAGTAGGAGCTCTCCCTTGGCCGTTTTTCTTACGCCGCAGACATTTTGGCTTAGCTCTTTTAATTGGGGTGTGTGTGTGTGTGTGTGTGTGTGTGTGTGTTTTATCAGTGGAATATAAATTCAGACGATCGTGTTATACACATTGTTTGCACTTGCAAAAAGCAACTCTTTTAGGTCAATTACAACAACTTCAATATTTTAATCTTTTTTGTAATTCGAAGAAATGACAGTCGGTGCATTGCGTTTCGATATCAAGAAAAAAGTGTGCATAGAGTTGTTGTTGTTTACTCGTGTCGAAAGATATGAAAGTTATTGCTTCAGGAGAAGCAAAAAAAAACCAATTTGTTTTTCAAAGGAAACCATAAAAAAAGGATACAAAATGATTTTTTTTTAACTCTGGAAGGACATGTCGAATCGACGACGCACTTTTTTGTAATTCGAAGAAATTACTGTCGGTGCATTTCGCTGCTACAGCAAGAAAAAAGGGTGCATAGAATTGTTGTTGTTTGCTCGCGTCGAAAGATATCAAGGTTATTGATGCTGTGTATATTTTGTTGGTATTTTTTAATAGCGCACACTCAAGTGGTGGCTACTTGTTTTTATGACATTTGACATTTTCAATTTTACTTGTTGTTTTATTTTGTAAGGACTGCGACCGCGCACAACTCTTGCTATGCAAAAAAGGTTGGTTATAATTAACGGAACGGAACATTGGGTAATGCCACTTTGGAAAATTTTCAGGAGAATCAAAAAAACCAATTTATTTTTCAAAGGAATCCATAAAAAAAAAGGATACAAAATTTTTTTTTTAACTCTAGAAGGACATGTCGAATCGACGACGCATGTGTTTGTTTAACACTTGTCACCACATTTAAGATACGTATATAAATCTTAATCACTAATTACGTACAGCCGGTTTTTGTAACTACATATATGTATATGCTTTACAGGTAATCTAAACCAGAATTATAAATCCCATAGCTTTTAGGTCAATTACAACAACTTCAATATTTTAGCCTTTTTTGTAATTCGAAGAAATGACAGTCGGTGCATTGCGTTTCGATATCAAGAAAAAAGTGTGCATAGAGTTGTTGTTGTTGTTGTTGTTGTTGTTGTTTACTCGTGTCGAAAGATATGAAGGTTATTGGTGCTGTGTATACTTTGTCAGTATTTTCTAATATCGCACACTCAAGTGGTGGTTAGTTTTTTTGTTATTGACATTTTCCATTTTACCTGTTTTTTATTTTGTTAGGACTATAACGGCTCTCGGTGAACATGTGTTGGTTTTTATTTTTTTCGTCGCCTTTTGAAGTTCTAATTTTTTTTTAATTTGTAATCCAACTCACTGCCACGACAACACCCTTGTAATATTTCTATTGAACCAAATTCTTTATATTTATTTAACGGAAAAATATACCAACATTAAAAAACGGAATGATTTTAACACAAGGCTTTAATTGTTCTTTTTATTTCCTATATATGTGTATGTATGTCTGAGTATATTAGAACGCTTTCAACTACAGCTACAAGTACTAGCGCGATAATTATTGTAGCTTTGACGAACCCTGCTATATTACTATTACTTATCATAATCCACACAACTAATAAAATTAATACCAACAATATAGTGTGATATAATTTAAAATTTGCAACATTAAAAATGCCAGTTGTAATTTTTTCGACTTTTTCTTCGGCAAATTCAGAACTAAATCTAGTCGATCTGTTTGGCATTGTTGACGATGCAATGCCGCCCGTATTGTTGTTATCCCTTAATGTTGTAGATGACATTTTTTCTTATTATATTTCACATTTAAATTGTATAATAAAATTTTTTTTATGTTGGATTTCTTCGTGTTCACACGTATTAGCTATAATACTCTTACAATTAGTGATGATGTTTTTTGGGATATATAAAACGTTTAAAACTTTATTAATATTGTCCAAACAAAAAGTTATTAATGTTTTTTCTAAAAATTGATTTAATACATATTTATATCTTCCAATAAAGCCAGTGTCCTCGTTGTAAATATGCAAATAATCGTCGTTGGAAACGCATTTTC